>JAODKF010000147.1:25677242-25712475 GCA_026779585.1 Mormyrus proboscirostris
GTGTTAAGTTGCAGGTAAGTTAAACTGAAGTAATAGGTCTTCAGTCAAGATTTATAGACTGAAACTGATTCGGCATCGCAAATATAAAAAAATGTTTGATTTGAGTCAAAATGACCAAGGTTTCCAGGAATATGATGACCATTTTGCAATTAGTAAAGATAAAGGTTATGAGTAAATTATTAATTTTGCTAAAAACATGAATATCAATAGTGTACCAAGCTAATCACATGACATGCTAATATTTGGTAACACACGAGTCATGGGAGGGAGAAGAAAGCGACTGTTGAGCTTCCGCTACATCTTTCGAAAAAGGAGATTTTGTGCATAAACAAGTCAAAAAGATGACGGCGGTATAATCTGGCCGCGTAAAATCCGACATGCAACAGACTGGTGCTGTGTACTGTAAAATCTGCTAAACAAGGCAAACTAGGGACAGATGTATCTCATAAGCAAAATTACCAATCAAAAGCAACACAGGTTAACAAACAGGTGGATCGGATTACACTTAAATAACACAGAATAAGGGATACTGTGCGATGCTAGAAGTTAACTACACTAGGAATAACTAAGAAGCAAAGAACATGGAAGCCTAATAAAACAAGACACAAGCAGGATAATTTAAATCAGGGATACAAAGAAACAAAACCAGACGCTACGAAAACTGATATCCAAATATTTAACAGAGAAGCCAGTCTACTCGCCAGCCCCAAACCCAGGAGCGGAGAGTACGAACACCAAGCCTTGCGGCCGACTCCCTTAAGCTGCAGGGCGACACACTGAGGCTAAGGGGCTACAAGACAGAGGAGGCAACAGGACGACCAGCGACACCTGCTGTCCAAAGAGGGACCGAACACATAGGACAGGGATGGGTAGGCACCGACCCTGGGAGCACACATCGTTAATATTAACAGTCTTGGTTTGTATACGCCGTGCATCTCTGTCTCGACGACTAGGCCTCACTCATGCATTGGCTGTCTATGTGACCATGGAATCACTCATTTCAAGCAGTAACTTTGAAATTTTTCAGCACTGTTAATAACGCATCTAAAACGTAGTGCTCCCAGTGCATGCGGTAGTAACCTTGTACATACGGGGGCATAATTTAGATGGTTTGCAAATTATCTGAAAAGGTTTGCATGGGAAATGACAAAGCAATTTGACATGCAAAGTATACAGTGCAGTACTGTTTGTTCAGAAATTGGTAATAAATGGACTTTTTATGTTGTCATGCAGGGTAGCAGATTGCTATGGGTCGAGGTTAGAGGTGCCCAGGAGTTATGAATTTTCACAATCACAGGGATGTTCTGCCCCTAACCCTCAGGAATGAGAAGGGGTCCTTTATGCTGAAGGAAGAAAAAAGCAAAACCACAGAGTGCAGTGCATGTAAGGCCAGTGAGGATTTCTCTGTCTGAACACATTTATACAAACTAGATATTTATATATTAAATATATTGCCAAATATTGTGAAAACCAAATATACAATGCAATACTAAGGTTACAAAAATGTAATTTATTTAAAATATCTTTCATATATAAACTTTGTTTAAAAAATAGAATTCTATATTGTATTTACAATGTAATTGAGATTTATTTACAGATATACATACATGGTTTGGCTAATTCAATTCAGATTTGGATCTGCCCCTGTCCAATACCATCTTAGCTATAACCAATACAAAATATACCAGTTTTGCTCTCAAATTAGCCCAATGTCATCAAGCTTAAATGCAACATAGGCTTTGAAAGAATAAAGATAGCGAAATACAGCAGCATACTTTGTGAGCGATATCAGGACAGTTCGACTTGTGCGAACCTACCCTTCCTGTAATGTATGTAAACAATAATTATATGGCAAGTCATCCACTGTGCTGTAGTAAACAGATGCATTTTACTAAAAGACTAGTGATAAATACTAAATCAAAAACATTGCAGCTTAGAAATGCTAAATGTCATAAGACTTATATTCTTTCTAAACTTTGGTTAATTACTATTTAAGATCTGTGCTCCATTGCATATTTTATATTGAGACCCATATGTACTCTTTGGCTAGAAATGGTTAGTTGGGGTATACAGTGATACAGTGATACAGTGATATTTTTGCGATTGATTTCTTTATTATATTTAATCTGGCAACAGGTTGCAACTGAATAAAAAGTGGTATAGCTTTTGTTTGACCAGCATGACCATTATGTTTTCCTGTTCTTTGCATACTCAGTGCTGCTACAACACTAAATGCAGATCGTTTGCTATGTTAGCTGAAATGTATTGATACAAATAGCTTATCTAATGCACAGTAATTGAGAAATATCAGATCGGTACTGGTAGATTGTAATTGTTTGATCTTTGCCAGAAAAAAATGACATTGTGCCATTTCTACTGCAAACTTATTTTAAAGGCTTACAAACCTATTTTAATATTTGCCCTCCAGTAAAACATACAAAATGCAAGCACTTACAGTCACAGAAACCAGGGTTCCCTCTTTCAATCCAAAGAATTACTAGAGAAAAAAAAACGTATGACAAAAACTATTTTTTAGGATGATTTATCTATTAAAATTAGATTTTAGTTTGCAGTCCATTCAGCTTGTCATCTTTTTACATGTCCTGAATCTAAGAGAAATCCTATGGAATTTTTAAGTAAAAATGAACCATCGCAGTACAGAAATAATAATCTAAATTATATTGTCATAATTATCATTATCAACTGATACGAAAGAAATTGTGATTAAATACTTGGCCGTATCTCTCAGCGCTAGCATGCATGTGTCTGCACCTACCGGCAGGGCCGTCCCGGATGGGATAATGGAATGGGGAGGGACTTATTGTACTGATGTCTGGGGGCCTCTGGAGATCTTAAACCAGAGTAAGCGGTGACCATGACCTACAGCATAGAAAGCCAGCCTCAGTGACTGATTGCGGAAATCCCTGTTTATCACAGCGCTAATGCAGGAGGGTCAATGACACGCAGGTAACTCTCTTAACTTCATTAATAGATTCGCTTTCTTCTTCAGCTTCGCTCTCTTTCCTTTGCAGAATATGACCTTTCTGCCTGTGGCACCATCATACCACTCAAACGAGAGCTTAAATATTTTATATATGTTGGGGTACGGCCACATGCATCTTCAGTAATTCCACATAATAATTAAGATGATAATAATATACATAATATTATGAATGGTTATTACTATATTTAGACTATATTTAGAATAGTTACAAAATAAAAATATACATTTTAGCAAATTATGAAATTAACATGCAAGGATAACAATTTCCTGCAGTGACCTGAAAGATCTTGCAACCCCATTGCAGTGATCCTCTGCACTTGTGCTGTGTTTCTTCCTGAAATTACCCCCATACATAGAAAGCTGGTTGCAATATTTAGTGTCAACAGTAACTGAATAAATAGTTTATTTTTTCATGGTATAATTGCTAAAAAAATGGCAAAAGTAAAGGCCATGCTGACTGACCTGTGACGTGATTTTGGTTTCAGTCAGAAAATTACACGTTTACTAATATACCAGCAAAAATATTAAAAAATCTCCTTTCTGTGCTGAAGGATGTAATGTCTGATTCATACTCATATCCTATATGCTGCATAAATGTCCGTTTGCATTTGACAAAATATTAAATGTATTTTCAGATATTGTGAAAAAGAGACATACAATGCAATACAAGGTTTACAAAAAATATAATTTATTTAAAATATAAACATATATAAACTTTGCTTAAAAAATAGAACTCTATATTGTATTTACAATGTAATCGAGATTGCTATACAGAGATACATACATGGTTTGGCTAGTTCAGTTCAGATTAGGATCTGCCTCTGTACAAATACCGAGACAAAATATACCTGCTTTGTTCTCAAATTAGCCAAGGTCATCAAGCTTAAATGCAATATAGGCTTTGAAAGATTAAAGATAGCGAAGAAGGGCAGCATGCTTTGTGAGCGACTTATGCAAAAAAATGCATAATGTAATGGATGTAAACAATAATTATATGGCAAGTCCTCCACTGTGCTGTAGTACACAGATGCCTTTTACCAGTAGGACCAGTGATGTTATATCAGAAACACTGCAGTTAGGAAATGTACTTCCTTATTAAACCTAAATCAACATACTCTTATTCAGTTGGGAAGAATTAACTACCCATCCCCAGGTCACCAACATCCCCTCTCATTGCTTGGTCAGATGGCTTCAGCTACCAGCCAAGATAATGCTCTGCCAATGCTTTAGCGACTAAAGAGTAAAGGAAATGCTCTGCAAAAGCTCTAGTGAGTAAAGAGTAAAGAAAATGCTCTGCAAAAGCTCTAGTGAGTAAAGAGTAAAAGAAATGCTCTACAAAAGCTCTAGTGAGTAAAGAGTAAAGGAAATGCTCTACAAAAGCTCTAGTGAGTAAAGAGTAAAGGAAATGCCCTACAAAAGCTCTAGTGAGTAAAGAGTAAAGAAAATGCTCTACAAAATCTCTACTGAATAAAGAGTACAGGAAATGCCCTGCAAAAGTGCTACTGAATAAAGAGTAAAGGAAATGCTCTGCCAATGCTCTAACAAATACAGAGTTAAGTAAATGCTCTGTCTAACGAGTAAAGAGCATGTCAGTTAGCAGGTCCAGAAGGTCTGTCTGGCCTATGACAGGCCGGAAGAAGAGCTCTGTAACCAGGTCTGCCGTTAGGGTCTTGAGGGCAGAGGCTGTGAGGAGGACACGGGCGAAACGGCCGCGATCCCCCGGGTGGAGAGGTAACAGCACTTCCCTCAAAGCTCGCTGAGCTTCATTCTGCAGGCTCTCGATGAAAGCCGCAGCCTTTAGCTCTGGAACGTCTAGACACAACAAAAAAGAAAAACAGTCACATATGGTATGCTCATCAGTATGTTTCATGATTTTTAGCAGAATCACTTCAGGAGTTGTGGGAAACTCCGAAGGAAATTTAAGCTAATTACAGTCTCTTTCGTTGCGGTGCTACATAAAACTTGCCTTTGAAGGCTCATTTTTTTCTATTATGCACAATATCCAGTTTTAACATATAAGGCATGTTAACTGCCATGAGCTTTGAAATGAAAAACCACCCTTTCGCTAGTGATTTAGCTCAGCTTCTGCTAACAGAGGATCCTTTGTGCACCCTGTTAGCTGTTACTAAGAGACTGTCCTAGAAATTTGCTGCCAGAAGTGAGAACACAAAGCTTAAATATTGCTAAACAACCCATCCCCATAGTTTTACAATTAGCAGCAGCTGAGCATAATTTTTGAGTTTCGATATTAAACACATAAGGTCCATCTGCAATTGTATGATGTCACATTCACATAATGTCCTACATAAACTTGAGCATATGAAAATGATTGTTAACTTTTAATCAAATGAAAATAAACAGCGAGTCTGAGGTTATAAAACAAACATGCAACATTCAAAGCATCTGAAAAATGAAGACACTAAATCAGAAGGATTATACAATGAGGTCTTCTTACCTGGGTTAAACAGCATGGCGCCTTTGAGATACGCATACTCCTTGGGGCTGAGATCGAGGCTCCAGAATTTGTTGAGGCACGTCTTCAGTTTGTGAACCCCCACCATGGTGGGCTGTGTCCGCTTCACGTCCGCGGGGCCATGCGGCCGCTGGCCGTTCAGCAGGATGCGCTTCAGCATGCTGACAGCCGGCGTGTCAGTGACCTCGAAGTTCACCCCTTCCTGTGCCAGCCCCAGGATGAAAAGCGGGACCCAGCAGCTTTTGAGGAGCGACAGCTGGTCCTTGGCTGGGAGCTGCTGGAAGGAGGGCAGGCTCTTCATGAAGTGAATGGTCTTGACCAGCACGCCCGAGGCCAGCTGACAGGTCTCCGCGGGATTTTCCAGGCTCACCGTCCGCCGCGGCTCACAGTGACAGCCGTGTGGTGCCGAACCGTAGTTCAGGCTGTTGCGGCTCGTTGAGTGATTGGTATTTTGATGGCTGAGGATATTGAAGAGAATGGCATTTGGCTGCCTGACCTTTTCACTGGAACAATGGTCCCCACTATTCATCTCGTTAGAATAAAGGTATATTACGATTCACTCCAGTTTTTTTCCGTTTTAGCTGTGTTTTGACTGCCCTGGCTGGAGTTCGGGTAGACGCCAGATTCTACTGTTGGTAATGCCTTGGCTAACACTGGTCTATTTATAGAGGCAACGCTGAGTCAGCCTTGACCTGCATTGCTAAACATCATTCCCTCGCTGAAAAACAACTCAGCCCTGGATTGCTTGAATAGGCTGGTCCACTTGAGGAGATAAGGTTTTCTCAATGGAACTCTCAGAAGTAACGGGTTGCCGGAGGGAAAGGCAGCGGGGGTGGGGGGGGTGGGGGGTTCTGGGTAAATTATATTCACCCGGTTTATGTCTGTCATTAACGCTGCCTGTACCAAGCTACCAAGGACTGTGCAGGTAATCAGGCAGGCAGTATATAGCCCTAATTACTGCCAGCTCACAATAAATTGGAAGCTGGCCAAAGTAAACAGGCAATGTCTGAAGTGACTATAGAATGAGCCTTCAGATATATGGATGGCCAGGTTTTTATTTTGGATACGAGTCCTTTTCACTCATATGACTCTTACTTTTTTATCAGCTAGCTTAAGTGATATAAAAATTCCCATTTACGTTCTCAGTAAAATTATGCAGCAGTAAACAGAATTATGGATGAAGATTTGCAGAGGTTTAGCTGGTCAGTATATTTGTAACTTTTAACTGATGCTGGTAACTGCTTCAAAATTCCTATTTTTCTGAATAGTATCATAGACAAAGTTAGTCCAACTTTTACAATCGGGGAATTGGAAGATGACTGTCAAGCGATGTGTTAGATTTTCAGAACAGCAAAAGAGAACATCCTGAATGAGAGGTTTATTCAGAGCTGTACTTGTCGTGTTTGAGGTGTGACACAGGAAGGTCCTGATGGCCAGGCCTGTGGGCAGTGTTTATGAAGAAGGAAAAGAATGCTTTCACTTTATTCTACCTGAATTAGAAGAAATCTTAAATAAAACTGGAATTGAAAACATTCCAATGCACAAGAACAATGTGTCACCTGAATATAAGAAGCTGAGCACCTGTTTGTTTTTCCTAAAATATTATCATAAATTGTTTGTAGGCCAGCATTTTGGTTACATAACTACAACAAATGATTGCCAAAAGGACCCTTGGTGACTTTATTTCTATATCTATTTTTAAGCTGTTTCGGAAGCCAAGAATTTCACTGAATTGATAATTGAAAGAGATACCTGGCAACCTCCTTCGGGGGCACAAACTTCATGTCCTGTTCTTTGTTAAGCATTGGCACACAGCCAGAAGTGACTGATGAGATCTTTATACAGTATAATTGCCTGTATTTTTATAACTTATCGATACTGGACCATTCGGAGCATTTTTGCATTTCATTCATCTTAAGATTTCTGCTGCACATATTAATAGTGAAAACAGAGTTAGATGTGAAAACTCTATCAAAGTGACACCAAATGATGGATGGACTGTCGTTCATCGCATAAAAAAGCTAGTCGAGGGTTGACAACCGGAATTCTGCAAAACCACAGAATGTTGTGAGTAAATGAACCCAGACTAGCTTAACATAGCGCACATTTCTAATATATTTACCCACCGGCTTGATCAAAAGTAACTGATTACAAGCTCAGCTGGAATAAACAAATAAAATATTATACTAAGTGTTGCTATTATGACCCACGACCTACAGCAGGCTTATATGAGCAGAACATTTTTTTGTAATTTAGTTTTACATGAATATGATAAATAACTACGGATTCAGAGATCAAGACAGAATTAAAATCTGTTTTAAAACTTAAGGCATAACCACAAATTCAAGCTATTCTGTCTTCAAGGTCCTCAGAGTGATTGAGTCAACGTGACCTCCCCATTGACTACATGGAACTGTTTATCATTTGACCTTGAGCCACTTCACACAAACGAAAGTTTCATTTTAAATATGTATCTTTCATTACAGTGACTAATTTATACCAGCCACATTTGTCAATGGTTGAACGTCAGAGGGATGTCAATAAATTTTTCTGGGCACACTTAATTAATCCCGCCTTTACTTACTGGGCTTATTTAACCCGTAAAATAAACAATGCTTATTGAAATATGTCATGGTTGGTCACATTTCAAGCTGTATTTACTGTCCTTTCATTTGCTGTTTTGTCTATTGGTATTACTATATAATGTGCTATTATACAATTTCTTTATAGATGCTTTGGTTAAAAATTATATATGTTGTACATATATGGCTTTGCTCAGTCTATTCCATTATCCAGTTTTTTGTTATCTGTTATTTAACAGACACCCCAGTTGATGGCTGTTGAATAAAGTTGGAATGGCCTTTAGAAATGAAACTATTTAAAACATTTATAGTAAACTGTTTGATGCAGTAAAAAAATATGCATGGCCTTCTTTGTACTACACAGGTATTTTTCACTTATTTAATTGGCTTACTAATTTAAGGTAATATATGAGGGTAGTCTTTTTTGCTAAAAGTAAAAAAACAGCTGTGTTTTGAACTATAATGTTGAAACAGAAAAATGACCATTAAACGAATTTGTTTTCAGTTTAACTGTGTGATTTGGTTTAATTTGAAAAAAAAAATTTACATGTCATAACACAGAATTAGTTTCTGTAAACTGCATTCCACACAAAAAAGTGAATGCTACAAAAACAAACAGTATTATAAATATCTGACCTCTGACCCAATTCCCCAAAATTTAGCCTTAAAATAAAATAATGCAAAGTGTACCTAACAGAATTTATGCGTACTGTTTTTCAAAACAAACCCGATGATTGTTACATAAAGTCACATTTTACACGTGTCACAAAAATATTACATTTTTTACATTTAACTGACGAGGGAAAATAATCTGTGAAAGATAAAGATGTCAACAAAGTGAGGTTATGCCACCACTGCATGTGTCACGCTGGTGAGGTGGCAATGCTGCTCACTTGTCCAAAGTCTGCTTCTTTCACCCAGAATATTCGCTGCCCCATTTCCGAGCGGAACATCGCAGTGATCCCGCTAAAGTGCTGAAAGCGGCGAAGGTTATCAGTGCAAGCTAAAGGCCATCGATTCATGCATTTTGATATAACTCATGCCTGTTGTACGACATGTGCTGCTTCTGAAGTCCTTTACTGAATATCATTTGTTTAGTTGTATGTGGTTTGAAATATGTAGAGCAGAACAACCTTATATAGGTTGTTTGGTGATATTTATACACGGAAAGAATATTTTTCATTAAAGACATCGATCTCTGAAAACTATTATTTGTTATTCAACAAGTCTTAATTAACAACCAGCCATACACCCATTTCATGATGCCTGCATATGTGCTGGAATCATATTCACTTGTGTGGGATTAACTGGACCCAAAAAGGTGAGAGAAGTCGATATGTTACAAAAAGACAAGATTAAATGGAGACTTTGACCTTCCAACCAGGAAATCACAAATGACTAACCAAGTGCAAATAGGGCTCCAAGGGAAGCAGCCCAGCCACTGAGTGACACAGCACCCTGCTCACGTGATGACTGTCCCAGAGGATTCTGGGAGCCTTACATCCTGAGGGCTAAGTGGTGTCTCTATTCATTTCCATTACATTTAAAGATTCGTCATCATTTTATTGCAAGTCAGTTCCATAATTGCTAAACTCGAAGAAATGTTTGCAAAAGCTACACTGCCAGCTAGATTTTTTGAGTTTTTGAGTTTTTGTGTTTTTATTAGGAAGTAACTAATTTCCCTTTAACTAAAAAAACAGAAGGCCAACATTTGAGCTCATTATATTCAATAAAAAAAAAAAATATAAAAATGAATATGGAGGTTGCTTTATTGCAGTGCACTTTTACAGTTACAGAACAAAATGCAAATAATGGGTACCTTTGCAGTACAACGATATGGACAGTGATGATCTCAGGTAATCATAAGCTGCGTTGGTTCACACTTTTCATCATCTCTCAGTTGATTTGGCCACTTGATCATAATCATGCATTTGTACCCTTTCAAATTAATCACTGTACATTTTATAAACATTTACTAATAATGATTCTAATAGCAATTTGCTAATATAATTAATCATTTTTATTTTTTCAAATTTAAGTTTTTATTTAATTCTAACTTAAAATCAAATTTAGGTCTAAATTTCTCCAAAGGGTGCTAATACTATGAAATTGTACCAATTTGTTTAACGTGTATATAAACATATAATTTTGGTAAAATAATTTTAACATACACGTACAGTATAAACACCAGCTGTAGAGTTAACATGTCAAGATTTTAAAAGGCTCTCACCTGGTTAGTAGTACCTGTGTGAACAAACACAACTAATCTATTCTATTAGAATTGAATTAGGTAGATGGACATGAGGATTAAACTGGATCATTTACATTTAAATTAGAGCTTGATACATGCTATGGTTTGAGGGAATCTAGACAGGGAAGTGCTAGATTAGGGACTTTCATGGAAACAGAAGCATATGACTGGAGATACAACATGAGGACTAAAAGTGTAACATAGAGAGCTGCCTGACCCTACAGCATCTGGCAGGTATATAATAGTCTCACTAAATTCCAACCATTCAAAACATATGCAGTGGCTAAATTTTACAGGGTTCATTGTTTATTGTACTGATAACTCATAAGTCCCTTTCTGGGAAATATTATTGCATGATGCAAGATCAGTACCAAAGGCAGATAATCTCTAGCAGGTGCATAGCAAAATGCCCCAACATCACTTATATTGATTTGATTTATGCATTGGTTTATATGCTGGGCAAGACGTATGCAGGTCACTCACAGGGAGGTCAATTCATACTGCGCTTGTGGATTTTGTGTGTGTGTGCGTGTGTGTGTGTGTGTGCGTGTGCGTGTGTGTGTGCGCCTGTGTGCGTGTGTGTGTCTGTGTCTGTTTTTATGCCTTTTATTATTCTGATGGCTGTGTCTGGGACACATTGTTTCTAAGCTTGATGAGCAGACATACCCTGATGACTGCAGTTTAACAAGCATGAGAAATCCCTGAGTTTTCACCTGGCGGCTGTCAAGGTCAGTTCACACAAGTAAACAGGTGTAATAAAGCTGGAAGCTAACTGCGGTTACGCAAATAAGCCCCCACCACACTCCGAAATGGCCTTGAATTACCTCATCCATCATCACACTCAGAGAAACATCAAATATACCACCTTCAGAGAGCAGCCGTTCATTGAATCTGAATTTCTGGAATGACATAAACAAAAATAAATCAAATAAACTCTCATCATCATTAGCAATCTTTGGAGGATCTAGAACCTGATTTAAAAATGCACACGTTTGTACACAGAGCCATTCTAAAAATGGAAATAAAAACGGGACAAAAACTGACAATATCAATATTCAAATTGCAAAAATATATATTTTTTTGACTGGATAGGTGCCGATTCTAGCTAAATACACCAGGTCACTCTGTTCACTGCATATTGTATGCCATACCCATCTTTCCTGTTACGTGAAACTGATAAAGCTGAATTTGCCCAGGGTGCCGCACTGGCTCTGAGTGGCACTGCGATCTCACACGTTCAGGTTTTTTTCCATGCATTGACGTTCTGCTGTGTTTGGATTAGTGTCCTCTGGGACCCAGGAGCACCAGCTGGAATGCAGATCCGGGGCCCTGATGGCTCTGATTTGCCCATACAGTGTGAGCATAATGCACTGGCATCCTGTCCAGGGTATCGTAAGGCACCGGAGGAGAGGCCAGTTAACCTAAATCACAGGAGAGCCTCCAGGCTCACAGACACCCTGCGCTGCGTAAGGTGTGATGATAAGTTCCTGGTGATGTACTTTTTAATTGGTTTTCAGGCTTGAACTCTCTTCACTTTTGTTAAATAAGTCACTACTCGTTTAGCGGTAAAGCCAAAGCGGAACCAGAACTAGTCCAGGAACCAGATAAACTTAAGGGACGCACGCAAGTAACCTTCGCTGGCTTAGTCAATATCCTGGGAGATCCTGATCTGTGATATATTACTGAGAGGTGGCACGCTGACAGGGTGGTAAAGATTATGTTTTATTGAAGGAAGGAGCAACCTGTGACAGTCACTGAGGTCAGAGGCTTATCTCCTTTACAAGCTTTATACTAAAAAAAAAACATGTCGCTGTTGGCTTCTAACCGTGATGTTAACTTTGGGTATACACATCAGTACAAGTTGTGACATAACAATCAGGTTTGTCCGGTTATTTACATGCTGCTGTTTCTCAATGCATTTCACAACTTGGGATACTTTTAGTGGAGTCTTAAAAAGATATTTGTAAATATCTTTATTAGAGTTATGATGCTATAGACATGCCTTCCCCGTTCTGCCCAACGTAGGCTGTGTGACTCCCTGAAGTGATACGCATGGTAAGAAAGCTTTGTTCCTGATGAGAGCTGACTAGTGTTCCGCAGTAAGCACACATTTGCAGACTTGGTGGTCCCATGACACAGCTAATGTGACCCTGGATTTTTTTGTTCATATCATACATTATCTTCACCGTGTGCGGGGGTAAGACACAACTTCAACTTCTGATCGGCGATTCATAATTAATGCCTTTAATTCCTCCAAAAATGGGCGCTGAATGTCACTCCTGCTCTGCGTATGGAGAGCGTATGTTATGCCCATTCTGAGACGGTTCCCTACTGAACATCAAAGCTACAGTATGAAGGTGTGTTCTGTGATGGACTGATGTCCTATCCAAGCTGCACCCAGCCTCCAATGCTAACTGTGACCATGTAAGTAGTCACATGGATAAATATGATTTATAACAGCATATACGTTTCCAAACGATAAGCATATATTTTACTCTCTAAGTACAACATTTAAGTTGGAAAGCACTTCAGCAAGGCAGGTAAATCAGAATTTTCAACAATTTAGTTGTCAAAATGTGGCAAAATGAACTTTGTAATTTACAACAAAACAAATTTTGATTCATATGGCCTTAAAAAGAATATACTTGACGAAATACTTGATGATTTTTGTGTTAGTTTCCAGTAGCTGTTTTCCTTTTACTGTGTATGAATTACAGTACAATCATAAAGTTGAAGGTCATGGCAAGAGGTTACAATCTTACATTTCTCAGGTTGTTGAACTCTTCCAATATGACACATCAGGAATGTTTTGCCAAGATACTCGACCAAATTTTATTATCCTTTGTGTTTTATCATTATGTTTACAGTTTTGTGGCATTTAATGTTTATGCGCAATCTTGATAAATAGGTGTCACAAAGAATTTTAAAAGGACCTTTATAAATACAAATGCATATTTTATTGAAACGCTGCTGTGTTTTACCGGTGTCTTTCACGCACCAAGGTTATTGCTATGTGCTATAAGCCATAACCTATTTTCAGTTGTCTTGTTAAATTAAATCTGCGTACTTTAAGCCCTATAGCACTTTAAATGGTTTAATAGTTTTCTTGTATGTACTGCAGGTTTTTGGAAGATGAGTCATCAGCACAATGTCCTTTCATCTTCCAGCTTCATGTCGAGTGGTGCTTCTGTCTGCTGCCTGGGATGAGCTCCAAGCCCCTGACATCCTGACCAGAAGAAGCGGTTAGAAAATGGACAGACGGATGGATGGATGGATATTACATATGAAATAATACATGCATTTACGGCAGTTTTTAATATCATTACAGTGAGATATCTATTAATTAAACAAAAAATACTGGAACTTGCCTATTTTGGAATGCAAATGACTACTTTCATTTGTGGCTTTAACTGGTGACCATTCAAAGGTGTCAAATGGGAAAATAAATTGCAGCTCTTTGACTTTGCCTTTAGATGTTCTGAGGAGGGAAAAAGCAGCTTCCGCGGGCAACTGTAGCAAAAAATGAATTCTCCTTGAATGAGGAACCTGCCTTTTGTAAGGAAGCAACACGGCGTGGAGGTTAACCGGAAGCATGATGTAGTAACCGGCTGTGCTGTTAAAATGCCGGCCACTGGAGTCAGGGCAGAACGTATTGTATTCCGAAGCACATTTAAGCATTTAAATTTTTATATTGCTGCAATAAACATGGACTCAAAACATACATTTGCTGTAAACAGCCATCGCCATTACATCCCATAACAACTTTACGGATCCAAGCAATCCTCGTATTTACTATTGTTTTGGGGGACGTTGGTCTTTTATGCAATATGAATTGGTATATAGAATATGCTGTGTGGTCAAAACTGCTGATTCACCAGGAGTTACTACCTCTGCACATGAAATGAATACATGTAAAGCCACCACTTTATTACTGTTTTGCATTTTTAATCAATTAATGTAAGAAGGTTTGACAGTGATGTGTGCTTTTGGGGATGGCCGGTGTTTGGATGGGAGAACAACTGGGTTGCTGCTGGAAGAGGTGCGGTTGTGGGCAACATTTTAGGCCATCCTGCGGTCTGTGTGGATGCCAGTGCAGTGATGTGGGCACTGTGCTGTAAAAATGGTGCCGTCATTTGGATGAGGCGTAAGACCAAGGATCCGACTCTCTGAGGTCATAAAAGATCCCTGGGCATCTTCCAAAAGAGTAAGGGTGCTACTCTGATGTCCTGCACAAAACTGCCACTGTGGTCCTGTCAAATTTGCCCTCCTAATCATTTATCTAATTGGCAAATTATCTCCTGTCCCTTCTCCACCTTAACTACTATGTGGAGAGCATACTGGTGTAGAATGGCTGCTGTCACATCATCCAGGTGAATGCTACACAGTAATGGTGGTTGAAGCAGCTCCCAATTGCTTCTGTAAAGTGCTTTGGGTGTCTTGAAAAGTGCTACATAAATGCGACATTCATTCATTCAGCCACTTATCCCAAGGAGGAACAAAGCATGGACAATTTATCCATACGAATTAACCTAATTGCATGCCTTCAGACTTTGGGAAGAATTCCACACACACACGAGAGAGAGAGAGAGAGAGAGAGAGAGAGAGAGAGAGAGGGGTGTTAGGCAACGATGCTACTCATCCAGCCCTTCATACGTAAAGGTTGCGTTGCTGTTTGTTAAATACCCTCCTGAACAGTAGGTGGCAGTATATAATCCATTATAATCCATTTAACAGAACATTATTTTAAAAGGCAGTATAAAATAATTTGGTTAGATACATTTAAATTCAATGTTGAGCATGGTGAATAGTTTACCTGATGTTTTACCAGAGATTCCCCTCAAATTAAGTGCCTTTATTTTCAGTGACAAAGGAAGAGAGTGACGTATGTGTCATGGCGGACTCCCGTGATGTTGTTTACTTCGCAGTTAGTAACATTCCAGCAGCATTTCGCTCAGCTGATTTAAGGAACTATTTCAGCCAGTTTGTCGAAGGTAAGGGTTTTGTGTGCTTTCACTACCGACATCGACCGGAGGTCCTTAGGGATACGGCGGAAAGCGGAGCAGCCAAGGGCCCGCAGGACGGCGACGACGGCTGCGAGCCGGCGGGGGCCGAGCGAAGGCTCGCCGCGGCGAAAGGCGAGAAGACGTGCTGCTGCATCGTGTCAGTTCGCGGCGGAGAGGACGATCGCTTTATCCGAATGTACGCCGGCAATCACTGGGTCGCCTCACGGGGCGACTGGCTGGGTAGACGGTGTGTGCTGCGGAGAATACGGGTGTCGGACGACCCAGGTGGGGGCCGCCTCCCTCCGCTCTCTCTCACGGAAATAGATTCTAAATAATGTCTTTTTCTCTTAAAGTTTTTTTGTGAGTATGCAGATCTATCTAAAAAATCTCAAGCATTTCACTACACAAGTTAGTAATGTCAATGCGTACGAAAGAGGTTAGATCTTTTTGCTGACAGCGATCACTAATAATGTATAAAAAGTTAGTGGTGCAAGGAAATTCAAGGTAATACCATTGCATCCAGAGAAAGTTCTTCCACGTGTTCTGTTAGAAGGAGGGTACCATATCCTAGTGGTTCTCAGTCCTGTTCCTGAAGAACCCCCTTCCAGAATGCTTTCATTAAAGTCCACACTGCTTTCAACCTGCCACATTCATCATTAGCCCTTTAAATAACATCTGAGCCTGATTGAGTTAGGATTAGAATGAAAACATTCTGGCAGGGGGTCCCCAAGGAACAGGATTGAGAACCACTGCTTCTGTCCAAAGCTATAGCTTTACCTTGTTATTGAGATGTTATATAAAAAGAATTCTAAGATCGACGGAATGTATAGCACCAAGATGGAATATGTTGTTTGATGGTATGTGGTGTTTTTCGGTTATTTCAGGAGAAAGCAGCTTCCCCTACAAGACCAGGGCTGAGCTAAATCGACATACAGCCTCGACGGAGCAGTTCACAGAGGCTGACCTGAGGAACCTGCCCGAGATGAACCCGCCGGCGCTGATGCCCGCCGGAAACGTGGGCACGCCGGTGACGGTCTTCCTGCAGCTGATCCAGGCCTGCCGTTTACCTCCACGGCTCATTCGCCAGCTGGGC
Organism: Mormyrus proboscirostris; assembly: GCA_026779585.1. NCBI lineage: Eukaryota > Metazoa > Chordata > Actinopteri > Osteoglossiformes > Mormyridae > Mormyrus > Mormyrus proboscirostris. Next base: position 25,693,649 of record JAODKF010000147.1, read on the forward strand.
CTCACCTTCCCCAAAACAAGCTCCCGCCGGCGCTACGGCAATGTGCCCTTCGAATACCAGGACACATACACCATCAAGTCCACCCAGGAGAGTGTGTACACAGCTGGAGGGGTGGAGATCTCTGGGCCAGGCCGGGTCAGCACTGCCCCTGCGGGGACGCCTGGGCCTGATGCTGTCTTGGAGGATGAGGAAGCGACCATGTCTGGCCCAGATGACGTCGAGTCCGGTCCTGACGATGTGAGTTTCTCCACTGAAATTGTAAATGCTTATTCAGACTAAATGTTGTGTGATTAGCGACCTGTGACAGAGTGTTCACTGTGCTGTCATGGAGCTGCTGTATTCAGGGTTTATAAAATCCAGTCACTGTACTTTTATTACTGTACCTGGATGGCACGGTGACTTACTGAGGAACTGTGATAGCAGAAACCCAGACATATACGGAGGAGAGGGGAACCAAATCACCAACCCTGAAATTGTGAGGACATGTTCTTCACAAGTTGTATGGTCACAATCCAGAGGTTATTTGGCTTCAGTTAATGGCCCGAAGTGTTTGTGAGCAACCTGTGATGGACTGGCATCCCATCACGGGTCTCCCTCAAACCAGTGCTTTCTGTGAGACACTCCTGTCTCCAATGACCCTGGATGGATGGATGGATGGATTCCTTGACTGATTGATTGCTATACCTGCTTAGCACTGGAGACTGATGTCTGCTTCTGGCCAGAATACATTTGGTGGTTACTTTGTAAGTCCTTCTAGGAGCTGTGATCCAGGAAAGTAATATTCAATTCAATTCTTTATTCTCATGTGTACAAGTACAAGTACCGCGTACAATGAAATGCTTGCTTGCATGTGCTCCTGCAGACAGTGAACATAGACGACAAGACGGCTAGACAAGAGGACGGCAAGTCAATGTAATGATGGAGTGAATTATAAATAAGTAAATAAATAAGACCAGAATCCCAGGAATAAATAGAGACAGTGGCAGAAATATATGTGTGGGTAGCAGTGGAGGTGACACGAGGTTAGTGATTGTTCATGAGTCTGATTGCAGTTGTGTAGAAACTGTTCCTGAACCCGGAGGTGTGCGTCCCAATGGACTGTAGTCGCTTCCCAGATGGGAGGAGGGTGAAAAGTGACGGTGCAGGGTAGCTGGGGTCCCGCCTGGTTCTGTTCACTTTCCTGAGACAGCGGGTAGCGTGGATGTCATGGATCGCAGGGAGCTGTGTGCCAGTGATCTCCTGTGCTGAGTGCACCACACGCTGCAGAGCTCTGCTGTCCTAAACAGAGCAACTGCTGTCAGGATGTGATGCATCCTGTCAGGAAGGATTCCACAGAATCTGCACAGGGTTATGAGGGACATCCAGGCTTTCTTCAGTCTCCTGAGGAAATCCACAATCATCTCATTAGTTTTGTTAACTTTGAGGCTGAGGTTGTTGCCCTGACACCATTCTGCCAGGAGTCTGACCTCCTCGCTGTAGGCCGCCTCATCGTCCTCGCTGACCAGATCTATCACGGTGGTATCGTCAGCGAACTTAAGGATGTACTTAGCTACGCCGTCATGGGGGTAGAGAGAGTAAAGCAGGGGCGTGAGGCTTCCGTCGTGTTTTCTTTGTCCGCCTGCTGAACCTCGGCTGACCTCTCCCTGGTCCAGGATGACGACCGGTGCGAGGAGTGGGAACGTCACGAGGCTCTGCACGAGGACGTCACCAGCCAGGAGCGCAGCAAGGAGCGGCTGTATGAGGAGGAGATCGAGCTTAAGTGGGAGAAGGGAGGCTCGGGCCTGGTCTTTTACACCGACGCCCAGTACTGGCAGGAGCAGGAGGAGGGGGGTAAGTCAACAGTCACTTGGGGGCTATAAACACTCTGGTGTTTAGTCAGTTATAAGATCACTATTAAAGCTCCCTATTTTCAAATAGTGCTTTTAATGAATGGTCACTCTTCCGTTGATCTTAATCTGTATCAGCTGGTACTGAGCAAGTAAATGAGCAGAAGAGTGAGGTTGTGACATAGACTTTTGTAGCTTAATAAGTAGGGTGTTGCACTAACAATGCAAATGTAGTGGGTTCAAACACCACCAGAGTACACAGAAATTGTATGTTAATCTACATCCAGCCCTATAAGGAGGTCCTCCAACTTACAGGGGATAACTTGGGGGTTGGTGGCAGGATTGGCACTGCAGTCACTGGGAAATAACCTCACACTGGTCCATTTGGTGCAGTGTGGTGCTGAGGTATCACCCGCCACACGGCTGCACTCAGGTTCTCATCCCTGAGGTGTTTTGTCATGTGGTGGGTGTGGCAACACGCTGTAATCAGTGCATGCTCCTTACACACTGTAATCAGTGCATGCTCCCTACACACTGTAATCAGTGCATGCTCCTTACACACTGTAATCAGTGCATGCTCCTTACCTACCTAATTTGGGTCAAATTTTGATTAAAACTACACCTATTTACACCCTCCTCATATTCCATGTTACTGTCTTTCTAAGCAGATTTCGATGAGCAAACAGCAGATGACTGGGATGTGGACATGAGTGTGTACTACGACAAAGGTAGCAGGTTTCATTCTTCCTTATCTTGGTTTCTGGCCTGTGTACGTTTATCTTATTAGAATGTTTGACCTAACTCCAAACTGTATGATGTCATCATTCAGATGGCGGCGACATGGACGCGCGTGACTATGTGCACATGCGTCATGAGCGGAGGCTGAGGGAAGGACTGGAAACGCCCTCTGACAGGCAGCAGCCAATCGGGAAATTTGAAAAGTTCACAAAGGTAGGGCAGCCAATCAGTTACTTTCTCTGGTCATAGCAGTATTTTTCAATGACTGTAGAATTCATCTTGAAAAATAAAAAGCCACAAACCAGAGAAATACAGGCAGCGATGGCAGTTGTATCAGTGTAAAGGCCTCAAGCATGCTGTGATGTCATCCAGGGTGTTGGCAGGAGGGTGATGGAGAAGCAGGGCTGGAGGGACGGTGAGGGCCTGGGCCACAGCCAGGCAGGAATTGCTGACGCTCTGGAGAATGAGGGACAGCATCCCCGGTGTAAACGAGGCCTGGGGTAAGAGCCCATTGTGTCCATACAAGCCAGAGCCGCAGCCTATGCTACACTTACCTTGTGTATAAAGTTGAAAAGCACTTTGCAATAAGGGTGTTGATCCACATTCCACACTGACCCGAAATGGAGCCTTCCACTAAAAAGTAAAGCCTGTTTTTGATTATTTGCATTGCGGGAAATGCAGTGTGCTGCACTCAGTGTCTTTATGAAAGATGAAGCAAGTGTTTTGAGTGTTCGCTCTCCTTCATCAAGGTACCATGGTGAGAAGCTCAGCTCATTCCTCCCAGGAAAGAAACCGCGCCAAGACTTCCTTATCTCCACTGTGTACGACCAGCCCAAAGACATAGACAGGGGAGACGCTCTGCTACGCCGGCAGCCTACCACAAGCATGAAGTACAAAGAGTGGCAGCCAGGGGGCAGCATGAACCACAACAGCTGACACAATCCCCACCCAAAAAAAAAAAAAAATGCTATGTATCTTATGAGTTAAGGCATCAGACAAAGAAAATCCAGAGCCCTCAGCAGTCACTCTGAAGCGCTGTCTGGGAAGTACAGCTGGCATCTGGCGAGCCATTTTTTTACATTGTGTCAGGTTTTCATCACAGCAGGTCACAAATCAGTGAATACATGTATATTCATCGGTCAAAACATGCAGCAGATGGTCTACAACCTCAGGCCTCCATTCCTTTTGCCACCCACTTTCCATCGTTGTCCTGTTTTGTCTTGTGCAAAGTGTTTGCTACTCCGTGCGACGTGACTCTCTTCTGAAGGTGGTGGTGCTTCCTGCCATGTCCACCTGATAAATTGAGGAACGGTGTCTGTATCCTTAGAGCCAAAGTGCCTTCTCACTGTTCTGTGTAAGATGAGATTTGTGTATGGAGCAGTTGATACACATGTTGAAGATCTCGTACAAAACGCGACTGTGTAACCGGATCCCTTGCAGCCTGGTGTTTCAGGTCATTTCACTGTGTGTATGGTGGAGTTTGTATCAGAATACATCGAAATAAAACCTGTTAGTAATGTCTTACATTACGGTGGACATAGAATGTGTGTTCTTCATTTGATATATGTATGCTGCTAGGTTACTCTTTCTCAGGGGGAAAATATTATAAAAACTTTAATATTCATATGAGCTGTGTGCTTATTGATGAAACTCAAAGGTGTTCCCATTGCGTATCTATATTAATGAGATTATTTCACATTGCATAATTATGTTCATACATTTGTGTAACCCCTTAAGACACCTTACCAATATGATTTTTAAGAGATTGTAAAATGTGTATTTTAAGATGATGCACCACTGAATCCCATAAGCAACAGAGTGATTTTACTCTTGGGCCTATGAGCAAAGCTTTCAAACTCCAGCTGTTCCTGGGATGCTGGCTGGCCCTGCTTTCTCAACTGTCTAACTATTGGGCACAATTTTAATTTTTTAAATTTTTTTTGGGGGGGGGGCGTAGTATAAAGTTCCGAATGTGTTTTTAAAAAGGGGTTTGATTTTACCGCTTACGATTTAGTATTTAATGGAAAGGGGTTGCAATACTTGAATATTTTTTTAAGACCCACTGCTTTAAGGGGCCGTTAGCAGCGCTGATTTCAGTGTTGGTGGCTTAAATATTGTGCTTTAATAAAATATTAATAACGTTAATTAATTATATAACTGTTCCCATTAATAAAACTACATTACCTTAAATTGTTTTAAAATACAGATGAATATATTTCAGTCTTTGCGATGGTTTTGCGCCCCGTCCTGTTCTGTTCCCTGCATTGCGTCCATACGCTTCGGAACCCTTGCGACCCTGAATAGGACGAGCGGTTACAGAAGATGGATGGATGTTTTGGTCTTCCAAATATGCTCCATTCCAGTGGTTCGAATAATTTCATCAATTAAGAGTGGGAGTTAAAATACTTTTTCCACCCTGAGAACGATACAAGTCCGCCACCGGGAACAAATATTTTTGTCTTGTTTCAGTCAGGATGGTAAATAGGACCGTACTACTTCCGCTGGAAGTCGATCGGCGATTGAAATCAGGTTTGGACATATTTCAGTTTCAATAAACTGTATTTCTGTAATTAAAATAATTTTAAATTGCACATGAGTCAGAAACTAAATTTCAAACGTTTCTGTCCATAATATCTGAATGTTAGTGATTTTGTTAGCAGCTAGCATGGACAAGAATTCAGTTCATGTTTAGTACTTTACTATAGTTACCTTGAACTGAAAGGAGAGGCAGATAGTATCGCTTGTTTAATAACATGGATTTTAATTTAGTTGAGGAAGTTATACTTGAATTTTAGCGATGGATATTTAGTAGCGAACGTTATCATTTTGGGTTGATTTTCTAGCAATTTCTATGGCGTCATGTTTTTGTTTTATCCAGATACTTACATGCTGTGCCTCGTGACTGAACCATCGGCACGAACGCCATGTCCACTCAGCCCCCCTCCCACCGTCCACTCTCGTCATATTTCGGCCAGGTGGTTATAGGCCCCCCAGGCTCAGGAAAGACAACATATTGCTTGGGTATGCAGGACTTTCTGGGGAAGCTGGGGCGAAAGGTGGCCGTGGTCAACCTGGACCCTGCCAACGAGGCACTGCCCTACACCTGTGCCGTGGATATCTCGGAGCTGGTGACCCTCGATGACGTAATGGAGGGCCTGAAGCTTGGACCCAATGGCGGTCTCCTCTACTGCATGGAGTACTTGGAGGCCAACCTTGACTGGCTGGAAGACAAGCTCAGGCTCCACCGTGACTGCTATTTCCTGTTCGATTGCCCAGGCCAGGTGGAACTCTACACCCACCAGAGTTCGGTCAAAAACATCTTTGCCCAGCTGGAAAAATGGAACTTCAGGGTGAGCTGATCCTAATAGACACTTATTTGCACATTGAGAAAAATATGTATGTAAAATAAAAATTCAAAAATGTACAATCATAACAATCATAATGAATTATGGTCACATTTGTCCGGTAAAAGCACCTTAGATGCTATGGGGAAAATCAGATGATCATCTCAAAAGAAGCAACATGTTGGATGTGTTTCCAGCAACGTATCTGAGCTTGGTATAACAGAGCGGACAGACAGCCTCTGTCTTAACTACTCTCTCTCTGGTGCTGGAGTAATTAATGTAATTAATTTGAATTACCATTTATTAACATTAATAAATTATCACTGAATTAGTTACATTTAACCAAAACGTTTCCAAACTACTGATTATGATTGACTGTATCCAGCATTAGCCGTAGTCAACTCACAGCCACACTTAGCATGTTTTAGTTGTTGAACATGTACTTGTGAATTTAGGTTGCGCCAATGTCAATAAAGGTATTAGTCTATTTCCTTGTGTGTACTAAACCGAAAATGATGTACCAAGCTGTACAGGATGAATCCATGTATCATAACAGCTCTATAGTGCACAGATCCTTAGCTGCCATTGGAGCAGTGCCATTGCTGCCATAACTCTTTCTGGAGGTCTGAATGTTTACTATAAACAGATTCATCTACATAGTCTTTTACTAACCTGGTTACATCATCTCCATATTAGAGTGCTGATAGAGCTGAAAGTCGATGTGTGTTCCTTTGACTATAATCTTCCCTTAGTGCTTAAAGTTATCTGTTACAGCTGACGGCCGTTCACCTGGTCGACTCGCATTACTGCGCAGACGCGGCCAAGTTTATCTCGGTGCTCTGCACGTCCCTGTCTACCATGCTGCATGTGGAGCTTCCCCACGTCAACGTGCTCTCCAAGATGGACCTCATTGAGCAGTATGGCAAGCTGGGTGAGGCCTCGGGCAGCGCCGCTTTTCACCAGTAGAGGGCCTTGCTGACCTTTCATGCTCTTTCAGCATCATTAAAGTCTGTGGCTTATTTTTCGAAGCCACTTGAATGGTGTTTTTTTTTTTTCCCCCACCAGACATTCTCTCATTAGGACACTGTGACTGATGCCCATTTATCATGCAATAAAAATAATTTATTAATTCAGTTACAAGAGTTCCTATTGGACACATCCATGGCAAAAAATTCTCACTGATATAGTTTCCTTCAGTGTAGACAGTTTGTTTGCAGTTAAAGATTAACAGGTTCTGCCGTATTCCCCCTCTCTGTCTTGCTTTTTCATGCCAGCATTCAACCTGGACTTCTACACCGAGGTTCTGGATCTCTCGTACCTGCTGGAGCACTTGGCTTCTGACCCATTCTTTAAAAAGTTCCTTCGCCTGAACGAGAAGCTTGCCGAGGTCATCCAGGATTATGGATTGGTGTCATTCGTACCACTCAATGTGCAGGTGGGATTCCTCCTCTGGTGATGTGGGGTCACTACTCTGTCAGTGTACAGTGCACCTGTCTGGCTTTTAAGATGCTTGGTTTTCCATTTACCTTCTGTAAGCTGTGTTGTCTTTGTAATTTTTAGTCTTTAAGGGTTTCACAATACAGGGCAAGTGGAAACTTACAACATGCACATTTTTGGCGAATTTTAATGTACTGCCATACTGTAAGGTGCTGCTAGTCAGGCAAAAACAAAACAACAAAATAGCAGGAAATCCCAAAGTCAGAACGCATGACAGAAACATTATAGCACCACGACACCCTCTGGACACAGCTATAGGAACTCCATGACAAAGCCAGTCTCCATGATTTGTTATGCAACCTCTGACAAATTGGGCAAGACACCTTTATTTTCAGTGCATATGTGCAGTGAAATTCTGTGTGCTTCCCACCATAATAAAAATGCAAAAATAAAATATCAAATAAGTTCAAAACAAAGCTATCAAGCTAAATGGTGAGTGAAAGTGCAACAGTGCAACCGTAGATTTCTGGCTAAGATTTAGTATCGCCTTAAGTAGTTTGGGGGGAGCTGCTGACAGATGGGTGCCGCTCTGGGGGGTGAGGTGTGCTCGGGTTATTTGAGTTTGATGGTCTTTGCTTGGTTTGTGATGATCGATGGCTTTGGGGTCGAGGCTGTTCCTCAGTCTGATAGTGTGCTGGTTAGTAACCCTGTTGCTTTTTCTAGAGGACGGGAGGGTGAACAGGGTCTTTGTTGGGTTACCGGTGATGGTGGATTCTCTCCAGAGGCATCGGGCGCTGTCTCTGTCTTACAGAGTCAGCAGCTGGATCCCGGTGATCTTCTGTGCTGCCTTGATGACCCTCGGCAGGGCTTGTCGATATGCTTTCAGTGCTACAGCAGTATGCTGGAAGCTGCTACACAAGCAGATCATTGCTGAGGTTAACTATCCCTAGTGATCACACTGCTAGACTTTGCTGTGCTCTCTTGACCAGTGCTGTTGTGTTGATGGTCCATGTCAGGATGCTCAGGAAGCTGAGACTTTATCACTAGCCTCTTTTTGTTTCTCAGTTTAATTATATTTAGAGTTCAAAGAAATTCACTGTTAGACAGTTTTTTTTTGATAAATGTATGATATGTCCAAAGTAGAAGAGTAATTGTGTTAAATAATCATGATTTCATTATTGACCAAAGTAATCATGAATATGATTTTGTCGTAATGGAGCAGCCCTACATTTTTCCATTGATGATGATTGTAACGGACCTCACTGCCTTTTCTTGGATTTGAGAGCTGTTTTCTGAGCACCATATTGCGAGGCTGTAGACCAGCGGTGGCCAATCTTACCCGGAATGGGCCGGTGTGTGTGCGCGGGTCTTTGGGAACACCTTTATAAACCCAGGTATAAGGACTCTTCAGCAAATCATTCCTCTAATTACTAATCTGCTTAGGGAGTCGCGCTGAAAACCCGCAAACACAGCGGCCCTTTCTGTGTATGATTTGCCACCCCTGCTAGAGACCTTTTGTTGTGTTTAACAATGAAAATATGATGTATCTTCTTGCTGTAACTCCCCCGACTCGGCCACCATCTCAGGATAAAAGCAGCATGACGCAGGTGCTGAGGGCTGTTGATAAGGCCAACGGCTACTGTTTTGGGGACATTGAGGAAAGGAACCTGACAGCCATGATGTCCTCTGCCGTGGGAGCTGACTTTCACTTTGACCAGTATCCTTTGACCACAGCTACTAGCCGCTCTCCATTTCTCTGCTGTCTCTCCTGCCCTCTTTCTCTCTCTCTCTCTCTCTCCCTCCTGCTCTCCTGCCCTCTCTCTCTCTCTCTCTCCCTCCTGCTCTCCTGCCCTCTCTCTCTCCCTCCTGCTCTCCTGCCATCTCTCTCTCTCTCCCTCCTGCTCTCCTGCCCTCTCTCTCTCTCTCTCTCTCTCTCTCTCGCGCCTGCTCTCCTGCCCCCTCTCTCTCTTTCTCTCCCTCCTGCTCTCCCTCTCCTCTGCTGTCTTCTTGTCCACTGAGGTTTCATTTTGCTGTGTGAGTGGACATTTGGGATACTGGGGACCTACACCCCTACAGCCAGACTCCTAGTTTGTTATCCTCAGTGATCTAGATCGAATTCAGAGGTCATATTTGGGATCATGATCGACAAATCCCGCAATCTGCATGATACTTGTAATATGGTAATTGCACATCCCAAAGTTATATCTGAGCTACCAGGCAAGATTAAATATTTACTGGAATTTTGGCAGCCAGTAGCCCATTCAGTCAGAGACACAAGCATGGTTTAATCTGAAGGTTGCTGGTTCAACCTGGAGAGGATGAACAGACAGGTTGTCATTTTCCAGCTGTCTTCAACCAGCGTCAACTCTCACACGCATTGCGATCTCAGCATTCCACTTGGCTGGGGACCGGTGACAACTCTCAAGCTTGTGACAGCCAGCAGAACACAAAACGGGCTTTAGGTAAAATCAGTGAAAATAACAGCTCCATAAATTGGAGCAGGTTCTTAGTGAAATAAAAACCTGGCAGCATTCAGCCCCAGAACCACAGTGCTGGGTTCATGTTGAGCTGCATAATTTTTACGTTTATGTGCCTGACTAATGGACCTTGTCTCACCACAGTGCGCTAACCTGACTTAAACCCCTATTGCGTTTTGGGAAACATTTCTGCTGAATACTTCCCTTGTGGTGGTTTTTTTTCCTTTGACTCTTACTCTTAGCACTCTGGGAGTCCAGGAAAAGTACATAGAACCAGGCAATAGGACAGTGGAGGACGAGGTCAAGGGCCTGAAGGGTCCAAGTGGAGCAAGAGCGGAGCCCTGATTCATCTCCTGCCTGCAAGCTGGCCAGGAAACCATGGCGAGAGTGTGGCCATAAACGCGGAGTCTGCAGAGAGCCGGCCTGAAACGGAGCGTAATGCTCAGTTGCGCCACCTGCAGGGCTTCCTAAGGAGCTGCATGAATTTCAGCTATGGGCTAAATCCCTGTGCAAAAGACAAAAGGTCCATACATTTTAAAAAAGGTCAGCGTCCTGAAACGGCCTGATATCATCACCCTTATCATCACCCTTCTGATGCACAAGAACTTTTGTAGTGTCGTTACTGCTGATGGGAAGCTTGAGGAAGCAGCAGCTAAGGAGATGTTAAAGCGCCGGTAGGTGTGACGGATGTAATCTGCAAGGGAAGGCAGCTGTGAGATCTGTTCCCAGATCACCTCCTTCATGCAGAGTACCGGCTGCTGAGGTTTGTGTCGTTTTCTTACTGAATTACTGCTTGTACACAACATCCTAAGATTTTGCTACTGTAAAAAAATAAATTGTGCTTAATATGTTTCACTTTTCTGTTAATTTCTAGGCATTTGGGATGTTTGTTTCTTCTAAGTTGTTGTTTTACAACAATGGAGAATAATTACTACTTTTTTCTGTATATTTCAACTGAAGCATCTTAATGTTCAAATGAAGAGTGTATTAGAAGCTAATTACATGTGCAGTGTAATAAACATATTTGTTGTAATGACACACAGATTAATTATTTTCTTTCTTTTCAAACGTGTATCTGTCAAAGTATAATCAGTTGGGCTGACATCAAACGAATGATCTGCAAATTCTTGATGCGTCTGCCTTTGAAATAAGAGGAAAATTCGAGGTATTTGGAAAAGGTGACTAAGACCTGCAGGCAGGACGCCAAACAAAATCCTAACAAAACATAATGGGCATGAGAGGAAGCGCAAGGGCCTTCGTTTGGAGACCCGCGCTGAACAAAAACAGCGAAGAGTAAGAAGAGTGCTGCTTCAGCACTGGCACACGGGAAAGGCGTGGAGGGAGTGGGTCATTTGGCGGGAATGAATGCCCTTACCGGCTGACACTGCCCCGTCTCACACCCTGTGATCTGTGCTTTTTATTTTTAAAAGTACATTTTTAAGCGGTTTTATGCATAAGCCGCATTTTTTTTTTGCCTGTCCTGTTTTGTGCACGTGACTGTAGTTACCCCAGTAAACCAAAAGGTGGTGCTTTGATCTTTTAGAGTCCTTATATGAAACTGCATAATCTGCAAACACTGGGGTAACTGTCTGGGAGTTGATCGTTCACTGGTTTGTGGAAGGCAGGCTTTGTCACTCACTCATTGTTTAGTTAGGGGGGTCTTATTGACAGACCATCCGTTGCCAGGGGTACAGTAGCACAAGACAACATTCCCTCAGAACTATGGTTGTAATATTGGATTAGAAACTTCTGGAATTGATAATGCTTGTTAATCCCATCTTTGGTTTTAGAACCTCAGGGGTCTCAAGAGCTCGTCAGGTGACTTCAGCTGCGTTGTGTTTTGTGACGCAAACATATTTTATTTGGTGACGGTTTCTGGCCATAAGTATTAAATTATTAGTTGCACAGAAATAAAGGTTAACCAAACTTCCCCACGACCAGATTTACTGGTGTGTGATGAATAAAGTTGAATCCTATAAAAAATGAAAATTGTAGGCCTGTGTATTCACTGCTTTTCTATAGAATGTCCAAGACATTTCCTGGATTCCTGTGCGAGATGAGCTACTTCATGAGCTACCGTAGTATTTATTAAACTAGACCGGTGAGTAAAACACTCAGTTCCAAAGAGGTTCCTTTAAGTACTGAATTGCTCCAGTAAAATATCCCGCAGTATAAGTCAGGCAGCACTTCTGTCTGTCAATTTACTGGCTTCTAGCTTTCACACTTCAAAACCAGAAGCTTGGTGAGAGAGCTGTAAAGCTATATAACCCCAAGCAGCTGAAGCACTGCCGCCTGCCTCTGACAACAAAGGGATCATGTTCAGCAACCCTGTACAGTTTTGGCGTCGTGAGGGGGATCCCTTTCTACAGCGATTGGATGCTAACTATTGGTACGGAGGATCATTTTACAGCCTGATTAGCAGGAAAGTGGTCATGATGTTACTGGCGAGTGGCTAGAGAGCAAACTATATATGGCAGCTCTCTGGGAAATGGCGTTCTGGATTCAGGAAGGTGGGAAATAACTTCTGTTTGGGTATTTTCCCCTTTTATTTTTATGCCAACCGACCCCTCCCCCTTCCAACATGACCTGCATTTCCACACGTGGCTTTTTTTTGTTGGGGGCAGTCGACACCTTGGTTGAGAGCTCTACAGCAAGAACTCTCTTGGAACTTAAACAGCTTTCCGACTAGTGGTTGCCCTCAACTACACGATACTGCTCCTTCAATGAGCACAGATACTGTGCGTTTATGATGCCACTTCAAATCCCCCATCAGAACAGCCGTAATGGAAACCACCAATACGAATCCTCTGGGATATTTTTAAGTTGAGAAGCTTATTGTCACGTATAAGCACGGTATACAGTTAGTTACACCATATAATGAAAGTCTTACTCTGCGTGTTGCGTCTGGGCACAGTTGACACACACACCAAGCATAAGACACAATATCAAAGACGGAGTGCCATGTAAACATATACAATATAAATATATTTATATTTTTGTCACCACTGCAAAAGATTTAGTGATTCAGGTCGGTCTGACGCCTTGGCCGCATAATATGGCCGACGGAAATACCTCAGTGTCTAATCAGAGGCATAGGGACCAATACTGTCAGGCTACAGGTTACGTTTACACCCTGTCAGTGTAAACACACAGAGAAGAACGGGGGTGGGGGGGGACGGGGGGGTCTGGGCACTTCAACTGGGTGTGGTCACGGGCACGAAGATGCCCTCAGCGCTGAGCAATGTCTCACCAGGGTCCGAGAATTCCTTCTTTAATGAAGAGCTATGAAGATCAGAGGCCGGGGCAGCAGGGGCTGTTGCCGGGTAAACACTCTACCCCCCCTCACCCCAACCCCCCCCAGCCACGCCAGTGGAGTCACATCAGCGCACGCTGACCCATTCCCACCGCAAAGCGGCCGGGGAGCCTCACGATTCACCAGGTGAATCAGCCACAGTTCTTGTTTTGTATCTGGGTTTGCAGAAATGAGGAATTCAGTCTCCAGCTTTTTTGTTTACTGCCACATTTGTGGAACATTTATGAAAATGTAGTTTTCCAGTCATTCCTTGAAACGCCAGGGAGATGAGTTGACTTTCTTGGTGAATTTATTTGAAGAACAGGAATTGGCTGAATCTAAAGACTCAGCTGGCACTTGCAGCCTTCTGTGATGTCAATAAGCATGTCCTTCTTTTTCCAAAGGGGAAGAAAAGGTACCCAGTGGTGAAGCTGGACTGTGACACCCTATTCGGCTTCCTGAGGCACTCGTCCAGTGCGGTTCAGCTGTACACACAATGAAAGGCGCTGTACAAATTGAATTGAACTGTACTGAACTGTACTGAAATGAACTGTACTGAACTGAACTGAATTGAACTGAATTGAATTGAAAGTGATTAATCTCAACTATTGGGTGCAGAATTCATCATATTATGAAGTATGTCTCCAGAGTAAAACTGCTCTAACCCACCTGGACACAGCTGTAGACCTGACTTCTGTTTGTCTTGGATAGGATCGATCTCCCTGACCTTTCCGCACAAGAGTGCAACTCAGCTCCTGGCCTTTCAAGTGGTGATTGCGCATCGGCCACATGGCAGCATCGCTCTCCTAAAACGTATTTGAGGCACTTTTAACGTCCGACTCCTCCAGGCTCAATTAATGGGGGCAAATAGTGGCCACAAGCCAGGAGGGGCAGACATCCGAATTGTGTGCTTAACTCTCCCCACAGATAGATGCACCAAAGTCCTGAGCATCTGCTTCTAGCCCTGAAGCAGCAAAGTACGCATTGACTGCAAACAAACCCTGCAGCTTTTATTTCCTGCTTTTAGCCCTGGGCAAAGATGAGCGTGTGCCTTTCACTTTAATTGACATCCTTGTTGGGTGACTGACTGACAAACTTACACAGGCATCTAAGGCAAATACTACAGACAAAACATCAACTAGTGATGCCTTCTGCTGCCGCACTGCTGGCCAGAATCAAATGCTGATTTTTAACTACCCGACTTGCGTATTCTGATGGTTAACCATTAATGCGGTTAACCATGTCTGATCATGTGATTTAACTTACCTTATTTGCAGATTTGGGTCAATCAGGTCCAGTGAGCAAAAGTCCAAACCACGATTTTGTTTCAACCAACCAGTTGGGTATAAAGAGTCACAGAGCACTCAGCTGGTTGGTTGAAACATAATGTTGGTCTGGATTTTTACTCTCTGGACCTGAACTACCCGCCTCTGCTTATTTGAGCCATTTGCTGATTTTTGAAACACTGATTTAGGGATATAGACATGGATATTTTATACATGATTTCAGAGGTGAAGAAAGTGTGTGCTGTGGGAGTACCAAGGTAAAATGTTTCACCCACCCAACCGACCCCCCTACCCCCAGCATCATTCATAACCATTACCTTAATCCAAAATTGCTGTTCTTTTGTCAGAGATATGATTTTTGCTTAGTCAGTTTTTCGGTCAGTTCAATCTTTATTGAATAATTATTGACATATAAGACAATAACAGTGTATGTTAGTAACTAAGTTAATTAAATTTGTTATTAACACACACTAAATAGGAAAAGAATGTAAGAAAAGCATCAGTTTTCAATCAATCTCAATCTGAAAGTGTAATCTGTAGAAAAAATCATCTAAATCAGGCCATGTTTGGGGACAGTTACTGTGTAACTGAGAAGGAACTTTAAAGGCTTCACAGAGGCTGAGATATGTGAAAATGTCCATGAGGCTGTCAGATCTCACACTGAGCCTGCTACAATGCTTTAATATATCATTTGAAATATAGTTTAATGATGATGGAGGAAAAGGAGTCTTGATTTGAGACAATATGTCTTTGATTCACCTATTCCCAGGTGTGCTTTTGCTGAGCATTATCCACAGACCAAAAAATTAAAGCAGAGGTATTTTAGGTTATTCAGAAATGTCTTTTTTTTTTATGCACCTTACTGGCTTCCCTCGTTCCTGGAGCAGCAGCTAATCCCGGGCGAGGTCACGGGGGGCTGAAGAGCCCAGGACACTCATGTCTGAGAGCCACTGAAGTACAAGGGTATCAGCATGTTCACCCCATCCAAAAACACCGTCAGGCTGACGGGAGTCGCACCATTTCCCACATGTGTGAGTAAGTGCATCTGTGTGTCCCGTCCAGGCTGTACCCTAGCGGTGTGTCCAGCCCCCCCCCCCGTCCTGGATAAGCTGTTGGAAGATGGATGGATTGATGACGCAAAATTGTAAATTTGAAAGTGGCGTGTGACACCCTCCTGCTAGTTTTGACAAGGGGGTGCCACTGACATAGACCCTCGTGTTTTTCTGCGCTGGCAATCTCTACACATCATCTTGTCACATTAATTGTGCAGCCATTCCTTGCTGAGATTCACTAGACAGTGTGATGCTCATTTTACGGTCTTTCCGCAAGCCTGGAAGATTCTTTCATCCCTCTGAGTAAAACAAACAGAAATATGAATATTGCTAAATCAAGCTGTCCAAGGTAGAATTCTAGGCATCTAAGTATATTTATAGTATTTTCTGTCTTTAGGTCATTGGCATTAGATTTTGTGTTTCCAAACACTGGCCCTCTGCCACAGAATGAAATAAAAATTATATTGTCTGGTTTTATGTTTGTTTTTGATTATGGTATTGTGCATTGTCACAAAACCACTCACCACCATGGCAACTGAATTTCAGTTAATAATTACGTAATTATTATCCCAATAGCCAGTGCCGTTCTGAAACGTAGCCTTGCACCCAATTCATGTCTACTGTCACTGCTACACTTGTCACACATTATTTTCCCCGTATCTGACTCTCATAATCCAGATTAATTGATCTAAACGTTTGAAAAACCATGTCAGAAGTCAAAGATAATAATGCATTTTATTCTTCGTGTGGGGGATGCAGGCCAGTGGTTCAGCGGGAGATTTGCATGTGTGACGTCCTGGGTAGACACTGCAGCACCTTTGTTGGGGTCTGCTGACCATGCCTGGGCCTTGGGGGGGCTCAGCAGGTTACAATGCTGAGGGGACTGGAAGCCTGGAAGGTTCCCTGTTTAAATCTCAGGGTTTACAGAGTGATCTCACCAGTGGGGCCCTCAAAGGCCTTTACCCCCCGCCTCGTACTGCCTCTGTCCGTCTTAGGTTCATGTTTGTTAGAAGCTAAATTATTTTGTAATAGTCATAAAAGAGGGATCTTAACACTTGGGCTCTGTGCATTATTATGAACATTAAAAAAAGGCTTATCAGCAAGGCAGTGTTGGTGGCAGTTTATAATGATCATTTGGGAATTAGGTTACACACCCTCAGCATATTATATGCATTTACAGACACGCAGGCATTTGGCGTGCGCTGCTCCCGTCTCCCCGTGAATATGACGGGATATTTAAGGCTCTGGTTGCACAGTAGGATTTACAGAGCACGCCGTCGCGGGTTCCTGCTGCCTCCCAGTAGTCACAGGGTTAATCATCTTATTTCTTTAGTAGTATTTGCATTCTTGGAATAAAAAGGCAAACTACATTTCTTATAGGTAGAGAGACCAATACCAGTAGTGGAACAGAAAACTGATAGATGGACAGGAATTGGAAAAACATTTGACAAGTTTATTCATGAATTGTTCCATTGGTACACATCTCAACATCCCCTGTGCCAGACAGTCCAGAAGGGAATGCTTTCAATTATTTTTTCAAGAAACCTTGAAAGAAGCAGTAAATGGTATGTGAAACGATGAAGGCAGGGACACACACAAGACAGGAAAGATCACGCCAACTGTGCTTTGAAAGGAAAAAATAATTTACTTTTAAAATTACATAAATAAAGTTTACAGAGGGTCAATGCAGGTACAAGCAGACAACAAATATATACACACCCACATTTGTGTTTTGTTCTTTTGGAATAAAAAGTAATGATTTTCTGCACAAATGTGAGAAGTCTGCACTGGTCTCAGACTGGCACCCACTGGACGAGATACGTCTTTCAGGACAGCAAACTTAGAAACAAGGCAAGTTAGGTTTATCTTAAGCCTATCAATTAATCAGTGTTAATTTTACATACACGGCTAGAGCTTTAACTACAACAGTTTCATCTTTCATTAAACACAAATTAAGGAGGGTTTCCAGTGGTCCTATCTTGGAATCCTTGAGGGATAACAAAAATGACTGCCTCTCTGACCGATCACACAGCGTTTAAAGCAGTACCTCTTCCTTTAGGCACACAGGTCCTGCATACAGCATCGATTCAAATAAGGCCTCGGTGAGTCTTCAGCTGCGGAAACGTAGAGTGCGTGGAGCCTAAGAGCCCAGACGGCAGTTTCATTGGCACCCTGCCTCCTGTCGGAGCTGGCCATCCCGCTTACTCTGGATCGGACAGGGTGTGCGGTGGAGGTCCGCTCTGTCCACGCTAAACACGCGGCATCCTCTGAGAGACAAACACTCCGTGTCACGCCCACGTGGGCTCGACGAGAGGGAGCGCCGATACTCCCAGGGAAGCTTGCTGGCTCAGTAGCTCTGTGCCACGGGCGTGGTCCAGGAGGCGGTGAGCCGGGCGATGGAGCTCTCAAACTGGGCGTCAGCGGCACCGACCTCAGCCAGTCCCGCGTCGTACATGGACGAGGGCGAGGAGGCCGGCAGGGACGAGCCCGTCAGGCCGGAATATGACACGGACGAGCCGCGCAGGAACTGCGACGTCAGGCCACTCGCCGGAGAGCTCGAAGGGCTCAGGGACGCCCCAGTCACGGACCACAGGCTGGGGTACTGGCTGCAAACAGGCCACAGGGCAGACTTTAAAATACGGATTCCAGGTGCCTGTAAACATGCCAATCACCAAGTGGCTTCTTCGCAGTGCCCCGATCGATCAGCCTGCATCCTGAGGCCACCTGGCAGGCAAGGGGGAGGGGGGGGAGGGGGGCGGCTCTCACCTGGCGCTGGTGCTGGGATTGGAAGTGTGGGGCAGGGGGCCCATCGGGGTCGAGTTGGGGATCTGCAGGGGGGGCCAGGCGTCATGGGGAGACAGGCTTGTAGAGCCGTTGTCCATGTAGTTGTCTGGGAGGACGAGACGTTTGGCTGAGTTTGTTGTGCAGCCCATTTCAGTCAATGCTGTATCTATATTAACAATTATAACATGCTGAAGCAAAAAGGAGAGGAAGTGCTGCACTGAACAGTGTGACAGCGCAGCCTCAGACATGAGGCGGTTACAGCTGATTTCTCTCTCAGTGAACTAGTTACAATGCAAACTAGTTACAGTTATTATAGTAGTTTACAGAAGAGAGATTTATATACATCTTTTCTCCTAGTTTATTTGATATTATTCTATCCTTTATATTTTTATTTAAATTTTTGCTTTGTGATTTTTTACATCCAGTTATGTTGTGTTCATTGTGTCCAATGTCTAATTGTAGCATGATGATAATAATAATAATAATAATAATAATAATAATAATTATTATTATTATTATTATTATTATTATTATTATTATTATTGTTATAACAACAACAATATTAATAATAATATTAAAGAATACTCAATT
>JAODKF010000147.1:25739865-25762210 GCA_026779585.1 Mormyrus proboscirostris
CCCCCCCCCCCCCCCCCCCCCCCCCCCATCAGCGCTAGTTTCAAGTACATGTGAAATCCAAGGGAAGTTAATACCCTGAAATGGCTATTGAAATTACATTTCCTTCGTTGTATGCTGACTTTGTATAAATTGGTTGATGTAATATTATTTGTACAAGCACACATGGCAAAAGCACTTAGAATGTGAATACACTGTCTTAGTCTTTTGGTTAATGTCACCTGAAATGATCAAAACAGCCAACTGATGTAAAAGTTTCCATCCACAGTAAGTCTCTGTTTATCAGTGCGGCAACAAATTAATTAGTTACAATATTGCTTCTCTGGATTCCTTGACTGTTACCTCAGTGAACAGGCAGGTGGCAGCACTGTACAGATGACCACGTCAAAGGTCACTGCATGTCAAGTGCTAGGCAGGTGGAAATCACTGCAAAGTGGGAATGTCTGTCTGTGCAGTGGGCTGAGGAAGGGAAAGCCAGCAACAGGACATCAAGCTGGAGAGAACATACAGGAAATACAGTACAAGTCCATTATTGTGAGACAGTTTATATAAAGGCTATGTAGAGGAGTATTTCAAGTAAGTGAGTAAGTCTACTAAATGTTCCTTGCTCTATAACTGGAATCTCTGCCTTATGTGGCCTGGTTTTCAAACGATCTTCCCTAGTAGATCAACAACAACACACACCACCACTTTCTGACTATTTAAGACCTGATTTTCTCCCCCATCCCAAGGATCACCACAGAGACTCTTTCAAACTCCACAAATGGTGATGCATGCTGACTGTGGCTAAAATATCAGTGGGTCCCAGATCATCCCCAAACGTGAGCCATCGCGCGCCATCAGCCATTTTTGGTGTTATGCTCCAAGCAACAGAACCGGCAATGAGGCATCGCTGTACTGCAGACCTCATTACGATGCAGATTGATGGGGCCACTTGATTGTTTGCGTTACGCTCTCCATGGGTTTGACGCAAGCAGTGGCGAAGGGACATCTCTAGGGGCACGGTATTTCACACAGGTTTTACCATGCTGCTCACTAGCTGGGCTCCTGGTCCCTTCCGCAGGTAGAAATGTCCGGAAATCTTTTAAATTTGATTGAATGGGGGCAACCAGATGCACACATGAGCACATACACGCCTACAGCTCATGATTCTCAGCTGCATCTCTGACCAACATTCAGACAGGCTATAAAAAGAAATTAAGGACAAAAGAAATTAAAGTGGAATTTTAAAAAGAGCTCAGGGGACATTTGGGAAAAACTGCTGTAGTTGTTTTCACCTCCTAAATGCTATTTACTGAGGAATTCCAGGATTATCTCAAAATAATTCAGTCTTACAGTACCTCACAACAGATGGCTATTTTATTCCGGCTTGGCATACTTTTGTTGCCAGGCAACAGAGGCGTGCCACTCCCCAAACCAAATCAGAGACCATAAACTGTCACTTAAGGGTAGCAGAATCTTGTTTCCGGGAGCCTCTGAGTAAGTAATTCCTGCCAGATAAATGGCTTTGTGTCTGCAGGCACCCCTCTCCTTCATGCAAAACGAAATTTCCACAAAAATAAATTAACAGCTTATATTATTATGCTTAGGAGCCCCCATTTTAAAATACAAAAGAGGATAAATATTTTTAGGGACTCTGTCCACTAATACTGAAACACATGAGCCACTTATTAACAAAAGCCTTTGGGGAAAATCATTTTTCCAGCATATACATATTTACTGGACAAACCTTAAAACAGCAAGGCCCCTGCTGCTGCAACGAGCCTAAATATCCACCATATTATTTAGCATTCATGCTGGGATGTTTCTTTAACTAAATCTAACCTTACTGAGAGAATTTCTTCAGGTACATATTGGGCATGTGGTGTCACATAAAACACACTGACCTGTAATTGTCAAGACGCTGGTCTCAATAGGACTCAAGGAAGAGAACTTGCTCCAGTCATATATTAAGCACTATAAACAACGCAAGAACAAAGATATGCATCACCTTCCAAAATATCTGCAGATACAGCTTCCAGAATTGTAACGGGCCATTCATTACCAAACCTACCTGGCTATTGACTTCACACTTTTTATTTTTAATAGTGCACAAATTTTTGGTCATGTGAAAAACGTTCACACTGTGATTTCTAGCCCTACATGACTAGGTGGCAGAGGTGCTGAAAATTCATCTGACAGACTTTTAAAGGTTATTTTGAGTTAGAAGAGAAGGTCAGTGGCCTTCATCTAAGACAAAATGGGTAAATTCAGCTTCTTTTAAATGTATTTCATGAAACTTGTGATTATTTGATTTTTATTCTAGCCATTGCATTTTTTAAATATTATTATTCGTAGCAGTAGTAAAGCTTCTATTTCTAATCCAAACCAGTAGATGAAGTGGTTATGCAGTTCAGGCTAGCAGGCCAAAAACAATTTCAAAATTCTAGTGTAATTTCCATAAGGGCAGGGTTTTTTTAACACTGAAGGTCAAGATAGTAAATACATATTATGTATAACTGGTCAGACAGTCGCATATATTCTTATACACCGTTAAGGTTTGGCATTCTTTGGAAAAGTGGCTGTGGGTATTTAAAGTGGAAGTTGGATTTTAATGCGCTTTTCTCTCTCCCTTTAAGTTGGTTCACGCACAGGCAGGCGGGAGTTTCCAGGAACAGCGAGCGCAGCGGCCCCATCACACGCGGAGCGACACAGGAATGCATTGTACGCCGAGAGAAAAGGCTGCGCGGCCGGGCAAACTAGTGCGCAGGCGCCCTTTAGCTTAACCAGGCAGGGGAGCCGCGCCGGCGCCCGTGGGCTTCTCGACGTTTCGAGGCGCCGTTAATAGTGTAAAACTGGGCCGCAGTTTCGTACAGAAAGGACTTATTTCGCATTCACACACACACACGCGCGCACTACTGTGGATGAATAAGTGAGGTTGTGCATTTGTGCTGCGTCTGTGAAAACACAGCGAGAATATTGGAGCGCCGGCCGCCACCAAAACCCGGACCAGAGTTTTATATTTATGAGTTAAGTAATAATAATAATAATAATAATAATAATAGTAATAATTTAAAAAAAAAAACCTTTCGAACACCACTACTGACATGCCATACTTAATTGTATTATTAAAAGAATGTAGCGTTTTAATCCGCAAAACGTTTCAACCAAGTCGGTATAAGTAAAGTTTTGTAACAAGATGCGACGTTTTACTGCAATGTTTGGACGGTGAACTACAGCGATGGGGCATGCGGGTTACTTAGTCAGGATCTACACTCTGCGTATTTTATAGAAATTCTATAGAGTTCTTACCCATTGTCAGGTAGAAATATAAGAACAGGAGTTTTTTGAGTCTGGACTATCTTTAGAATGTTTGGTAGATGGAGATGAGAATACCTATCTCATATTGTGGTCGCAAGGTTTTTTCCACTTAACCCAGTCTGGGTTTTTGATGGAGAATCACCACACCATGTCGTCGCCTGCTAGATCTCCTCTCTTCCTGTCTGAAAAGCTAAGCCTCTGCTCAGTACACTAGAGACAATTGAGCTGTCATATCTAACATCTGCCATGACACCCCACCTATCAAAAAAGTTTTGACATTTAATTCCCCCCTCTTGTACCTCTTGTCAGAAGAGGTGGTACATGATAGGTAGATTAATCTTAGGAAATTGCACACAGAAAACAGGACAGGTTGCAACAATCACTGTGGTATTCCCTGAAGACATACCACCAAAGACAGATAATCTGAAGGTAGGCATTTGTTATATAAGCTTTGCCACAAGCCTTTTCTGTCTTTTCAAAATTCAGCAATAATTTATTAAGTACATATGTGGCAGAAGGTGATCAGAAGCTAAGAGATGTATCCTTTTTGAACAGGCAGCCAACAGCGTTTTTGGTGTCTTCCCAGGTTAATTAATCTTCCTTTGCATTGTTACAGTTAGCAGGTTGCTTTTGGCGTCTTGGACCACCTCGAGGCGAATAGCCCTGATAGTTTGCAGACGGTCGCCTTCCCACGAGCTTGGCGCGGTTTCCGCTGCGCTGCCAGTACGAGCCCCTAGGATTCTTTTCTCTGGCAACCCAAATTGTGGAATTTCTTCGGCCATTCCACTTCTACTAGCTACCGGGAAAATGCATGGAGGTCGTTCTGCCGTTGTTAGCCTGCGATGCAGGAAAGAATATGAGTGATTGCTAACAAAAAATGTAAGACCAGGGGTTAATCAAACGCTAGGATGCCTTGCGACTTTTATGCAAGCATGTTTAGATTTGAGATATGATTTGACACATGTGAGATACCCCATAGAGTTTGCGGAGGAAAATATGTAGTGTCCCTTATCCCACTTTAAGGGAGATTCCAGTGAGGAAGTTGGTGTGGAGATTTGGCTCGATGGGTGATTAAGGATGGTCTTTGATTTGCGCTTTGCAGACAACTGCTCTGTTGTACACTATTGTCCGTCTGTCTTTAGATTTCTCTTCCTAAGCTTCTCTTCTTGCATGTCAGTTTCAAATCATGTTGCAAGGCCTGCAGCCAATGGTGAGACTGTACAGTAAAAGGCTGCTTTGCTAGCATTCCACACTGTAAACTGGAACCAGTTTTTGAACTTTATTGAAAAGTATAAATTAATCTGTAGAGCAAAACTAGATTTTCTCTAAACATAATCAGTTGAATCATCATTTCCGTTTTTCACAAGGTAATATTCTTGCATAGAGGTTTCCGTATCAATATTTTACATTTTATTTTTCTCTTTCTTTCTGGAACTTCATTTGGAACATATGTTCAGGACAAGCAGTCGACTCATATTCTCCCTGCACTCTCACAAGGTTTTGCCTGTTTTTTTTCCCAAATACAATTGATCTGTCCATCCTCAGTGATTTTCAGCCACCTGTAGAGAGGTTCAAAAGCTTTGTCATAACTGTGAAGAGCCACTATATGCAAAAGCTCTGTCAAACTACAAGATTCTCATATCGCACAGGGGGATCAAAGACGACAGCTTTGAGGTTCTCCTGACAATGTAAAGTAATATAAATTCTTACTGTCAGTAGAATCATATTTTTTTCACTGCATTTCTATTTACATACTTCTGTTTCTGCTTTTTATTATTGTTATGCACTCATGCCAAGATTTTTGGAGTAGGAAGACAGCCAGTTTTCTGTTCGTCAGGATGAAAGACTATAGTTGCAAAACAGTTTGTTGAACATAATTTCTTCTTAATATAGATTACTTCACAGAACAAACCAAGCAGGGTAAATATCAAATTCAAGCTTACAGATCTTTGTGTATTTCTTGGCACTGTTGTCCTCCAATGCACAATAAATATCTCTTGAGCTGGCATCTCTTCCAAAATGTTTCTGAATTACAATGCTTTTTCTTCAGCAAGAGTGCCAAAAAATTTCAATGCTGCTTTTGTCTCTTCAAGGCTGGATTACTGTAATCCCATACTACCGTATCTGGCAGCCCACAGAGCATCCTGTCTATTTCTCAGCAAGTCCAATTCCTAAACAAAAAATAGACTACATACCGCCAGTCCTGTCATCCCCTTAACATGTACCAGCCATAAAATCCTCCTGCTCGCATGCTAATAAGTCTGTGGGTTTTACTCGATGGTTTAAATTGGCTTTAATGGTGTAACTGTCTCACTGCATCATGCTACATTGCCCAGTTATGTCCCAAGATGCCAGTTATCTTGACGTGAGCGAAAATCACTAGTAATACTTTATATACATAAAATAAACTTAATATTTTACATTTCACCACTAAAACAACATTATGGGAAGATCTGCCGGTTATTGGTCTTATAAAAGCTAACTAATGCATGCCAGAGAATTGGAATATGCAGGTATCTTGTACAATATATAACAACATATAGAATGTAAATTACGCTTCACATGGGCAAATGGTACACAGGTAGCATAGTATGTTAAATTCTCAGCTCTGTAAATCGATAAAGTACTTTAACAGTTTATCCCTTAATGATTTGCTTCCAATATTAGTGTTTTCCCATTAACTATTGCCTGTTACTTGTGTTTTGGATGTATACTCACCGTCATGCCTTCATAAACCTTATTATTACTTAAATATGGTAATTTTAAGTAATCCTATAAATATATGTCAGTTGCGCAGAGCGGATCAGTTACTTAATGAATACCCCTTTGTCTTGCACATTGAATATGCATAACCACCCTTACTGTCAAACAGAATGATGGATCGATGGATTGCGCGTAATGTAAGAATGATTCCTGTGAAAAATATGCGGACTGTATTGCACCCATCCCAGCTCCAGTGGGGCTATTTGAAATGGGGGGGTGGGGTGAAGAGCAGTCCCTAGATGGCCCCCGCCTTCACAGTGGAGGGATATGAAGAGTAGGAACCATGGGACCTTCATGTCTGACCTTTCAGTTGTCAAAGAAGCCTGTGATCATTCCGCGCTGTCATGCCGCTACAGCAGTTTTTATGAAGTGGGTTTAGATACATCACAGGGACAGCAGTAGTAAGGTGACTAAACAATACCGTGTCGGTTTTCGAGATCGTTTCTGAAAATCAACCATCAACATTAACAATTTGCACAACTATACATATTACAGAATACCTTGTAGTGATGTCTATCTTATTGCCACATCGGAGTTTTTAATTAAAAAAATTAAGGTAAGTATTGATCTCCAGTCCAGTTTCTTTATCACTACTTCACCTGCAGTCTGACACAGTACGGTGGCCCCAGGAGGATCCCAGCTGTTTGTGGTTATATAATGGAGGACAGGTTTATGGGCATGTCACTGATTGTGGTATAGATTGAGTGTCTGGTCAAGGCTTCAGCACTAGGTTGTCATTCACAAGCAGGCGGGAGGAATCAGCCACATTAAAGACGGCCCAAAGCCACAAACCCGACTTAATTCCCTTGCTGCTCCTTGCCGCACTTGGCAATGATCAGGCCCATTCACTGCCTAGTTTGTGTGTTCTGTGTCAGTAGGGCACAAACTGGACTTTTCTATTCTCTCCAGTTCCAAAGACCTCCTTGTGAATGTGGAAAATTCTAGAAAGAACATTTTAGAGGTATCTTTATATTTTGGTAATACATATCTGCATCTTCTTAAATGTGTTTTACACCGTTTTTCAAACATATTCACCTCTTATCCTGGTTTGGGTCAACTGCATCATATATATACACATACTGCAGGCTATTTAGAGTCACCAATCAGCCTAACTGCATGTCTTCGGACTGAGGGAGGAAACCAGAATATCTGGTGGAAATCCGCATGACACAGGGAGAACATTGAGACTATAGGCATCCATAACAGAGGCAAGTGTCAAACCCCCAACCCAGGAGGCAGGTAAGCCACCATGCCACAGCTGAAGTTATCCGTAGTAATGACGTTGTCGGATAATATATAATGGTATAGCGACATAACAACATTCACAGAAGTATACAAACCTTTATTTGTACTGTGAACGGCTGCCTCTTCCCCTGCAGCTTATTCGTTCACTGCTTTTACTTCCCCCTATCCTTTGGTTTTGTTTGATCTCTCTTACATTTCTTCTCATCCCCTTCATCTCCATTGTCTTACGCACACTACTACGCTCCCCTGCTCTTGCCAGCTAACGCCGCGCACGGTTGTTTTGTGGGCACCGGGTACGCCACAGTAGGGGGATGCTTTTTGCTGGCTCACGCGAGCCGCATATAACTCGCATGTAGACACGTGGGCCAGATGACGATGCTGTTTTGTTGCTGGAATAACAAGCCTTTTCACATAGGCGAAGGCCCCCTAGTTACTGCCCGCCCTATACACATTTCTGCTGTCCTTAATGCCCACTTACCTCACACCAGACTGACCTTATGGAACTATTTTGTTTACATATTTAGCCCATAATTTTACCCAGAGCGAAAGGCTTATTTCGTTATTTTGGTTTGAGTGTAATGTGTCCTGTCCTCCTGAGTGAGATAGATAGTTGGAATCGCCTGATATTTTTTGCCGGCAGACCAAGATTTCCCCGCGCTTTAAAAGCCCCATGCATGAGATGGGACTTCGTTACCACACTACGCATGTGAACAACACCCACTTTTATCAAGCAGAGATCCCCGCCAGGGCGCTCGGAGTACTGCTGATGCCTTTGACAAACAGCCGCGCTCTTATGTAACCGACTTCTAAGCAGAAGAATCCCACAAATGGGCTTTAGTCAATTTTGTATGACAATGAATATTGTATCTGCACCCCTCTTAATTTCTTAGATATCTGTTTGTTTTTGCAGAGCCTGGTTTCTCGGTGTGTCTCTATCTAACACACCCACTTATTTTGATAGGGATATAGAAATAACCTCCACAAATCATTTTTAAATTGAATTGAATTTTTACAAATTTGACAAAATTTTTCAGTATGCTATATGTAATTGGATTACGCCCATATTTAACTTTAAATGTACAGTCATGTACCACTTAAAAGACAACAATGTGTTATATATATGTATATTTTTATGTATCTATACAGATGTATATATATATATATTTTTTTTTCTTGCTTGCCTTTACATTATGTGATTAATATTCTAAATGTCTAGCCCAAAGAGATATACACAAAGAAACACATATGCATAAATTTCCATAATATATAAGATAATCATTTTTCATGTGATTCAACGCAAAGTAATTTGATTGCAAAGGACAAATAAGTCCTGGAGACTATAACAAGTAAGAGCAAACTGTGTGCATTCGCCCTTCCCCAGCTCAGGGACGGTGCTGTGGGATGAGGGTGCCAAGTAGCCACTTTCCATTCCGTTCTCTGCCTGATCCACACCAGCTTTTCTCTCTGACTCCACTGGAAAATGTGTGGAGGCAGGGAGAGGGAGCCAAGCCTTGCATTAATTCTGTTTCTGCATAACTGGCCTCCTGTGTTTTCTAGGCTGCTGGGCCTCTCTCGCTCTCTCTCCCTGTCTGTCGCTCTCCCTCACGCTCTCTCCTTCTCCCTCTCTGTCAGTGGAAGCACCTTATACAGGCATCCTGAGTCTCTCTCTCTCTCTCTCTCTCTCTCTTCCCCCTCATAAAATTAAGAAATTTCACTTAAAGAGCTTATCATTATGTTCCCATTACCAAACACAACATGAACTAGAAATGGCTAGAAACTCCTCATTTCTGCAGCAAAGATCCTGCTGAATTGGTGTAATTGCTTTATTAATAATCATTTATTCCCTTATTTGATATAAGCTTTTCTTCAAAGTGACTTATGGGTCGGTGTATATAATGTTACTTCCTAATGTTCACACCGTGCCATAAAAGCCTGCCGGTTTGTTCGCAAATCCTTTTAGGTCATTCCTAATATTCTTAATATTAACAGGCTATAAAAAGCAAAGTTTTATGAGACATTGATTCAGAAAAGGGAAATTTGTTTTTTAATTATAACTCCCTGGGGAGCATTCTAAGGTATAAGTGTTCTCCACGGCAGTATGTGAGCTTCTCTGCTCTGTGTGTCACGCTGACATTTGAGGATAAAAACGCACCCAGGAGCACATGGAGACCCCCGAACCAGCAGGCTTATGCTCATGCCTCTATCAAGAAGGATTCTGGGAAATCTCGAATGGATGGGGAAGCCCTGGCCACATGCTGTCTGCTGGTGGCCCCCCGCCCGCTTTGGGGCTGTGGGGTCCATGCCAAGCTCTCTTTTCTCAGTGCCAGGGCAGGACCAGACTGGCTACGCTGCTGGTGCTGACTGCCCGCGGCATTAATCGCCACGCACTCAAGTGCCAGGGACTGAACGCCATCCTGCTGAAAAGGCGAGAGTGCCCACCCTGGCAGAGCAATGCCAGCGGCGACGGCGGCGTCACGGGTGAGGAAGCAGAGTGGCGTCCCCAGCACAGGGGTCACCCACGCAAGACGCAGACATCCAGTGGCCTGTCAGGCACACAAGGGCGCCATTCCACCTCAATATACAGAGATGTTTTCCTACTGTAGGGCTCCACTAAACAGAAACAGCTTGGAGCTGATCATCACAAGTGAGGTTTACAGCAGGGTCACATGGCAAATGTTACAGTAGAACAGCAGAAATCTGTGCGGCACTAACCGCACATCCCAGAAACAAACTCCCCAGCTGGCAACAATCTTACTGTGCGCAAACGCCAAAGGCGGGAATTGTTTGCCATCTAAACCGACATACTGAACCTTAAACATTGGGCATTAATGCCATTTTATCTAGAAGTTGACAGGACGTTGTCTTTGTTGTGTTTACCACAATAAAGAATCACAAGACAAAGCAAGCATAGATGATGCTTCCATAAAAACAACGAAATCCAGAAAGAAATACCCACAGGACATTTACACTTTGAGTTTGACTTCAACGGGCCTTTTATTTACCTGCAGTATGAGCTCTGTCAGCAGCCCCTGTGGGAGTGCTTACAGAGTGGGAAGGTCCTTCGTGTCTGGCTGAAGTCCCCTTGAATGGCTAACAAAGGGCAGCGGCTAAAGAGTGACGATATCGCAGCCTAAAGCTGGTGCTTTGCAAAGACTGCGAGTCCTGGGTGGCACCCCTACTTACTGTCAAGAGGCCAGCGCCGATTTCTTTCTTTGCTACTTTAATGGAACATATTTGAAAGCCGTCTTCAAAAGTGGCCCCCAGACCTTGTAAACCTCTTGTCCAGTAATCTGCTTCGGGCGATGCGGGACAATAGCCCCAGATCCCAACAACAGTGAGCTCCGTGCACGCCCCCCCCCCCCACCCCCCAGAGAGGTATCACAATGCTAAACCCCAGGTTTGTTTTTGCAGTCAGCTGCTGGGAGGTGGGGGAAGGAGCCGTGGGGGGGTTGGGGGTTTTGTAGAGGTTTCCTGCCCAAAGTGTGCGGTCTTGCCATGGGGCACGTTCCAGGACAGCCTCCGTCGCAGGCGCGGGTGCCGGCTGCACTGTCCTTCGTCTGGCTGACAGTCACACACATATGCTGATCTGCACCTCTTCCCTTATTCATATAATTCATTTTGGCCTTTACCCATCCATTCATCCATCCTTCTACTAAACATTCATCCCAGGGTTCCATGGGGTCTTGGAGCCTATACTACTGTTTATTCCCAAGCTTAAACTTTTTCACACTCTTCAAAACCTATTTAATGAATGTTTCAGTCGGTTCCCCCTTTGGGATATGAACTAGCTGCCTTTTGGCCACCGCTAAACCATCAGTTTGTGTGCCCGGCTTGAACTGCAGCATCTCCTGTGAGGTTCACGCACACGCACACACACACGTGCGGCCTCACGCGGTCACACGCTCATGCACCGGCTCCGTTCTTCATTATGGGAACAGGCTGGTGGCAGTGGACCGTCCCGGGCTCATTCATCTGCGTGGCCAGAGCGTGCACATCCTCTGCCGAATCCTCTCAGGCTTACGTGCGAATAACTGACTCTGGTTGAATAAGGAGCATTTCCTAGAGGGCCCGAGCCGCCCGG
This sequence comes from Mormyrus proboscirostris, assembly GCA_026779585.1. Lineage (NCBI taxonomy): Eukaryota > Metazoa > Chordata > Actinopteri > Osteoglossiformes > Mormyridae > Mormyrus > Mormyrus proboscirostris. Next base: position 25,751,252 of record JAODKF010000147.1, read on the forward strand.
CTGCTCTTTCACGGCACGCGTGGCTTTGTCGCTGGCTGAACTGTGCAAACATGCACACCCAGAATGAAGAGGACGCAAAACGCTGTCATTCAGCCAACACAGGGGCTTATATTAGACTTAAATCCACTGGCTCTTCAAAAGTTAAAACTCTAGATAAAAACAAAAGTGTTACCACAGCCTCTTAGCTTTTCGACGCTGACCTGAGTGTGCACAGGAAGCCGTCCCACGACCTCGACGTTTTTCCCCCTATGGTCATTCCCGGCGCGATGGACCCACCTATCACCGTCGTCTTGTCCGGCCAGACCTACCCAGTGCCGACAGGCCGACATGGCGCAGGCTGATACGCGAGGGCTGGTCCCCGAAGGCGTCAGCTCAAACGCAGATGGAGCGTGGTCTCGGTAAGCATGCGTCCAGGACCTTCTCTCTCACCGCCGCACTCGCCAGCCAGTCCACCGAGGGCCTGATCTGTCCGACCGCAACTATTGATTAAAAGGCGATAACGAAGATGGGGAGGTGGTCTCCCAAAAAGAAGTCATTAATAAAAAGTGCATCGTTAATTCCGCAGCACACTAGTAGACTGTGATGAGGAGGCTTTTGTAAGCCATATAGAGCGTGATGGGCTTGGTGCTAAGAGTATGTCTGTGCACAGCATGTGAGTCAGTCACACACGAGTGCAATTCAGAGGTACTTCATAGGGCAGCAGTTGTTGGAGCGAAATGCTGCAGTTTTTAGCTATGAAGTTGCTGAGAAGGGCTCAGTTGCCGAATTACCTCAGTGAGTATACATCCGCATAAAATGTATCTGGTAAGAACATGAACGACAATAGCATTTGACGTCCTTTATGACTTTATGTCTATTTAGGTTATGACTGGTCATAGGTGGTGAGAAATATGTAAATGTGAAGAGTTTGGGTCAAGCTGCCTAATCTGTGTGTTTCACCGTGGTTTTAATACGGAAGTGCGTTTGGCCTTGACCTCCTCTGTCGATCTGACGTTTCCTCCTCAGCCCTGCCCCAGACTGTGAAATCTGGCAACAGCAGTAGCCCCTGTCATTTTTTTTCCTCCTTTTTCCAGGTTGAAATGTCTGTCAACAGAGGAACAAAGTACTCAGTGACCCCACGTAACCTGCCAACAGGAACTATTCATGGGAACGGCAAGCAGCTTCTCCGAGGTAGCGAGTATCTCTCTCTCTCTCCCTCTCTCTTTCCCCCCTCTCTCTCTCTCTCGCTCTCCCTCTCTCTCGTCAGAGCTGTGTCCCAGCGTCCCTGCGGCTCAGTCTGAAAGTGCGTGACCAACTTGACTCGTCTGTGACGCTCTGGCTTACAGTGCTGTTTGCTCAAAGAGTGCGTTCACAAACTATTTACCGTTGTGTCTCCATAACCAATGAAAATAAAGTAAGGAGTCACGCTTATGCCTGCCTTTGTCTCACCCGTGAATAAGCGGTCACTTCTGATTCAGATGTGTAGTTCAGACAAAAGTATTCCTAATCCAGACATAGCTGTCAGTTTCACCAGGACAAATTCTGCCAATCACACATGGGGCTGAATCCATAACAGTTCACTTCTTCTCAGCGTACACTCAAAGGTAGTAACCAGCTACCTATGGCTTGGCTTTAGCTCGGTATGCTAATGGCAAGAAATATATGCTTACACATCAAGCGAATGTTGATCCAGCTTTGGGCTGCGCTGGCTATGTTACCTCTGCAGTGTTTCATACCTCAAACTGCTCACACCTCAAGGGCCTGCTTGTCAGAGTAACAAAGGCTGGGCATTAAAATCCTTTGTTAGTATCTGTTGCCAGGCCACACTTATCAGCCACTTCAGGGTCACAACACCCAGGCCACAGAATGGTCCCCTTCGTAAGCATTCCTTGTCTCTGGAAACACTGGGTGATTACCACAAACTATTATTTTCCAATATATTGCAGATGCTGATATTTTTGATACATTGTTTTATTATTGGTTTTGACTGGTGGGACTTTCACCAGAGTGCCCAGAGCACTACTTCCTCTGTGCGTGTGTGTATGTGAAATCAAAAACCTTAAAATTCCAAAAAACTTGTATTTTGTTTGGTTACTAGTTAAGGTTAGGGCTGAGTAGGGGTTACGGTCGTAATTGTTGGGATTAGGGTGTGGTCCAGGTCTACATTACATCGTCGGGACCGATGTCCCCACAATGTGATTAGAACCTGTAATTCTGACGTTGTGGGGATCATTTTTAGGTTAATTTTGAGGTTAATTGGACTTACCAAATTGCCCATAGGTGTGCTTTTGCGAGTGAATGGTGTGTGAGAGTGCGCTGAGATAGACTGGCACCCCGTCCTGGATCGTTCTCTGCCTTTTGCCAGGACTCCAGACCCTCATAACCAAGACTAGAATTAGCAGTTACAGAAAATGGATGGATGGATTTTCAGGGCCCCTGGCACTCTGGAGCTCTTTGAATCGTCCTCTGGTTGTGTGTCTCTGTTTGTATGTGAAGACAAGCCTATCAGTAAGGCTATCGAGCAGTGATTCGCCTCTTTTGGCAGATCCCCGTCCCTGGTTCTTTCGGCATCAAACGTGTTCCTTCTTGGACTTAATAATGGATAATTCCAATAGATAATTAACTTTCTGCCTCTCCTAATAGGTTGGATTATTCTAAAGGTGGCTGCGAGATTTATTTTGAGATCATTTTCTCTTTATATATTTTTAATTACTCATAATTTTAACATGTAAATAATTAACATTGTAATTAACATTTCTAAAAAAAAATCTTTTCTTCACAGGAGAAAACTCCATAGTACTGCATTAATTTTACAGAGGTAACGAGACCACTTTGGTCCAAATTCTGATTGTTGAATTTGTTTTTGTGTGAACATGGTGAGGAATGTAAGTGTGGTCAGGCTGAAAGAGAGGGGGTGTCCAAAAATGTAAATAACGGCAGAGGGGGACCAGCCTGTCCCACGGATGTCAGATTGACCAAGCATTGTCCGTCATATATTGACCAGCACTCAAGGCCATTTTGAGTTATGTTTACATCGATCCCAAGGCACTTGCACATGGGAGAATCGTATTTCAAAGTTCTTCAGACACGTCCTGACTAGGTGGTGCTGATTTTACTATTGACACCTGGTGTGACCGCCGATCAGCCTCAAACCCCCCCCACCCCCTGAATCCACAGCCTCTGCATGAAAACAAACAGTTGATTGAAGCTGCCAGCATGAATGGATTATCTATGCATTAGTTACTTCTTTGAAATTATAATTACAGTCCTGGTTAATTTCAAAGCAAGTCTGTTCAGCTCCCTATGTTGTGTTTTAACTGTTTTTGTGAAGCTCGTGACTAATAAAAATGTTTCAGGTATAGGTGATATTATATGCTGTGTACAAAATCATATTTCACATATAGCCTAGCATTTTGTGTCAATGATTAATGAAAGTGCCTTTACAATTCATTGATGTCCCGTGAAGCTTAGAACTGAAAATAGAAAAAGAAGGATTTAAAAAATACAGCATACCTTATGTGTCCTTTCCTTCATCTGAATGCCAATAAAAGGCACCGGTAACAAAGTATCACCAGCATCCTTGTCACAATTGCAGCAAAAGCTTGACTTCAGAAGCTAATTTTCAAACGTTTTGAAGTTCCCCCAAGATTGATCCTTCAGGTTGCCCCGCATTAAACTGTTGTTTTGACTCAAGGAAAAAGCTTCCTCGCCTCTCCGTGCACTCTGCAATGCTTTTGCGTTTACACTCCATTATGTTCTCTTGGCTTTTATAAAGCACACATTATTGTAGGATGTTTTTTACGGGGGAAATAATGTCCTGAGGTCTTATTTTTTCTGCAATAATATATAAAAAAATCAAACACAAATCAAACATAAAATAACATTCAAATGCTACAATAATTTTGGAGGACTGTAGCAGAGCTCAGCAAAAGCAAACAGCGTTTTTTTTTGACCGGACAAGCCAGGTAAACAAAAACGATTGCTGGAGGCTTTTTAATTTGAGGCCAAAATAAGATATAGAGTGGGGCTAGTTTAACATGCCACTCTGTGAACACTAACGGGAGACAGGGGTGTAAATTTGGGCATGGACAGTGGGGACATGTCTTTACCAGTATTGTGGGAGTAATGTATGTGTTTGAGGACAAAGGCTTTGGGGCTGTTGAAACCCAGCCTACGCAGGGAGGGCTAACTCCACATTAGCTAGCATCCTATACTAACCTGCTATCGTTTATATTTCCTCTCCATTAATCATGGCTCTCCTGCTTATTATCAGTGTTCAGAGATTACTGGGTCTTCCCCCACTTTCCACATAAATAGGCTAGATGGTGCATCTCAAGCATTTCCCACCAAGTGTAGGCCAAACATCAAATAAAGGAAGATCAATTCACCTTTTTCTTATTGCATTTCTCTGCTGCAGTGTTTTTCTCAATGAAAGCTATGAATTGTTGGGGAAGAAATGATCTGCACCTTAAAGGTGAGTCAGTGCTCAAAGTAAGTGCCCTTACTTAGTACCTAAAAAAAGTATAAAAAACATATCTGTGAACTTTTCATAGAAGCATCAAGTATTAGGAATGGTTTGGGAACTGCCTACACGCTATTTATTTATCATATCTGTAGTTGAGATTTTTCAAAAACATGACTTTTATGTATTTTTTTCCATTTCACAATTTGAGTTTAAGATTTTGGTTGGGTGTTCATGAGTTTTTAGACAGTTTATTACTTTACCATCGCAGAAGTGTTGGAATTGCCTTTAGAAAATGTTTAATGTTTGTATCGGAAAGTATCTATTGTTTTATTTTTTGGTAATGTTTCAGGGCTGCCGCCATGGAAACTGTGGCGCAATCAACTTTCAAGCCAAGGTTCTGCATCACCGCCGATGCGTGAGGAGGCGGGTCGTGGCGAACGAGCTAAACACCCTGTAATTGCCACCACAAGACTGACAGTCACCTGACCCAAATCGAATCAACGCAAATTAAGCTCAATTAACTGAAAAGTTTGATAAGTAGCTGACTGCAACATTTGTAAGGTGAGAATATAAACCTTGCCATCCATCGATTTTCCATAGGCCTAACCACTAATCTGGTGCACGATTGCTGAGGTTATCCCAAGAGGTGTGGGCCACAGGCCGCATACTCCAGGCAGGTCACCGACACCTCACAATTCACTTAAACTGTGTGCTTTTGGACAGTGGGAGGAAGACAAGGCACCAGATGAAACCCACACAAACATGGTGAGAACGTGTCAACTGCAAACACACACAGACCAAAGACAGGAGCCCAACCCACAGGCCTGATTGCAGCGCTATGAGATGCTATATTCCACAAAATTCATGTTTTTTAATATGAAAATGACTCGATAAAATATTTCATATTTCTGCCCAATCATTTACCGATTGCTTTCATGCTCATTTCCGGCATGTTTTTTTTTCCTGCCACATTTTTCAAATACACTCAAATATTTGCACCTAATAACTCTTAAAATCTACAAATTGTATAAAATGCAATATGACACAGATAGCTAAGTAGCCAAAATCTGAGAAATTATTTATTGTTATAGTTATCATTAATGGAGGTAATACAAAAAGAACAGGAACACTTGTGCTGATAGCTAAAGCAACTCCCTCATTCTGCTTAAATAGCACATTGCACATGCAGTACAGAGCAGCAGCTACAACCTTTTGAACAGGAACAATCAGTCCCTATTCCAGAGTCTTTCCACGGTACCCCTGCGAGCATGTACTCGGCGTACAGTTAAGCTGAAGGGGGATCCCCTTTCTCGCACCAGGCAAGGTCGGGCCGGCTAGCGTCGCCCTGCATTGTGAGCAGGCTGCTCTGGCGCCGCCCATCCCCCACGCTCAGAAGTTGTGGTGCTTCTGCAACCGGTGAAGCTGCTGTTAGAGCGGGGCGGGCGAGCAGCGAGAATGGGTAGAGGGGGATGGGGAGAGAGGAACGCGAGACGGGAGGGAGCGAGGGTGGGAGGAGCGCTGAAGGTGGTTTATTCTGCTGTAGTTATTTCTTTTACAGTTTCATAAAATGACTCAAAGTGTTCCGGCCTTGCATTCAAATCACAATTAGAACATTTTAGACTATCCCCAGCTGAATTTGCGTCGTTAATTCAAATTGTCTCTATAGCTTATTCGGTTCATTTTTTTCCCTCCTTCCTTCTGTCTTTTTTCGTTCTCACTTCCTGCTTGCTGACTGGTGAAGTCCACCCCCTTCCCTTTTCTCTCTTTTCCTCGCTCGCTCTGCCTGTAATTCCATTCTTTTTTGCCCTCCACAGCTTCTAGCCTTCTGCTGACACGCTCATGCCTTTAATTTCCTCACAGCACAAGCATGGAAATGCGCTGCTGCCCAGAGACAGTTTCCCTCCCACTTGTGTTGGTGAATGGTTCACAAATCCCTCTGCAAATGCACGAAGTCATTAGAAATAGTTGAAAAAAAACAGTTAAATAATGTAAATGCTAGGATACATTATACAATATATTAATTTCATTTTTATTTGATAAAACATTTCCATATTGTCGTTTTTCGTCTTATATTCATTTAATAGAAGTCACGAGGTGTATTTATTTAAAGACTTCCTGATCAGTGTGAAAAAGGCACCGTCGCTGCTTTCACAAGCGTTAAAAGTCACTGGTGCCTTTGGAGCGCTCCCGCAGTCCGGCTCCCTGCCCTCCCGGCGTACGCACCGTGTTTTGTGTTTCACCGCGCGCCTCGGTAAAATGGCTGTATCTCACGGAGCCTCGTGCTGGTTTGATCAGTTCCTCGCTCTCAGTCTCGCGCTGTAACAGAACCCCCTTCAAATTCCGTGTCGGTGGAAATCGTCCCCGGGATTGTATTTATATTTTTCCGTAGCCAACAATTTCACGCGGAAAGGAGAGTGGGAACCGGATTCTGTCCGGTTCTTGGGGGAATGAGCCGAGAAGCGGGTAAATTGTTATAAAATTGTATTTATATTCAATGCTATTCAGTGTGTGATTGTGACTGAGTCGCCGTGAAAGAGAGAGAGAGGGGGATATCATGGCCGCTCAGGTCGCCAGCGCCGCCACTCTCAACACCAGTCCGCCTTCCGAACTGAAAAAACCGGATCGGGACCCGCAGGAGGAGCCGGTACCGGGGGAGAAGCAACAGGAAAATAAGGAACCGGGATCCGAGAGCGGATCCCCGGGTCAGAAGGACCTGCAGGACGGGGCCGATGCTGGAAATGCGGGGGGAGGAGGGGATCCTGAGATGAAGAACGGCAACGGGAATCCGTCCAGGGTGAATAACAACAATAATCAGAATGATTCAGGGGCACCGGACGGGAATAACCACCCGGGGATGGCACATCAGCACTCGTCGGCGTTTCCTCCACCTTCTTACGGTTACAGTCAGCATTACGGCCGGCTCCCTTTTCATCAACATGGCGGACAACAAAGCCCTGGCATGGCAGCGGCAGCGGGGTCGGCCGTGCAGCCGGGCGGCATGATGGACTCGTATCAGCCCAACTCACAGGAGCACGCCTTCACCAACCACCAGTTCAACAACTACAGCCCGTTCCCAAACCGGACTCCGTACCCGGGCCCGGGCTACGCCATGAACTCGCCGCGACACGGCCAGCCTCCGGCGGCTGGGGGGCAGCCAGCCAAGCAACAGCCAGCGGGAGGAACTACAGCCATGGCCGCTTCGTACAACACTCAGCGATACAACGCCACTCCGACCCTCAACCAGCTGCTGACCTCTCCCAGTTCCAACCGGGGCTACCAGAACTACCCCAGCGGCGACTACAGCAACCAGGAAGGGGCGAGCAAGGGACCGGGAGACATGGGCAGCGGGGGCCAGTACGGCGGGGGCCACCAGAGCTGGCAACAAAGGAGCCATCACCCGCCGCCGGTAAGCCCGGGAAGCACCGGGCAACCCTTAAGCAGAAACCAGGTAAACTTTCATCTACACCTCGGTCCCGCTGAACTTTCCGTGCATTTTGCACACCGAGTCTCCGTAACGAAGTGTAACATTGCAGCAGACCAGCCATTGTCTATCCCAGACTCTCTAAAATGGCTGCCCGTGTGTGTGTTTTTTTTAACCCATACCACCTCGTTTTAACCGCATTTATCGAGTAAAATAGCTTATTTTTCTTTTCCAGTGAGCTGTGTTTTCTTGGGCTGCTGTAGCCGTGCGAGCGGTGGGTGGTTAGGGGTGCAGCCGCGTGTACTTTAAAAAAAAAGAGAGAAAAAAAGGTGTAAAATAATACCGCGGTGTATTTCGTAGATCTGCGGGCATGGACGCAGTAAAACGTCTTATCTGGACGAAATAGTGATTTTTTTTTTCACCGGCTACTACGCTAGTTAACTTTAATCATCAGAATACCGTTCAGTGTGAGATTACGCGTTGACAGGTTTGTTTTTAATTTAATTGCCCATTTGCATTATTTGTGTGGGGGGGAAAAGTTCCAGGGCGGTTTGCGAGGCCTATTCAAGTGTGAAGGATATCCGTAGACTTTCAGATGTACTCACTTTAATTCCAAGTGCGTCCTTGCAACTAGTTTTATCATACAAATAGCGAATCTTGCCTTTTTCATTTAATCCCGGCCAGCGTGTATCGAAACAGAGGTCTGTGATTTGATTCCTGTGTCCCCCGATCCCGTGCAACCTCGCCGTCGCTGCCAGTAAACACTGGCCAGCGATTTGAGTATGTGCAGATAGCTTTGCTTTGGGATTTGAATTATGGAGGTAAAATGCTCCTGTCAAAGGCAGGAGACAGTTGGTCTTAGGTTGACATGCTAGCTGAAAGCTGATTGGCTCGCCATCCTCCGCTTCTGGCCATTTATAACTGCATCTGATGTAATGCAGCAACGACCCGCGATTAGCTCGCGTGCGTTTACTCTGTGAACATAACAGAAATAAACAGACGAATCGTTAATTTAAGTAAAATCGCAGTGTGAATAAATACTTCCGTAGCAGAATAATTCTGGAATCAGCGTCATTTATTAACCAGAGAGAGCCACGGTCACTATCCGGGCAATATTAGCGGTGATAGGCAAAGGGGCATCGAATTGTATCCTAATGAATATTTAATATTTCAAACGTGACTTTTCTTCGAAATACCACACATTTATCATTCGATTTTAGTGTTTTTGTAAAATCCTCGGCCTTAAATATTTTCTTTCTTGTACGTAGTAGTAACAATATTTATTTGAAATGTGGGAATGTGATATTTTGTTGCTTTCCTGGTCTTTGTCAGTAGAGTAATAAATGCAAGTATTTCTTTTTTTCTGAAGTTGCTGCTTTAGTAGAAATATACTCTGATATGGAATACCCATACAGTGCTGTACATGAACGCTAAATTGATTACTTCTGGTGAATTTACTGGTGTGTAACAAGCCATCTTCCATGCACTTACCTGGTCAAGGTAATGGTATGATCTGGAATCTCTCCCAGGCAGTACAAGGCACACGGCTGGGGTATACCCTGCAAGGGATGCCAGTTTATAACAGGGCACTTACATGCAAGTATTACCATCAATTCAGAGATTCTGATTAATCTAATTACATGTCTTTGGATTGCAGGAGGAAGCCAGAGTGCTAGCAGGAAACTCCACACAGGCAGAGTGTAATTCAGACCTCCTTTTAGGTCTGCAGTTAAAGTTTAATATCTCTCTGGCGCCTTTGGCTTCGCAATTATCATTCAAAGTATTTTTACTTTTGATGACTGTCTTTGTATTTGATGCAATGAAGGTTGACTTGTCATAAAATATAATTCGGGGACAGGACATGAGTTTTAGGATGGTTCTTTGGCAGTGATCCCTTATTGCTGCATTAAAGCGAAGTATTGCTATAAGCACAAGTTTATAGAAAATGAACGATTATGGCGGTAATGAACTTAATGCATTTAACAGAAGTGTATGTCAGTTTATTGGTGATGGGGGAATGGCAGGAGCTATATGGAACGACCAATGTTCTTTTAAATAGGTCTGCTGTTTCTGGTAGCTCAGTACAAAGGTTTTGTGATCAGGGTGAAATCTGTGTGTTGGCAGCAGTGCTGTATTCAGGGGTAAATGTGGCAGTGCCTGGACCAGTTCCTTTCGTCTTCAGCAGAGGTTGACCTTTCGGGGGTTTGACCATGACTGCTTGTAATCTGTCTACTGCCTGCACATTCTACCTTCTGCTGGAATCTTATTGGTCTCCTTGTAATGTTTTAGTTCGGTTGCAGTGTGGCTCATGTGCAGTGTTTCTGCTGTGGGCTTTAATTCTTGCTCTTGATGTTTAAATTAAAAGGCACTTCAGTCGCTCAGAGCTGCCGCGCATCCTTAATTCGTACATCTGTGTCTTGCTGGATGTGTCCGCAACACGTGTTCCTGACCATTGCCTTTAAACATTTTACTATGAGCAGTGATTCCTCCAAGAAATTTCATTTTGAGTATTTGTGCAGTGTTTCAGGAAATCGATTTGGGGGTGTGTCTAGGAATTTTCATGGCGTTTTAGTGACTCGGGCCCTATAACAAAGTGCACCTCTGCTGAAAGCGCATGTACTTGTTCTTCAGTCTTATTTGATGGGTAAAATAGTCAGGGCACTAGGGTAGAGGCCCCTGGAGGTTCCTTGCGATGTTACTTTTGTCCACTTTCTATGATTGTGTGTAGGGCTGCAAGATATTAGATCTGGATATCATGATTGTATGGCACATGTGCAATAACACAAGGGTTTTAGATGGGTTTGTTAGATGGGTGAAACATTCGTCTGGATTTGTGTGCATATGCATTAGCATGAACAGTACTGTTCGCAACTTTTAAACGACAAACATTAATTTGCCTCTCGAGGGCAAATCCGTACATTCAAATTCAGTTTGTGCTTCTCTTAATCCCTACTCCTGTGTCAGCCAGGAAAGTGCCTTGGGCTGCAGCTGTTAGCACAGCCGAAGCCTTGTGCTGAGTGGATGGTGTGTCATGGCCAAAATGCCTGCACCTTTTTCTATTCCGCCTCGCATGAAATTGTCCTGGTACAGCTTG
>JAODKF010000147.1:25778385-25790053 GCA_026779585.1 Mormyrus proboscirostris
CCCCGCCGCAGTTGCACATTCCAGCCGGTCTGGCCGCTCTGCCAAGTACTCTGGCTTTCTTTTATGCAGATTAGCCATGTGCCACTTTTATTTATTTATTTGGTGAGGGAGGAGGGGAAAAAGGACAGGAAAGCTTTTCCTCCGGGGAGTGATTCTGTGCCTGTGAGGGAGTGTGCATCTCTCTCTCTTTCATGCTCTCTCCTCTCTCGCTCACTCGCTCTTTCTCTCGCTCTCCTCGCACTCCTATCTCTCTCTCTCGCGCACAGATGCATTAAGATGCAGGCTGTTCAGAGAAGACCTTTGATGGATGTCTGTCAAGGTATAAGCTGTAACATTCAGTGTGAGAAACAAATAACCTCATAATCACCCGACAAACAGAGCTTTTTTTTTTGTTGCCTGTGAATTTAGGGCACTGCTCTCTTTCGGAGCCTTTATTCTCCCACATATAGCTCAGTTGTTTTCTGATCCTCTTTGAAGTACTGATATGCAGCCTTGCTGTAGTGGCTGTGACGTGGGGGTTGGTGTTCACTGTATTGGAGCTGTGAACCACCAGCATTTATGGGTGCAGAATTGAATACATCAAGACATGTTTAATGTAACACAGAAAAACTGTGAAGGAGGGATATTAGTATTGGTTTGAGTGCTTTCTGTGCACCGAGACACAGGTTTGCAGCTGAATGATGAAGGTCCCGGCCTTGTGCTGCAGTTTGGCTTCTGTTAGTGTCCTCCCTGCTGCTGTGGTCCTCATTTGTCCAGGGAGGTGCGGGCGTTGGACGGCCGCAAGCAGCGTGACACCTGCTGTGGCCTCACGTGCCCCGTTTAAACACACGACGGGATCCTCTGTGCTCTTACACGTGGAAGCTGCTTTTTTTTTCCCCCCCTCACAGCTTCATTTGGCCGTTTTGGTTTAGGGCTTCATCGAGCAAGTAAGTGTTTCGTGCTTCAGTGTCGGAATTGGGGTGAGCCAGGAGCCTGGAGTCTGTATCGTACCCTTTGCCGGCACCCTGTCACTGTGCTTTATATGGCCTTATTCCGTATTTAAGTGAACATCTTGTACTCTTTCCGATGGCTTGTGCACTCAGGATATATTAAAGTTCCATCCGTCTTGCAAGATCGCATATGCAGTACAGGGTCAGAGTGAGCCTGATGTCTCTCCCTGGAAGCACATGGCAGCGTGCACCTTCCAAGGGATTTCACTAGTGCTGCTTTTTGACATTTCACTAATCATTTATTGTGATCTATATGTAAGTGCTGCATGGTTTTTAGTTTGCCGTTTTGGTTGCGATTTTCAATGTGACATGGCTTCAGATGAATTTAAATGAATTTCACAGCTGGTCGCTTCATGTCTTGCTCGCTGTATAATCTATCGGTGAATCATACTTATTTTTAGACCATCGTAACTTTATTTTATTGCCGGCCTTGCGTGACGTCACCCTAGCAGGGGGTAAAGCTGTCACTTCTTCTGTGTCTTCAGAGTGATGCTATGTTTTGTGTTCTATTTGAATCGGACCTAGTACACTTGAGTAATTTGGGAATATATTCCAGATCCAGATTCATTGCCTTAGTGTGACTCCAGTTACAGCGCTCAGATTTAGTGATGTACGACAGATACTGAATATCTGAGGACCTCTGGTGGGAATATGAGATGCTGGAGGTCCTTCCCCCTCAAGCCCCACAGACACCCTGGTGTTTGGAAGGAGGCATTGGCCACCATGGTCTTTGACATGTAGTTTATGTTTCGCTGATTTGCCGAGCCGTCTAGTGAATAGTCTGATCGGGGGTTGGGTTATTGGGGCTCTATGTGAAAGGTGGACAGCTACACTGCTAATGTGGTTCAGGGTTCAGGGTCTGGACACATTTCTGCCCTTTTGTGGTGATGACAGCTTGGTGGGTTATGCCAGTCTCTCTTGTGCATATGGTCAGTATCTCAGTGATAGCCTGGTGTACCGTGAATGTCACTTAATCAAAATCACTCCTTTTGTGTCGGTGTCAGAGCTTATGACTTAAGGGAAGTAAATCGATTGTGCATAATGTCTTTCAAGTTTATTAAAATAAAGGATTATATCAGATCTGGTGGACGATTTGTGCTGTCTCTCCCCAGGGCTCGGTGTCTGTCACTGCGCATGTCCAGTGCGGAGTCTCTGCTCTGGCTGCCGGTGACACCCCGAGGCCCTTCTCATTACATCCTTGATCCTGAGTGTTTAATATTGAATAAATGCTTGTCTGTATGTCTGTAGCGGCTGAGCCCCATCACGACACTGCAGTGGAGGGGGTGGGGGGCACACTCACGGCTTCCTTTACGGCCCTTGGCTCGCCGTCAGCCTCGGGGGCGCGCCAAGTCCCGAAGGGGCTTCCGGAAGTGTGCGCGCGTGTGATGGCTCAGCCTGCGAGACAGGAAGCTGCCCTCGGGTCGGCTCCCCCCCAACCGCCGGTGTCATTCATTCAGTGCCAGAAAGGACCGGCCTGGCCGCGGTTCAAACAGGAGTACAGCTGGGACGTGTTACATTTTCGGCAGACTGCCCTCTATTCCAGATGAGTTATAAATAGCTCTGTTGTCGACTTCCTTAACTAAGGCCGACTGAGGTGAAATTCATTTTAACGAGCGTGGGAATCTCTGCCCCCCTCCCCGTGGGAATTAACCTGGGTGGAGCCCTGAGTGTGGAGACGGCAGCTCAAACACACGCACATGTTTGTAGTCATATCCTTAAGGACTCCCTCATTGCTGTGGGTAAAACCCTAATCTCAACAATGGCAACCTTAACTCCTACCCAGCCCTAACCTAACCATAAGTAATCAAACAAATTATCAAAACTTAATTATGATAATTATTTTTAGTTTTAGTAATTAAAAATAAATTAAAAAACCTGTTAGGGCAATTATCACATTCTGGGAACAGTGGGCACCCTAAACGTCATATACCTGCCCGCACAAACACCTGGGCTGCTCCTGCCGTGGGTCCCCTGCCTGTCGCTCGGCACCTTTGACTGCCTGCATTTCCCCTGACGCACGAGCGTGTGACAGACGCTTGCCCGTCAAGCCACCTGGGCGTCGTCATTGTCACCAGAGCGTGCTCCAGGGTAGATCCACCAGGGCCAAGGGTGCCTTGTGATCCCGCGGCACTGCCGAGGGAGCCGCCAGGGTTTGAGCTGCCTTGTCACAGCGCCTGCCTGATCGCCATTAATAAGGCGTCTTTCCCGTTGCCTGTGTATGCCAGCTTTGACATCAGAGGTGTCTAATTGGCTCCCCCTTGCAGCACAGACCTGCTGCTTGTTTACTGAAGACAGTCAAATACAGCAGCATCCGCAAACCTGGGGATGACATGATACGGTAGCGGACTTGCAGTGCGTGAACCAGCCCCCCGACCACTGACACAAGTGCTTGGATTTTCACATATCAAATGCGATGAAATCAGGGATCCCTGTGACCCTAGTTGGGATTAAGCAGTTTCAAAAGATGGATGGATGGATGGAATCAGCGGTGCACTGGCATGATTCTGGCCAGATTCAGCCTTTCATGGGGGGCATTTTCTTTTCCGCTTCCTTTGAGGTTGCTGCTCATTGTTGCTCTTGTAGCTGCCACCTTCGTACCTGAGGCTGTGCTTGAAGGTTCTCTATGCTGCTAATGTCCCCTCTGCCCTCTCTCCCTGACCTCCAGCCCTCTAGCCCGATGGACCAGATGGGGAAGATGAGGCCCCAGCCTTACGGTGGCGCCAATCCTTACTCACATCAGCAGCAACAGCAGCAGGGGCCTCCTCCCGGGGCCCAACAGGGGGCCTCGTACCCGAACCAAGGGTATGGGCCTCCCCCCTCACAGAGGTACCCCATGGGTATGCAAGGCCGTGCCCAGGGCAGCATGGGGGGCATGCAGTATGGTCAGCAGGTGAGCCCCGCCGCCTTCCCGCTGCTCTTTGGAGACGGTGTCAAAGGACATGGTGATCTAGGGGGTCAGATGATCGTTCTTCCACATTTTGGAGTGCAGATGTCTCAGGCCGTCATGCGGAAAGCCTGCAGGTGCTCGTGTAGCCGCTTGACATTTCTCACACCATGCAAAAATGACACATGGCAGTAGTGCTTTAGTGCCAGATCCACTATGCAATTACAATATGAAAGCCGGCTTGCAGATGTCTAGCTTAATCTCTCCCCGCCTGCACGGACTAACCCGCACATGTACATTTCCCTTACGGATGAGAAATACACAGGTGAGAATGTGTTCTGACGAAATCGCAGCAGCTGTTTGGCTGTGCCGCTCCTTATATAACTGCTGTCCGCGATGTTGTCACTTTGAACGGATTGTTTTTCTTAGTTTTAAAGATGTACAGGGACCTAAGCGAGAGAGAGAGAGACCGCGACACATGGAGGAATTCGGGATTTAAATATGTAGCCTCCTGCTGGGCTGTGTTCTTGGCCAGAGAATCGATGAGATTTTTAATCGTTTATTTTAGGTGCTGAAATTAGTTGTTTTTCATTTCTTAATAATTATTAAAAAAAATGTCCCATAGCCGCTTGCGATTTCCGGATACCGCCACGGCGATCGAGAGCAGGACCGCAGGCTGTGGTCTCATGCGGACCCGTCATCCCAACGTGTGGCTGAGGATGGCGGAGTCGCATTGAAATAAGTCCAGCGCCGGCCATATTGGTTAGCTGGCACTCTGTGCTGGTAGGAAGGCGACAGACTCCTGCGTCCAAGGGTGTGAACAGAATGCTCAAGCTTGCCGCTGTAGTGAATGGTATCTGTGCCATCAGCAGCGTGTAATACCGCGGATTAGAATATTGTGTGGCCTGCTCACATTCATTACATAGCCCGTCTTAGGGAACACGTCTAACAAAGTACTTACCCACCACACATTCTGCTCGCGGAAAACCCACAGATCCGTGTTGTCGTCCTGAGGATTATGTTTCCGAGAGGTTTTTATAAAATGCACTTGCAAATGTCGGTACGTGTGGAGAAAGACACCGTCCAGCTGCTGGACTCTCCCTGCTGAATCGTGCTCACTGATCTCTGGTTCAGCCCCAATACAGCTGCTCTGTGTAAATGTCACTGATCACTGCTTCCCACAGAATTGCTTGGTTTGCGGGTGTGAATCCGTTTCCTGGTGTTTTGATGTTGAATGTGTTCTCACTATGTAGCTAAATTAAAGCATGTGAGCTACTTGTCACCGGCTCAATTACGTGGAGAAATGACAGCACTTCCAGCCCTGGTGATCCCTGCACTGGCCACTGGAGTGATTTCCTTCCCATCGCCGGCTTGGGTATTAATTGTAGGGTTCCGTATGACTTGGCACATGCCTCTCAGTCAGGAGGCCGTGTGTCACAGGAGTGTCCAGTGAGCAGAGTCTAAAGAGCCTGCGTGTGATTGACAGAAGCAGCCGTTAAGCCTCGCGGTGGCTTAGCCTGCTGAGTGGGGCAGGGTACACCCCAGCTGGCTTCCCGGTGACGCTGACACCCTTGTAGGGTGGGAGTGGGGAGGGGGGGGCGCTGTCTGGTGTCCCTGTTTGGCTGAGTCCTTGAGTCCTGCCTGTAGCCTCCCTGGCACCAGAGAGGCAGGAAAAGGCGTTTTTGTGTTTTTGCTTGTACCCTCTGATCAATTTTTGTTATTCTCTTGATTTTTAATTCTCTTTGGGTTTTTATTTCCCAAGCACAATAAAACCACAGATTTCACAGGAAGTGTGTGTGTGTGTGTGTGTGTGTGTGTGTGCTTGCCAGTGTCCCGCTAATGTTGTGCTACCCTCTGTCTGTCTCTCAGATGGGTTACGGGCAGCAGGGCCCTGGTAACTACGGCCAGCCCAGCCAGGGAGCCTACTACAGCCAGCAGACCCAGCCACAGTCCTCGTATTCTCAGCCGCCGCCACCACAGGGCCAGCCTGGCCCTCAGGCCACCTACTCCCAGCAGCCCAGCTACCCGGCGCCCGGTCAGCCGCCCTACCCCCAGCCGCAGGTGGCCCCGGCTCAGCCGCCAACGCAACCTGGTGGCCAGGCTCCACAGGGCCCTCAGGCCCAGCCCGGCTACCCCCAGAGCCAGGGAGGCCCCCCACAGCAGCAGCAAACGCCGCCGCAGCAGCAATCGCAAGCCACGCAGCAGCAGCAGCAGCAGCCACCTCAGACCTCTGCGGCCCCGTCCCAGCAGCCCCAAGGACACGGGCCGTCGCCTCAGGGCCCGCCAATGCCGTATTCACAGACCCCCCCTCAGCAGCAGCAACAGCAGCAGTCACCCTACCAGCGCTTCCCCCCACCTGCTCAGGTAAAACCCCACTGCGCTCACTACTGCCTCCTGCTGTTCATCTGGTGTGATTCTAATGGGCGTTGTGAAAGGGTTCATCCAGGAGGAGACTGGGAACAGCTTCTCGGTTGGTGTAAAGACGGAGAATCGCGGGCAGCCACCTGGGGGGGTATGTGTGGGAGGGGCAGCTGCGCAGCTCGGTGATGAGGACAACAGGTGCTGTGAATCTGCGTTGGCGCGCGTGATGCCTTGGAGCGTGACTGAGCTTTGACCGTTGGACACTCAAAACGCTGCCTGCACCTGACACCACGGTGCATGTCATAACCTTTGCGCACATAGAACCGTGCTGTGTTAGTCTGCAGTGTCTGCGAGCGGCCCCTTCGAGCCGCTTGGCACCGCTCCCCTTCCCGCCAGAGGGCGCCCCCCCCCCCGCCCCCATTTCGCCTGAGAGCACTCATCCTTTGCTGGGTGTGTTCTGGCTGCTGAGTTTGGGCTGTCGAGGCAACATATGAAGTTGTAATTTTCAGTACAGCCCCCCGTTTCACCGCCACCTCCCACTGGCCACGCCCCGCCATCCATACAGGGGCTCAGGCTTGGCACGTTTAACTCCCATGCGGGGACTGTAGAGTTTGCCTGTACCAAACATGAATTCAGCCTCCAACACAGACCAGGGTCCCCTGGAGGTGCAGTTGCTCGGCCCTGACAGATGTTTTCTCTAAATATCTGTAGATCTCTAAGGAGGAGGTCTGGGTGTGATTATACAGAGTTCTGATCAGTGTGGGCGTCATACAAAACAGGACCACATGGTGTCTTGAATGTGTGTGCGTGATTTCCCCCCAATCGTCTTCTATATCTTCATGGATTTTCTCACGAATCTGCCCTTGGAAATGTTCATTTTATGTGCTGACCAGACCATACACACTCGATTAGCATTCTGTTACAATTTTAACGGCACAAATTCACTGTTTCTACTATTGACCTGCTTGGTGAAAAAACATTGAACGTGCAAATACGATGAACTGTTTCAATTTTGTAGATAACTGTTTGTGCTTTGTATGCAGTTAACAGGCTAGTTTATGGAGCTCCAGAAGCCAGTTTATCTCCCAGAGCTACTTTAAAAAAGGCAGTAATGCGGAGCTGGCTTGATGCTAGCTGAAGGCCTTTTCTGGGCAGCGGTTGGTCACATTTGGCTCTGAAAGTGAGCGTCACTGCCGAGGTAGCAGGTGAATGAGCTTGCCTTAATTTCAGATACTGCAGCTATCGTTGGGAGTCACTAACAATGTGGCCGATTTGAAAGTTAACAGCACTAATCAAGGTGCATTGTATGATGTCATCAGCGGTATATCTGCTGTTTTATGGGTGGGAGAGGGATGTGAAGCCTGGCTTCACCACGCAGCTGTGGCAACACAGTTAAAGGCCGAGTAAACAAAGAATGGGTTTTCATCTCTGCTACATGAACCTGGCTGACGTTATCTGGAGTGTTTGTTTCCTTTCCTGCTGCCGATGCTGATCGTGTGTTTGCCCTGAGGGTCAGTGTCGCCCTCTGATGCACTCTCACATCTGTACCCCATCATGCCCCCCAGGACCTGTCCCAGGACTCCTTCAGCTCCCAGTCTAGCGCCCCTCCTTCCAACCCACCCATGGCTTCCAGTAAGAGCGGCACAGAGGAAATCTCCATGCAGGGCCGACCCTCCAGCCTCCCGGTGTGTGCCCCCCCCCCCCCCACTCGCCACTCTGTTCCTCCAGTGCTCAGGGCCGCTGCACTGAAAAGCAGTTCAGGGTAATTAGTGTGCAGCCTGCGGCCCCCAAGTGAAGCTCAGCCCTCTATCTGACCGGTTCATGCCACCGTCGCTGGTTGATCTCGCCGCTGCATCCGCCCGATTTGAAGCTCTGCTCAGTCCCACTCTGCTAGATCAGAGTGAACCTTTTCTTTTACATTTCTCCAAGTCTGAAAGTACGCTGTACTTCTGTAAGGAAACACTTTCAATATAATATCACAATTAAAAGTGAGCTTTACTGACATTTTTATTTTCTGAGCAGTTTAAGTAACGAGAAACTATTAATGGTTTACAAATGGGCTGAAGTCTGCCCTGATGATTCCTCTTAACATATCGCAGGAGACATTAGTAGCTGGGAGCCTTGAAATGGACAAGGTTTGCATGTGGCACGATGGAGTACAACACAGCTGGTTTGTGAACTGCCTCATTAAAAAGCGGGAGCTGCTTCTCTAGCTCAGCCGGAATCACGAGTGTAATTATGGCCACAGCGCATAGACTGAATAGAAATCGCAGCCCTGGTTTGGCGATCGGTGCAATAGGCACACTTGCTTGGGATCCTTGCACCGCGTCTGTTGTTACAGCTCCTCATCAGTGGGCCCAGCCGGTGCCTTTAGCTTATTTTGTGCTGTATCCCAAACTTTGTTTTATTTTTCGTTTTATGTTTTATTGGTCTGAGGCGAGTTCCAGAAGTGTTGACTAGATGTACGTGTCTTATTGAAACATTCAAGCCCCACAAGCCCCTGCCCCCCCGCACTGTAAGTAATGCTGGGCTGGTCTTGGAGGGCAGGCTGGCATAGAGACTGGGGGGGAGGGTTAGCGAGTGGTGATATTTCTTAGCCCATCCTCATCCAAAACCAAAACTTTTTGGTCAAATGCTGCTTACTTGCCCTTTATTCTGCAAGCTCACTCACAGTGCCCCCCCATCCTGCTTGATAATGACTTTAGATTTTAAGGAGAAATAAATCCCTTTTAATTGGTCGTTGTTCAGGAAGTCATCTCCGTACGGGGAACCCCCAGCTTCCTGGTGTGTGCGCTGGCTGTGAGGGGATTAATCGGCTTGTTGGCTGGGATCTGAGGTCACTCTGGCCCCCCCGCGGGAGCCTGTGCCAGCCCCCGCTCTGATGGCGAAACCTGCCTGGCGACTCTCATTCAGCAGCTTTGCTCTCTCGCCTGACTAGGGGCTGTTTGTTTTGTTGGGCTGAGTTCCTTTATCCAGAAGGCCTTTATCCAGAAGGCCTTACACGGTTCACAGTGCTTCCCATTTTATGATTGTGAGGCTATGGTAGAATTAGAATTTTTAGTGATTAATTGTCATTGTTGACACACCACAGCACACAGTGCACAACGACGAAATGTGTTCTCTGCATTTAACCAATATGTGACATTGTGACATAACAGGGGGCAGCTAATTCAGCGCCCGGGGAGCAGTGCTTGGGGGCGGTACCTTGCTAAGGGTACCTCAGTGGTGCCTTACTGGTCAGGGATTCAAACCGCAATATTTCAATTACGAGTGCGCTTCCCTATCCAGCAACCACCACTGCCAAGTTGGGGCTTGATATTACTGCCTTTTTTGGCTATGATTGGCTGTACAGCCAAAGGGTTCCTTTGCATTCAGCGGCAGGATGATGGGCAGCCCCCATGCTGAGCCATTGGCTCACTGTGTTGTCCAGATGTGTGTATCGCTGGACACTGTGGCATCTCAGGATGCTGTGTGTCTCGCTGGACGCCATGGAGTCTCTCAGGATGCTGTGTCTCTCCCGGCCGCCTGTCTCACTGGACGCCATGGAGTCTCTCAGGATGCTGTGTCTCCCGGCTGCCTGTCTCACTGGACGCCATGGAGTCTCTCCCGGCCGCCTGTCTCGCTGGACGCCATGGAGTCTCTCAGGATGCTGTGTCTCCCGGCTGCCTGTCTCACTGGGCGTCATGGAGTCTCTCAGGATGCGGTGTCTCTCCCGGCCGCCTGTCTCGCTGGACGCCATGGAGTCTCTCAGGATGCTGTGTCTCTCCCGGACGCCTGTCTCGCTGGACGCCTTGGAGTCTCTCAGGATGCTGTGTGTCTCCTGGACGCCGTGGAGTGTTTTAGGATGCTGTGTGTCTCCCGGCCGCCTGTCTCGCTGGACGCCTTGGAGTCTTATGATCCTAAGCAGAACTACTGCCTGCCTCTTGTCCGTAATAGATTTGCTCTGGAATACCTGTAATGCATGCAGACTGTCTGGATGGGGAGTAATCCCTGTACGTTGTGGTTCACTACTTTTCATCTAGGTGGCGCTCTTGTATGTCAGTTAGTTGGAGGTATAGCCTGGGGACAGCATCTCCTGCAGGAATGTTTTTTTGCAAGAACACTGAGGGCCACCGTCTGAGGGTCCCTTCATGTGCCAAACGGCTACGGCATTCAGCTGGGTGGGTTGTAGACGGGACGCTCAGTTTATGGGGCCCACTGGCATCCTAGTGGTTAAGTAACCAGACCATGCTGCAGGACAATACCTGCTGACCCCCTCCCCACACCCCTTCCATGTCCTTGTACTTTTCAAACTTTTGTTCTCAATTTGTAAAACTGCTGGTGCCTGGCTGCCACGCGCATTGTTCCCTTGTTCCTGAGTGTTGTAGCTTGTTCTTTCTTCTGGAAGAGTAAGATGGGCCTGTTTTGGAATAATACCTGCTGCTGTGATTTTTCCCAGTCTTGACCACACACACACACTCGAAGCAGACTTAAAATCCAGATAAGGTTACCGCTTGGTCATTATTTGTCTGACTCCCCATCCCTGGGGCTTCAAAGGGCTTCAAAGGGCTTCATGCTTTAATTGCCTTTGATTGGGTGACTTCCTCATGACTGGGATTTGTTACTTGAGTGAAAGCTGAACTCAGTTCCTATAAGTAGCATATGTTGTGTTTTTTCTGTTGTGCTGTGCAGCTCCTGCAATGCTTTTATAAAAAGCCAGCAGTGACCTTATTTCACAGACCAGTCAGCTT
The DNA here is from genome assembly GCA_026779585.1 of Mormyrus proboscirostris. Lineage (NCBI taxonomy): Eukaryota > Metazoa > Chordata > Actinopteri > Osteoglossiformes > Mormyridae > Mormyrus > Mormyrus proboscirostris. The sequence goes on from JAODKF010000147.1 coordinate 25,789,350, forward strand.
GGGCTTTGGGGATGATTAGTACTTTTTATTGATACTTTTAAAGTTGATGGCGGGATTTTTAGTATCATGTCTGGAGTGGATTTTAAGAAACTCATCAGATCAGGAAATCATTGATTTTTTTTTTTTTTTTTTTTTTTTTTTTTTTTTTTTTTTTTTTGAGGGTGCTGATTTGTTAGTGGGGAAAACCCAGCTTTGCAACCAGGTTCAGTGCTGGTGCCCCGCCCTTAGTGTTTGTTAGCTCATTATTTGTTTGTATGTTCCCTTGGCTGCTTGGGTCTTCTGCCGCTGCCGTCGCTCTCGATTCCCCCGCCAGCCAGCGCCTTAGCCTGTAAATCAGCTTCTCCTAACGGCGCTCCTCTACTCGACCTTGTTTTGCGGCGCTGCGCTATTGCAGCATTCAGTGTCCGGGGCATGCTTCCTGTTTCTATTCTGGTCCCGAGGCTCATGAGCCACTGCTTCCTGAGCGAACGTCTCATTCAGGTTCCGGGGCCCGCCCGCCTGCCACTTTCCATCCCAGCCTTCAGTGTCTCTTGCTCTCCCGTCTCTCCGAATGGGGCTTTTTAAGTCTAAAAATGGCACCGAGTCCTGTTTGGAAAGTGAGAGCTTCGTCAGAGGCGGCTTTTTAGAGGGCGAGGATGTTTTGAGTTGAAGCCCCATTTCCATTTGGGGCTCCATAAAGATTTCTCCACACCCTCCTCCTCCCC
>JAODKF010000147.1:25795002-25812068 GCA_026779585.1 Mormyrus proboscirostris
GGACGCGGCTTTGGGGCCGTGGCCAGCTGCCACATCGCAGCTTTCTGTGGGAAGCACTTGGCCCCCTTCCAGATTTTTTTCTCCTTTTAAATGTATTTTTTTCCCTGCAAGACTCTTCTAGTCATGCTCTGCTCTGACTGGCACATGAGCTGCTCACGGGGGGGGAGCAGTGTACATGGTCTCAGACTAACCCCCCACCCCCATACCCAACCCCGCTGGCAGAGCAAGTGATCTGCCATGGGCCCGGCCTGTGGGTGTAGCTCTTCCTGCATGCTATTTCGCACCCCATTCTGAAAAACCCATCTGAACTTTAAATGTTTAATTCCGTATGTATTATACATATTACTGCTTTTATTGCTGTTTTGTCTGTGGAGTAATGGTAGATTTGGCTGTAACATTGTAACTTTATTATAGAGCTATAATGGCACTCGTATTCGTCGCGTGCCGCTCAGTACATTATTTTCGGTTCGGTATGTGCAGTGAAACAAATGACAACATACAATATAAGCAGAGCCTACATTTACAAGTAGATGCTCAACACAGAGAATGTTATGCTAATTGTGGCGGTGAGATGGTTATTTGAAATTCTGGTTACAGTCGGTCATAATGGGCAATTTGGGAACATTTTGGTTTCCCAATAAAGTGCAACAGCATGGGGGAGAGAGTAGTTCATAAGATCAAGTCTGTCGGCTCGGTCATACCAGACTTTATGTTACTGGAGACACATCTAACTTAACTCGAGACGACATCATTTGGTTGTGTGTACGACCGGAGCAAGCTGCTTCTGCTAGGAAGGTCAGACCTGGCTGAACAGACAAACAAGGCTAACGGGGTGTTTATCCCTACACACATGCAGCCATGCATGTGCAGAGAACATAGGATTTTCTTCATTATGATTATTTTTAAAGTTAGTTGTAATTCTGAGTGAGAAGCGTCACTGGTTTTACTTGCTCCTCTGTCCTGCAGTGGACATTTAGAGGGGCTGTAGGCTTTGGTCATTAGGAAGGTGGAGGTATTTTCTGGTGTTTTCCATGCACATGGCTACATCTTTTTGTTTCTGTCCTGTCTGGTAGCAGGCCTGACTGCTCCCTCTGTTTTCAGGACCTATCGGGCTCCATCGACGACCTGCCCACAGGCACGGAGGGTGCGCTCAGCCCTGGTGTCAGTACCTCGGGCGTATCAAGCAGTCAAGGCGAGCAGAGCAACCCAGCCCAGTCACCCTTCTCCCCCCACACGTCCCCCCACCTGCCCGGGATCCGCGGACCCTCGCCGTCTCCCGTGGGCTCCCCTGCCAGCGTGTCACAGCCTCGCTCGGGGCCTCTGTCCCCTGCTGCTGTCCCAGGTGGGTCTCCAAGCTTGTCCTGAACATGGCTTCTGGAGTGCCGCTGCTGAACAGCTCGCTCACCACCTGGAGTAATAAACCAAGCAGAAACGGCACCTCTGGGACTGAGAACGGGTCTGCAGCTCCCCCTAACTGAGTGGTTCTGTCGCCTAGGGAACCAGATGCCCCCGAGACCGCCGAGCGTCCAGTCGGATGGAATCCTGCACCCTTCCATGAGCCAATCGACCATGGGCCAGGACAGAGGTGAGGAACATCTCAGCTGGGCTCTTTGGTTGTGTTTGGGGGAGCTTTGGGTGACATGCTGCTAAATGCTCCCTCCCTCCCATGCAGGTTTTATGCAGAGGAACCCACAGATACCTCCTTACGGGTCGCCCCAGTCTGGCTCCGCCTTATCTCCTCGCCAGTCTTCAGGAGGCCAGATGCATCCTGGAATGGGGTCGTACCAGCAGAACTCCATGGGCAGCTATGGTCCTCAGGGCGGCCAGTATGGGCCTCAAGGTGATGTCCCACGCAGGCTGATGACCTGTCTCTAGCTGATGAACAGAGCGAGCCTCTTATCAGTGACACTCTGCAGACAGGCAGCTGACTTGGCTCCTCCTCCTCACAGGTTACCCCCGGCAGCCGGGCTATGGCGGCATGCCCAACGCCAGCTACCCCGGTCCTGGCATGGGCGGCTCCATGAACCCCATGTCTGGCCAGGGAGGGGGGGCGCCCTATGCAGGAATGCCCCCAGGACGCATGGGGCCCTCGCAGATGGGGCCGGGGCAGATGGGGCCTGGACAGATGGGTGCACGTCCCTATGGGCCCAACATGGGGCCTAACATGGCCCCCAACATGGGGCCTGGCATGGCCACCATGTCACCTCAGGTGGGCTCTGGGATGTGCCCTCCCTCAGGCGGCCTCAACAGGAAGCCCCCGGAGTCAGCCGCTACAGCCATGCAGCATCCATCCAGCAACTCCATCCACAACAGGTGAGCCAGTGTGTTTACAGCCATTTTAATCAAATTACGAAAAATACGAAACCCGGGGATGGCTGCCTGGGAGCCTTCCTGCGTACCTGCAAGCTCTTAATAGGCAGACGGGCACGATTGCTGACTGGGGACCAGCCTTGTGCTCTAATCCCCAGTCTCAACGGGAGGATTTCAGGAATCGTTGTGCACTAAGGGTCAAATAGGCTATCCTGTTTGGGGAAGTATCACTATGGTCTGGGCTCTGGGACCCTCCATGTGAATCTGCCCTTTTAAGCGTCAAGCCATGTCGTGGCAGAGGGGCTGCAGGGCAGGGGGCTGCGTGGCAGGGCTCCATTATTGTAGAAAAGCAGGAATCCAGCTGAAATTTGCTCTCCTTCCCACCTTGCGCTCATGGCAAGTCCCTAGAGCCGATCTAATGCACAGCACCTCCTTCCCACAGGCCTCCTGGCTACCCCAACATGTCACCGGGCATGATGGGTACGGGCTCCCCCTACGCCCCCCCTATGAACAGCATGGGAGGCATGATGAACCCGCAGGGAGCCCCCTATCCCATGGGCAGCAGTATGCCCAACAACTCCGTGGGTGAGTCCTGCCTGCGATGCTGATGCCGCCTCTGCTCCGCCCGCTGGCCCGCCGAGCGCCTGCTGTACAGCCTGTGGGCCGGAGCAGAGTGCTGAGTACCGCTGCCGTCTTGCACATGGTATCGGAGTTTGCTAATCTATCAAAACTTCAGACAAACCAATTTGTCATAAATTTTAAAACGGGCAGATTTTTTTTTTTTTGGAAAGTGGCCTGAAGTGTTTGAGGCTTGGCTGTCGGTGGCCCCACCTGCAATATGATTGAAAGTTTTATTGTGATATAAGTGGGGGGGGGCACGAGGGACTTTCTGTCTAATGGGCTCAGAACGATTTTCCTCACCCCACAACAGGCATGGCTCCCAGCCCCGAGTTTGGCCTTGACGTGAAATTAAACCAGACCCAGAAGATGAACAACAAAGCAGACGGGACTTCAAAGCCAGAAACGAAATCCAAGGTAGTTACTGTAACACCTTCAACTCAGCGGGTCGCTAAGTTAGTGTGTGGAGTGTCTCTCTTTCCCAAGGGCCTTTAGTCCAGCGGGTCGTGAGCTTCATGTTGTGTGCGGTGCTTCTTGGGGCTGCAAATCTAGCCTCTGTCGTGCTTGAATTTCACTTGTCCCCTCGGTCCTGCTCCATTCTCCCCCTACACAGAAGTCCAGCTCCTCCACTACCACCAATGAAAAGATCACCAAGCTGTATGAGTTGGGTCCGGAACCCGAGCGGAAGGTGTGGGTGGACCGTTACCTGGCCTTCATCGAGGAGAAGGCCATGGGCATGAGCAACCTGCCTGCCGTGGGCCGTAAACCGCTGGACCTCTTCCGTCTCTATGTGTCAGTGAAGGAGATCGGTGGCCTTACACAGGTAGGTCCCGTCAAGGTGTCACTCAGGCTGCCGTTTCCACAGCTCAGACCGAATACCTGCCTGAGTTTTAATGTGAATGTCTTGCAATTTAGGCCTGTCACTATCATTACATTATTGATTTCTCACATGGCATATGAACATAACCTCCATTAACTTTTCTGACCTTGGCATCGTCAAATTGTGTTTATATGAGTGCCGTTTAGCCTATCACGCTGTTTCTGCCCCCTTGTCTGCTCTCTGTTGCAAGCTTGACTCATGGCTGATTCATACTTGATGTGAAGGCGATTGCACTGCAGCACATGAGACGGTCCATGGTCCTGAATGTTCATACTTCCCGCTGCTCTGAAAAGTCCGGTTTATTAAGTGTGGTATGGATGCTATAAGAATAAGTAAGAATTCTACTAAAACTAACCATGCATTATATACTTATGCAAGACAGGGTTATAATCGCTAGTAAAAAAATTTCCATACACTGAAATAAGATGAAACTAAATGACAACTACAAATATTGGTTCCAAAACCAAATGAGAGAAAATAAAAAAACAAATGTCAAATAAACTAATAAGGGGGCGTGGCACAGAAAAGGATCGTACAGGCAGGTTATGACAATTGCACTCGTATTACCTGACTATAATATGAAATATATTTGAGAAAATAAGACATATTAGACGTTACAAATATCATTATTATTGTTATTATTATTATTGTACATTTAATTGTGAAGAGCAAAGACGTAGCGATGTATCATTTTCACTGTCACAATCTACTTTTTAATAAATATACAAAAAACCGCGATAGTGAAACCACGAAAGTCGAAGCGTGAAGTGGCGAGGGACGACTGTAATGCATTTTGTTAATGGAGCCTGAGAGTCCATTTTGTCTATTTAGGATTCTTAAGCATTTTTGACATTTAATTCATAAGAACATTCAGACATAATTGGACAGTTCATTGCTTTTTGTAAGGGTGTACCTGCCGGATTATGCTATTACATTATATCGGTGGCATGAAATGATCTCAGAATGACAGTATTGTTTATTGCAACTATTTCTGGGACAGTATATAGTCCAACAGAAGGAGTTATCGTGACAGACCTTCTATAGCTCGTATGAGGTGTACACTTAGACATTTTAGCACCTTTTCTGGGTGTGTTTCCACATTTGTTCCTTCAGGCAGTGTCTGCTATGGATGAAAATATATATTTTTTTAACAATGAAAAGTAAACTTGCTGTTGTTTGCCGTACTAAGCAGATTTTTCTTCAAGGCAAAGCTGCTTAAAGATTCCCCCATGTGTTAGGGGGGAGCTTGCTGTGTGTTTTTAAAAGAACAGACGTCACGTCTTGCAGGTCGTGTGGTGGTAAGAACACCTAATTGTAGGAGTTGAATTGTATCACTGCACTTGTGTGATCAGCCTGTATGTGGCCCTTTTAATGTATCCCTGCATCTGTGTTCTTGCTGCTGTATTTTTGTTTACTCAGTGGCACCTTTTTTGCAGTGCATTACATGCTTTTTAGCATAAGTTCTGCCAAGGTGTCCCAATAGTTCACATTACATACCATGAGTAATATTGCATTAATTTCCATGTTTTGGGACATCATGGAATTTCTGGGAACTAGTTGTATAGATTTGCTTTCACATGCTGATGTTGCATTTCTAATTTGCGGTTTATAAGCAATACAAGAACACATTCATACACAATGAATATACAGTTAACAGATCCTTCAAAAAAATCTGACTGAACGGGGGGGAAAAAACAATGGGTCAGGTAGCAGAGGAACACGTGCCATTTCGAAGATGATGCAACTGAAATTAAACAATAGATGCTTGCAGCGCATATGTAGTGGTATAGAGAGGGAAAATACGAGATGTTTGATTTAGGCATGCATTTAAGAAATGACAGGAAAATGAGCTGTGCTGTATTTGTGACTTGATTGCATGATACTGATTATCAACACAGTGGAGAAAAAAAAAACTTCTAAATGGGCGTGAAGCCTCTGAGTTTTATGGTTATTGGCTGGCAGGCTGTAGGCCTCCAGTTTGCCCTGGTCTCATTTATAAAGTGTATCTCTGGCAGAGAAATAGAAACTGGATTACTGTAGTGAACTGAAGAAGCATTTAGCTATCGTGTGTGTGTGTGGGGGGGGGTGGCTTTCAGCTAATGTCACTTTTTGTGATGTCTCTCTGACTCCAGAATGAAAGCAGCCTGGGGGCTAGCTCTGATGTTTCCTTTTGGGGGGGGCTGGTGCAAAAAGGTTGAACTCCTACAATAAAAGGTCGTTTCAACACGGTTGTCTGTCATCCTACAACAAATGTTGCTTATAATTTCCCAGAAGTGCTTCTGCCCATCAAACAGGCTTCTGAACTGATGGAGATTCTCATGGCATCTCTGACAGTCTCGCTGAAATTCAGTGTTTTGGGCCAATGTTACCTTTTAAGCATTAAAAATACAAGATGGGCTGATAATTACTGTACAGAAGGATCTGTGGCTACAGCATTGCCCAGTTTGGTCTGTATTGCCTCTTGTCTGACAGCATCGAATTTACTTTTGCCGAGTCCTGAGGCTCATTTTGGGAGCCTAAATGAAATACTGGAATGTTGTGGTTTCATCCCTTAATACTTTCGCTTTGTAAAGGCACGTGCAGCTTTGTGTTTTCAAGGTCGCCTCGTCCAGCTGTGTCCTGAATCACATCCTGTCTCTGATCCCAGGTCAATAAAAACAAGAAGTGGCGAGAGCTGGCCACCAACCTGAGTGTGGGTACATCCAGCAGCGCAGCCAGCTCGCTGAAGAAGCAGTACATCCAGTGTCTGTATGCCTTCGAGTGCAAGGTGGAGCGTGGCGAGGATCCGCCCCCGGACATCTTTACCACTGACGCCAAGAAGAACCAGGCTAAGATCCAGCCCCCTTCTCCAGGTTAGCGCCGTGGTCCCCCTGCCCCTCTGGGAGTTGGAAACGTGCTGTTGAGCTGCTTCATTTGCCTCATGTGCTCTGTGTCTGTCTTCTCAGTCGCAGCTTGATTGAGGCCTGTTTGCTAGACCAGGTTATTCTGCGCTAAATGTGCAGCAATCGCACACAGGATAGGTGACAGGTGTTGTGCATTCTCCAGGCTCCCACTGTGTGAATTTGTTCCCATGTGCCGTTAAATCCTTGTGATGGCATGCCTCTGGCTTTTCCCCGTCAGTCCTGGCCACAGCAGGTTCTGCACTGCTGTTCCCGATGGGGAGGGGGTACTGAGCATGTGCTGTGGGGATGGGAGAGGCTGCGTGGTTGGGATTGTAACGGGATTCCTCTGGTTATGTAAGTGTCGTTTGTAAGAGGGAGTCCCTGCCAGAAGCCATGTCGAGGTGTGGGGGTGGGGGGCTTTCCTAAGGGGCCCCCCCAGAGAATTGTGTAGAGCCAGAGAATGATGAATGGGTGTTTGCGTGTGTGTGTGTGTGTCGCTCCCTCTCAACAACCCCCCACCCCCCTACCACTTCCTCAGAGGGAGATCCCTGCCTGGGGAGTGCGGGGGTGGGGGGGAGGGGGGGCATTGATGTGCACCCGGTGCTAGTATGTAAATAAATGTGCCCTGCCAACGACCCTGCCAGTTAATGAATAGGAGCCATGAGTCATCAACGTTGCCCGCTAATAGTGAAGTCACGCTTGGTGGTGAGGGCAGGTGGGGACACATGCACGTGCGTGCACACACACACACACACACACACACACACACACACACACACACACACGTGCGGTGCAGAGCCCTCAGGGTGCTGCAGCTGAATCATAACCTCATTCTCCGTGTGAAAGCAGGGTACACTTGGACGGTAAATGAAGCTAGCTCTGCTTGATATCTGTGCTTTCGGTGAACTCCTTAGATCTCCACGTCGTGCGGCTCGGTTGTGGCTGTGCTGAGGGCTGGCAGCTGGCTGCATGTCCTGCAGGTACTCTCCAATGAGTGTGATGCCATGTGTCTTGCAGCGGGATCCGGCTCCCTGCAGGGCCCCCAGACCCCCCAGTCCACCAGCAGCTCTATGGCAGAGGGAGGAGACCTCAAGCCCCCAACTCCGGCCTCCACTCCGCTCAACCAGATGCCCCCCATGCCCGGAGTCAGGCACGTTCAACCCCCAGCCCCCCTCCCTACCTCACCCTCCAATGCCCACCATCCTGCTGATGCCTTCAACTTTCTTCCCTCTGCAGGAGCAACGTGGTAAGCTTGCAGGATCCCTTCGCCGATGGCAATGACCCTGCCTTCCCTAGGCGGGCACCCATGACACCTAACCCAGGGTATCAACCTGGAATGAATACTTCGGACATGATGGGCCGCATGGGCCCATATGAGCCCAACAAGGACCCATTTGGTGCCATGCGGAAAGGTAAGAGCCAGCCGAAATCCCTGATCAAAGCGTGTTGGATCAGAACTTATGACTCACATTCCAAATAGCCACCTTGACTTCTCACCCACCATTTTTTTCACCACGACCCAATTTTTACCATGCCAGCTCAATCATGACCCTGTATCAAATATAGGTATAAATTAACACTATGATGAAGCATGCAGTGGCAGTGAATTTTGAGTGTTCCTTAGTTTTACGCTAAGCATTTGCAGACCCAAGACCCATTTATATAGGTTAATTCTAGGATTGGGGCTGGGAATTCTGATCGTAGATCAGTATAGGAGCCTGCTGGTTCTAAAATGCTTTCCAACTCTGCCTTGCGACCCTTTCAGAACTTCAATGTTTGGGTTTGCTACCCATGGGTTATGAATCGCTGGCTTAAGCTGTCTAGTGAGTTGTGAACAATGAAGATGCACATGGGCTGGGTAGCTGTCTGTTCTTTGTCTGCCACCTGTTCAGTATTGCACGCATTCTAATGTCATGTTGTCGGCATGTTTGTCCCGACAGTGGGAGAGCAGTTTATGCCTCCGGGACAGGGCCCCGCGGGAGGCATGGGGGAGCAGTACAGCCGGGGACCGCCCCCGGGGTCCATGGGCAACATGCCGATGGGACAGAGGCAGCAGTACCCCTACGGCCCAGGATATGACAGGAGGTAGGCAATGACAGACCTGAATGAAGAAGAGACAAGCCTTGAAAGACCTTGTGAAGGCCTGTACCAAGTGTGGAATTGAGTACTTTCGCTACGTCAAACTACTTAATATTTTGGGATGCTGGAAACTGAAATTCTCAGGTGGAAATTCAGTGCTGTATCAGGATGTGATTGGAGCAGAATGCATCTCAGTGGTCATATCCTCGTCCCCCAGACAGGAGCCTGGCATGGGCCCCGATGGTGCCATGGGGCCTGCCGCACCACAGCCTAACTTGATGCCCCCCAACGCCGACGCTGGGATGTACTCCCCCAACCGGTACCCCCCGCAGCAGCAGCGGTCAGTAACCCCACCACCGCATTTATACAGCATTTAACAGATGCTCTTCTCCAGAGTGACTTGTAGTCCGTGGCTGTTCTTTGATCTATATGCTATACCTAAAATCAAGAGCTGTCAAGATCAAATTAGACAGTATCACTTGGACAGTAAGGGTGGTATTAGTATCCAAGGTACTCCTTAAAGAGGTGTTCCACCACAACAAGTCTTGATGCATGTCGTCCTCTTAAGTGTTGGTGGTTCGAGACAAGCAATGCTTGATGCTCTGAGGGGACACGATTCTTGATCAGTGTTGCCAAGTAAGGAGGTGCTGTTCTAGTCTTGGCTTTAAAGGCAAGTGTTAGGGATTTGAACCTGATGCGGGCAGCCATAGGGAGCCAGTGCAGGCTCCGTAGAAGAGGTATGTGTGAGAATCTAGGAACATTAAAGATGAGTCTTCCAGCTGCATTCTGGATCAGCTGAAGTGCTTTCAATGAAAGACCAGCCATAAGGGAGTTGCAGTAGTCCAACTTGGAGATGACCAAGGATTGGATGAGTAGCGTCTGTCGTGAGAAACGGATGAATCCTTCTAATCTTGCAAAGAAGGAATCTCCAAAGGAAATTTAAGGTCAACAGCCAGTGATGAATTGCCTTTTGATGTACAGCAATTCAATCTTACTGGGGTTGAGCTTGAGGTGGTGGGATGTGTCAGGCAGTCAGTCGAGTTGAGACCTGATGGTCATCAGATGGAAAGGAAAGAAAGTTGGATGTCATCTACACAACAGTGGTAGGAGAGCCCATGTGCAGATATGACCTTCCCAAGAGAACCCTTGTATAAGGAGAAGAGATGGGGTCCTAGGACTGATCAGTGAGGAACGCAAGTGGCTAGCCTTCTTGGGGCTGATTGGGAGCCTTGCCATGCCACTTGAAATGACCTGTTATCAAGGCAAGATGCAAACCATTACCAGACTGTACCTGAAATCCCAAGGCTGGAGAGAGTATCCAGGAGGATCTTGACCTTGTCAAAGGCTGCAGACAGGTCCAAGAGAATCAGAACCGAGGATAGGTTGGAGGATTTGGCTGCATGACATTTTTCCAGAGATGGCGAGAAGTCTCAGTGGAATGCGCAGCTTTGAATCTCTGGTGAGGGTCATGAAGTGCATTTGCAGAGAGAAACGTATTAAGTTCGCTATAAACCAGTTCTTCTGAGAGCAGGGACGCTGGTCTGTAGTGGTTAACATATGAGCAATCCAAAGAAGGTTTCTTTAGAATGGGGATGACAACTGCTGACTTGAAGGCAGTCAGAATATGGCCAGTCATTAAGGAGCCATTGACTGTGTGTGGGAGAAGGTCCTGAGAAATAAGCTGCAACATGCCAGAAGGGATTGAGTCGAGTGAACATGCATTCAAACGTACACACACAAACGCGCGCTGACACATGCTGGTTTATTTCTTCAGGCATGATTCCTATGGTAATCAGTACCCTGGCCAAGGAGCTCCCCCTGCTGGTCCCTATCCCAATCAGCAGCCTGGAATGTACCCACAGCAGCAGGCAGTAAGTACCCCACAATCCCTTGTGGTTTCTCACTATGTCCATATGACAATGCTTTTAAATTACAGTTCCAGCATAGAAGTATTAATGATATTTTGTTAAATGCCACTTGGGATATTTCCATCTCAAAGTAGCAGTAAGTTGTTGCCTTTGTATGTCACTTTCAGCAGCACTAATTTTCAGGTTAATTTAAAGAGTGGTATGCTCATTGACATGGCTGCAGACAATGGCTAATAATGTTGACTTGCATTCCCTCCATTGCAGAACTACAAGAGGCCTGTGGATGGTGCCTACGGCCCCCCAGCAAAGCGCCATGAGGGTGACATGTACAATGTTCCCTTCAGTGGCCAGCAGCAGCAGGCTCCACCCTCATCTGGCCCCACCCCACAACAGGACATGTACAGCCAGTACGGCAGCACCTACCCTGGGACGGAGCGGCGCCCGCCAGGGCCCCAGGGCCAGTTCCCCTTCCCCTTTGGGAGGGATCGGGGTCCAGCGCCGGCAGGGCCAAACCCCCAGGCTCCCATGCCCCCTCAGATGATGGCCAGCCCCATGGCCTCTGGCCCAGATGGCCCCCAAGGCGGCATGTGGCAGGGCCGCGGGGAGATGGGTTACCCTGGCTTCCCCAACCGGCAAGGCGTGGCCCCCGGAGCAGCCGCCCAGGGACCTGGCTACCACGGCATGAACCGCTCTGAGGACGTGATGCCATCCGAGCAGCGCATGAATCACGAGGGCCAGTGGCCCGGCCACGTGGGTGCACGCCACCCCCCCTACGGGCCCTCAGGTGTGGGCCCGCCCATGACGCGGCCCTTGCAGCCCAACTATCAGCCACCACAGTCCATGCAGAACCATATCCCTGCAGCATCCAGCCCGGCGCCGGGGCCCCGCCCCCTAGAGAGTCGCACCTCGCCCAGCAAGTCGCCCTACATGCACGCCGGCATCAAGATGCAGAAGGCAGGCCCCCCCGTGCCAGCCTCGCATGTGCCCCAGCCCCCCATGCAGCCCCCGCTCATCCGGCGTGACGTCAGCTTCCCTCCAGGCTCTGTGGAGGCCACGGTTCCCTTGATGAAGCCCCGCCGGCGGCTCACCATGAAGGACATCGGTATGGCATTTCCGGGCGGCCGAGAATACGTAGCTTTTAGCAGCTGAGTCACTGTTTCACTTTGTTGGGGAGGGGCTAAGAAAGAGAGCGAGAGAGAGAGAGAGAGAGACACGAGTTCTTTATCCGGGGACTTAGAGACTCTTACAGAATCAAGAAGTTCAACTTCATACATTTGTCTGGATGTCCCAAAACACAGTTGGGTGAAGTGGCCATAGTACGTGCTTCAGTATCTGTGCAGCCTGGCATCTCGTCCCATGTCTGTGTGCCCTGTGTTTCCTGGCACAGGCCCCTGGATCACAACCACCACGTAGGGGATTAGTGGTTATGGATATATTGATAGATGGATGCCAGTTTAACTAATTGGCCATTTATACTATAATTGAGATTTACCCTAATTTTACAGGAATAAAAATAAAACTGACACAAAACGAGTCATTTTAATCCTTATTTCTCTCTTCCCCTGTCTTTCCTCGACAGGAACTCCTGAGGCCTGGCGGGTGATGATGTCTCTGAAGTCAGGCTTGTTAGCGGAGAGCACTTGGGCCTTGGACACCATTAACATTCTGCTCTATGATGACAGCAGCATCTCAACGTTCAGCCTCTGCCAGGTGAGTCTCACCCGCCTCCAGGCAGCTGCACCTTGGCAAAGTGCTACAGTGTCTGCAAGTTTCATTAGAACAAAAGAAGCCTCTCCTTTGAACAACTAAGACGGCCAACATGCTTTCTGTTAGTAAGTTTGCCTGTAAAACTTGATTCTTGCCAGTTTAGTACGTATCCACTTCATATTAACAAAAGTGATGATTTAATTAGAACTAATTTTAATAATTAAAGCTGTTTTTAAAGTGTTTCTGTAAAATGATAATCATGACTAATAATGTTAGAGTGGCGTTATCCAACGATTTTTGAAGTAGCTATATGGAAGCTTGATTGAAACCAAGAATGATATTAACGCCTTGCTGAGACTCTGTACAAATTTACAGTGAATCTCTTTCCCATAAGTGGTGTAATCAGTTTGACACGGCGAATACAGGAGCTCAGTGTTCCCCATCCTGCTTCTGTGTGTATCACCATCTCAGCCTGCGTGGATAATTAATTTTCTTTTAAAACTCCTTTCAGCTGCCTGGATTCTTGGAACTGGTGGTGGAATATTTCCGACGTTGCCTCATAGAGATCTTCGGCATTCTGAAGGAGTACGAGGTAGGCGATCTGGGTCAGAGGACTCTGCTGGACCCCAACGCCCTGGACCACGACCGGGATGGCTCAGACGCAGAGGAGCCCGAGGCGGAGGACCCCGAAGAAGATGAGGATGACGAAGAGGAGGAGGAAGAAGAGCAGCCCGCAGCAGTGCCTTTGGCACCGGTGAAAGTGGAGGGCGAACAAGCGGAAGGGGATAAGATGGAGCTGGAGACAGAGGAGGGCCAGAGCTGCTCGCCTTGCCAGGAGCCCACGCCACCGCCGGACAAACCAAAGCAGGCTAGCAAGTTTGATAAGCTGCCCATCAAGGTGGTGCGCAGGAAAGACCCCTTTGTCCTCGGCTGCTCCGGTAACCTGCGCCGGCCACAGGCCTTTGACAGCGGCCTGCTGCACTGGAGCATCGGAGGTGGCGACACCACCGAGCATATCCAGACCCACTTCGAGAGCAGAACGAACATGCTTCCATCCCAGAAGTGGGCGGCACCCCCCCAGGAAGCTGTTGAGAAGGAGAGGGCCCCTTCGCCAGCTGCAGAGCCACAGGGGCTTCCTGCGGTGGAAGCTGGAGATGTGCCGCCTCTCCAGCCAGGCCTGGAGGCAGATGACACGCCGGGGGCGCCAGAAAACCGCAAGGAAGATGGCAAGCTGCTCCAAGGTGCTGAGCCACCTCGGCCGGACCGCCGTGGAGTTGGGGTCTTGGAGGACGAGCCGCACAGCAAGGACGAGGCTCCACTCAGCACGCTGGCGGACTGGCAGGACTCGCTGGCCCGCCGTTGCATCTGCGTCTCCAACATCGTGCGCAGTTTGTCCTTTGTGCCCGGCAATGACCTGGAGATGTCCCGGCACCCAGGGCTGCTGCTTATGCTGGGCCGCCTGCTGCTGCTGCACCACCGGCACCCCGAGCGCAGACAGGCGCCACTCACCTACGAGAAGGACGAGGACGGCGAGGACAGGGCCCATGGCAAGCTGGACCAGTGGTGGTGGGACTGCCTGGAGCTGCTGCGTGAGAACTGCCTGGTCACACTGGCTAACATCTCAGGCCAGCTGGACCTCTCCATCTACCCGGAGAGCATCTGCTTACCCCTGCTGGACGGCCTGCTCCACTGGGCCGTGTGCCCGTCGGCTGAGGCCCAGGACCCTTTCCCTTCTCTGGGCATGAACGGCTCACTCTCCCCCCAGAGACTGGTCCTCGAGACCCTCAGCAAGCTCAGCATCCAGGACAACAACGTCGACCTCATTCTGGCCACGCCACCCTTCAGTCGGCTAGAGAAGCTCTACGGCTCGCTGGTGCGGTTAGTGGGCGAGCGCAAGGTGCCTGTGTGCCGTGAGATGGCCGTGGTGCTGCTGGCCAACCTAGCCCAGGGAGACAGCCTGGCGGCACGCGCCATCGCCGTGCAGAAGGGCAGCGTGGGAAACCTGCTGGGCTTCCTGGAGGACAGCCTGGCGGCGGCACAGTTCCAACAGAGCCAGAGTGCCCTGATGCACATGCAGGGTGCCCCCTTCGAGCCCAGCAGCGCGGACATGATGCGGCGGGCGGCGCGAGCGCTGCACGCCATGGCGCGGGTCGAGGAGAACCACTCTGAGTTCACGCTGTACGAGTCGCGGCTGCTGGACCTCTCGGTGTCCCCGCTCATGAACTCGCTGGTGTCTCATGTGATCTGTGACGTACTCTATCTGATTGGCCAATCATGACAGTCGTGGGGTGCGGTGGCCCTGCCTCCCCCAGCCTCTGTCCCTGTCCCCATTCTTTTTCTCTCTTGTGTGTCTGAGCGTGAGTGGAGCAAACGTCGAGTGAAACTGTTTTTGTTTTATTTTTATTTATGCAAAAACACCTCGGATTCCACTGTCTGAAGTCCACCTTTGCCCCGTCTCCGCCCCTCCCCCCCAACACTTATCAAAGGAAGGACGTCACGAACCTGGAATGGACGTTGTTTCAGCTGTTCAGCGAATGGCGCCGTGAAATTTAATGCCGCAGAAATGGATGGGAACCCCGGGCCAGGAGTGTGCTGCCCTTTTTTTTTAAAGAAAGAAAGATGGAGAAAAAAAATTACAAAAAACAAGACTGTAACCAAAGTTGCTGTATCGTTTACAGTGAGTTTGGGGATAACTGTGCCCTAGCTCTCCCCAGGGGTGAGCACGACCAGTACAATTTTATGGTTCATATTTGGAGGCTTAAAACAGACTTTTGGACTTTCTTGTGGTATAATTGCTGTAACTTGGACTCTATATTCTACCCTACATGAACCAGGTTATCGGCTGTGAACAGACGTCTGTGCAGTAGATTGTAGGACTTTTTTCTGTACTGTACACGTTAAAAAACAACTGTAAACATACTGTAATAATACTGTTTCACACTGAGAAACGCTGGCTTGGCCACAGAACTGTAGTTTTTAAGAAATGTTTTTAGTTAACATTGAAGAGAAAAAAGGCTTTCCCCCCAAAGTTTCGTGAACCTACAACACCCTGACCTCTTCTCTTTAACCCTTGATTGTATGGATTGACCCTTAAAAGAATCACCTCTTAGGACACGTTTTCAACTTAAGACGCAGCCTTGGCTGCCGTGTATATATGACGTTGTACAATAATTACACTTTCTCCTCTCTCTCTCCCTCTCTCACCTTCTGATGCTCTTCATCCTTTTTATCTAAGAAGAATAAAAGATTAAACACAAGTTGAACTCCTTGCATCAAATCCCACAGTGTGCTAATTTAAACCTTAATGCTCTCACACCACCCTTTACATAGGGATATGCACAGCTTGAACATAACCATACTCAGAAAAAAATAAGCTGCTGTCTTCTGTGACCACAGCAGATAACTTTTCCAGTTGAGATGTGGAGATCAGAGGGGGGGAAAAAAAGAAAAAAAAACATACCAGGTTGCTTCACTTTGTACAACCTAACAAAAACCTCATGGAGAAACACAAATTCTAGATTTTTTTCCTTCAGTGAGATGGATCCTGCATATTTGTATTTCAGACAATGTAGCTAAAAACTCGATGTAAATTCCTCCTTTTCCTTTTTTGGCTTAATGAATCATTTATTCAGTATGAAATCTTTATACTATATGTTCCACGTGTTAAGAATAAATGTACATTAAATCTTCGTAAGACGTTTGTTATTCTTTCGTTATGGTGGCCCGGCAGTGCTATTCTCGTCGGTAGGGACCGGGAATTGTGTGTGTGAAAAGGTCAGCCTGTTAAAGCTTCTGCAGAGCTGAATCTCACACGGACTTGCTGTAGTTGATTAATCTAAGCTGAAAAGTAGCATTTTCGTTGAGCTATGCGATTAGCCTGCGGGGCAGACACGGCCGCTCGCATCGGTAAATGAACGGACGAATGAGGCCGATATTACGGACCTGCGTCGGGTGAGGGAGCAGGTTTCTGTAACTCCTAAAAGATGTCAGCTTCGCTTTCCAGTGTCATCTCGTTGGCTATTTATTTTCATAGTTTTTTTTCCAGTCAGCGTAACACTCCAGCACGTCTCCATCTCTGCTTTCCTGGCAGGTGATGAATGGTAAAGCGGGCTCATGATTGCCTCCGCCGGCGTGTCTGTGTCTGCCACCTGCTTCACACGCAGCTGACCCTTGGAGCTTATCGGCCCTTTCTCCAGGCCCTTAGGCGTCTTTGAAGCAGCCGATAAATCAAGTCCAAGGCCGGTCTCCCCCTCTCTCGTAGGAATGACAGTCTTTTTTTATTTAAAGACATTTATAGGGTCTGATAAGTCAGTGATATATTACTACTAGGCAGTTGGCGCGATCTACGAAATTTAATTATACCATTTTTATATTCGCTGTTTAAGGATTTTCAGCACAAATATGAGTATAGTTACATATCGGGGCAACACCATGGAGAATTCTGACATTTTGTTGAAAATTCAATTTTTACAAGGAAAAATTACATTTAAAACATAGCCTATATGTTTGTGCCCCCCTCAAAGCATTTTGCCACCGATACAGACGAATCTTGTCTCGGGCGACGATCCCAGTTACATATTAATTTTAATCATCTCTATTAAGTGCAGGACCACATTAGGATAGCCTTGCACAGTGCGCACAGATACATCCATCCATCCATTATCCAATCCGCTTAATCCTAATGGGTCGCGGGGGGTCCGGAGCCTATCCCGGAAGCAACGG
>JAODKF010000147.1:25816435-25829016 GCA_026779585.1 Mormyrus proboscirostris
TACGTCTGGTGTCAAGTGCGCCCCACGAGGACTGGCAAGGAATTATGGGTTCAAAATACAATTAATTGCAATTAATTCATTTTAATCGAGTAATTTCTTATCGACAATTAATTGATAATCGATTAATTGCTTACATCCCTACTACAGACATTTTGCAGTTCCATTGAACTATGCAATCTTCTTCAAAAGTGCTACAGCACACCCAGATTTGCAGGAGTTTAAGTGAAGTTGCAGTTCTACGTCATCTTGCATTAAATCAAGGATAAAAGGATAAATTAAGGTATTTAACACAGTAACCTTAAAGAAATTGGTCTTGCAAACTGAATGGAAAGATCTTGTGTACTTAGAACACGAGCTCTTAAATTTAGTGCCTAATTCTATACGTTATTTAATGCCTATTTAGACCTGGCGTTTTGATCTCAGGGAGCCAGATGAGGGACAATAGGAAGGGTGGCTGGTGCTGGCTGGGCTTGGCCAGTACGACAGGAACCCCACTCCTGCAAATTTTAGCGGGAAACGCTGGAATTGTGTGGCCTTTTTGAAATACTGTTGAAATACCGTATAATGTGGTATAATAGAAAGAGCGGATACACGGTGGCCTCAGGCTGGGATTGCCCTGTGATGGGGATGGAGTCTCCATGCCAGTAGGCATCTGGAAGAGGTTGCAGTCTATCACATTCAATTCAGTTCATTGGCTATGCAACCGCCCAGGTAAGAACCACATCCAAGGTCATCACAAGGTCCAGGACTTATGGAAGTTCACTTAGTTTGGAATCAATCTCATTGTAGTTCAAGCTAACTAGTAGAGCTTAGCAACTCCCCCCGCAGTTTAATGACGCGACCAACAAGATACGAGCACAGACACTGCTCAGTTCCTTAAGCCTGAATAGTACTTCGTTTAACCTACATCATGACCTACCAAGTGGTCCATGCCGTTGCGGCCATTTATACTTGTGCACTAGTGTGCTTGTGTCACTCTGCAATTTCATGGGGGGCGGGGGGTCAAATCCTAGAATTGCCCCAGATTATTAGATTGTCCAAAGCTTAGAGGAACACTATAACCAAAGGGCTGGATAAGACACCAGTTCAAGATTTAAGCTTTGAGGTGGACACACCATTCACTCACCGCTCTTGCTTCTCTGATCTGACAGAACTGTGGCTGGGAGAAGTGAGCTTCTCTGAAATAATCGCTGTTATCATGTAGGGCTTTGGGATAGTGATAGAGGAGAACAGGGCTGCATTTCTGTCCACGGATGGACCATCCTGAACAATAACATAGCTGGAACTTGCCATTCAGTCCCAGAATCTTGTAGAGTTGACTTCAAGAATCTACATGCCTACATCCCCCCATGTTGAAGCGGAGGTGTGAAATCCCAGGCCCAGAATGATCTTCACCTCCAAAGAAGCAGGTTTTTGAGAGAGTGCATTTTCTCAGACACAAATGTCATATCAGGGAGGAAGATTTCAAGATGTGCTCAGCCCTGTTGTGATTTTTCATGGCATGTGCTGGACTTTCTCATTCTTTCTGGCACTTCTTGGAAACTACTGCAGAAAAGTTTGTAGATAAGGTGATGGATCACTGCTTACCCTTCCCAGAATGTCATCCGCCAGATGAGGCTGTGCAGGATGTGCAGTCTAAGGCTGTCAGAGAACAAGATCCAGATAGGGTATGGTTTCCAGGACAGAATTCCTGAGGATTCTAGATACATGGCTTGAGGACAAAAAAGTCAAACAAACATTGAACTCCTTAGCAAAGCCTCTGAACTTGACACAAGGTCATTATTGGATTTTGTGCTGATGACAGCTGCGCTCAAGAAGAGCGATTTTCCAGTAACACATTAAGTAAGACTTTACTAAGTAGCAGATTTATCTGGAACAACATTACATGTGGTTGCTCATTGTCCCTATGTTTAACATAAAAAGGAACAGTTACATCTTATGAGGTAACTTCAAACAATTTACTTACATTCTCCATATGAAATTAACTAGCATGGCCTTATTTAATGCTAAATTATGTACCAGGATAAGAATGCAAGTTAGTCATGTAGGTTATAATACTTCTAAAACTGAAGGATTAAAACTTTTTTCTATCCTTTATGGAGTGTATCTCAGTCAGATAGGGATCTGTCTCCAGAAGGTTGTGAGTTTGAACCCCATGGCTAGCAGAGTACTCATATTACTGTTCAAATAGGCTCTAATTGCTTCAGGGAGACAGTCTGAGCTTGTGTTTTATCCTCATCTGGAGATCACCCCCTGAATTAAAGTGCTACTGATTTATTTACTGCAGTAAATAAAGTGCTGCCAGAAATTCTTGGTCCCATGACAACATATCATTGGGCCCCAGTCATTCAGTGGCCTTAGAATGAAAACGGACCAATAGGAAGACAGGTAAGGTCCTATTGGACAATCCTTACATTTGGCTTAAGTTATCTAGTTAATGAAGAAATCCCACTTTGTGGAATGCCCCAGTTCTGTTAAACCTGAGTGACACAAGAAAGCATAGCACACAAGCATAATATCTTTTCTTTTGTCAAAAATGACAGCTTCTCAGAGGAAGCAGGATCGAATGAGGAACAGTATTCCTCTTTGAGACCTTCCAGATAACTGAATGGAAAAGAAATACATTAGATAGAATTGAAGAATAGCCACCTGTGTTTAATAACACACACGTTTGAAAAATAAAATAATGCATATTGAGTGTGCATGTTTGTTTTTAGGAGGCAAATGATACGGTCTTGTAAAATGTATTAAGTAAGGAGATTTCTTACGCTCAGAGAAATGCGCATTTAAGATATTCAGTTAGCTGCTCGATTATACTCCTATTGGCCTGAATAAACCAATCCTGGTGGATCACGATTATCTAGACTCGATTAGGTCCGGCGTAACTGGTCTTCCATGCGTGAGCGCGGTAAGAAGCAGGAGGAGTGCGGGGTATCCGGGGCACAGAGCCGGCATGGTTTTCGGTGGGTAGTACTGAAAGACACAGCTCATTTAACGAGATGGGGAAAACGACTATTTACGCAGAAGTCATATTTATCAATGTTGTAGGTCCCAGCATTGTACCCCAGTGATTGCAGAAACGACACCATCACTGCCACGCGAAACTCAATCAACCAAGCGCAACTCTTACAGAAAAACGAATGCAAAGATACATGGAGTCGTCTTTGACGATCAGCCGATGTATGGACAAACTTAATTACCGTGATCAGCTACACGCTATCATAAGTCGCTGGAATATCACGAAAAACGCTCGGCTGAGTAATTTTCTCTGTGATGGGTGATTGAATGAGTTCTGGGTTGTCATATTTATCACTCCATCCAAGTCGATCTTCCAGTTAACCGCGAGAAAGGCGGTCAGTGCTACTGCTGGCCGTAAACATAGGTTTCATATTATATTCCAGTACGTCGCTAATATGCAGAAATCGCGTTTTAATAGCTATGCATCGTAGGATAAGGTGGGCTAGCATCATTTCCGTGTGCGGTTTGTTATTGGAAGGAAGTGCGTCGATAACGCTGCTCGTTTTTATTTGTGTCACTCGTCATTGATTGCGCTGGTAAGTACTTTTAAGGGGGTCTAACAGGATCAGAAAAACAGCAGACTGTATGCCGAAGGTAACCCAGCCGCTCAAGCGGTATTAATTCCTTGTGTTCACTTTCAGGGGATGTCTGACCTGGATGGGATACACTCTGTATATCTTTCTGTAATTGTGGGACTGTTGACGTTTTTCTTTTTGATTGTCTGGGGTGACAAATTTTATCATCAAAGAAGAAAATTAAGAGCTGTTCATATAAGCAGATGGGTAGCCGGACGGCCGCGAACACGCCCCCGCAGCTCGAGCAGCGCCCATGTGCCGGGGACCGGCGCCGACCGCGTAGGAGGTGGCAAGTTTTCCCGGGAAAGAACCGCTTCTTCTGCGATGGACGGATCATTGTCGCAAGACAAAGCGGCGTCCTGCCCTTCACCCTCGGCCTGATCATTTTCACCAGCGGCCTCTTCTTTATATTCGAGTAAGCGCATCCCTCACAACTTGAGGGCTCCTGTATCATAACTTTAATTATCTCGGGCGAACGCGCGTCATCGATATAAAGTACAGATTCACTTACAACGAGGCCATTTTAATTAACTATGTAAATTGGTCTCCTCTAGAGACTGTTATTTAAAACTGTTCGGGTCACCTATTTATTAATAGGCTCTGAACACCATTGCAGTCATAGAATGGGCTAGAGCCCCCTCCCCTGTTGATGACACATCTGCATCCTTCCTCTGTTCCAGCTGTCCCTTCCTGGTGGAGCATCTAACCAGCTTCATTCCGGTAGTTGGGGGAGTGCTCTTCGTCTTTGTGGTGGTCTCCCTCCTGCAGACCAGCTTCACAGACCCTGGCATCCTGCCCAGGGCAACGCCGGATGAGGCAGCCGACATCGAGAAGCAGATCGGTAAGGGAACGTGTTTGCAGAGGTCCAGATGGCCACAGTCCAGAGGCTTTTAAAGGATCTCGTTGGATTCACAGCAGGTGGCTCACTTTCAGGTTAAGTTCTTAGAGCTGAAATGCTATCCTGTGGCTGCCATGAACAGGAGTTGGTCATGTCTGGTCTAATATGTGTCTATACATGCATTTAAAAGTAACTTGGCCTGTCTCTTTATTTGCCTCTGCCCAGTATTTAGGAAGAGCAGTGTTTACCTTTTCTACAAAACTCAGTGTGCAACAATGTGTCCTTGTCTTCTCTGAATGTTTTTGGTGCTAAAGTGATGCTCTGAATCAGTGAGGAAATGAGCAGTCATCTCATCTCAAAGTATTCAGGTGTGCGGGCCGGGCGCCCAGCACTGGAGGAGGCGGTGTTTAGGTATGCGGGCCGGGCGCCCAGCACTGGAGGAGGCGGTGTTCAGGTGTGCGGGCCGGGCGCCCAGCACTGGAGGAGGAGGTGTTCAGGTGTGCGGGCCGGGCGCCCAGCACTGGAGGAGGCGGTGTTCAGGTGTGCGGGCCGGGCGCCCAGCAATGGAGGAGGCGGTGTTCAGGTGTGCGGGCCGGGCGCCCAGCAATGGAGGAGGCGGTGTTCAGCTATGCGCACAGCTGCTCTTTATGCTTCTCATGGCACCCAGCCACATGCTCAGGTTCTTCTTGGGGTTAGTGTTGCGCTCTGTTTGTATTTTCACGCCTGTGTGGCTGTGACTTTATGGGGAATGTTAACATTCCGTTATGGGTATCTCAGTAAAGATCCTCAGGCATGCTATCCAGTACAGCATCCAGTGGAACTGGATCCCAACGTGTGAGCAGAAGCAGTGATTTGCCTAAAAGCGATACTCCTGCTTTCAGTGTGCTGTCATCTGTCACAACTATTGCAGTTAATTATTACTTTGTTGTTTGCATTCCAGCTTAGCTGCTAACTCAAGTCATATGGAGGAGTTGTGAGGTTTGAGCTTTGCTCTAAAGTGTATTAGTGCTTCTATCCTGTATGATACCTTGGTTAATCTGTTCTTAACTCCTTTGGCTCTGTCTGTGACCTCCTCATAAACTATAACTGTTACCGTTTAAAAACACTAGATTATACATTCCCGTTAATGATGAGGAAAATCAGATTTGTATTGCTTGCTAAGTAAATATAGTCTCACCTTGTTAAATTACAAAAATAAAAATCTGTGATTAGGATAATTGGTGGACGGGCTGATGCTGTATTTTATTTTTTTTGTATGTATTTTCATGGAATTTGGGATGTAATGACCGCAGCCTTGGCTGCCCTGATGCAGTTTGCGCAGACTAACCTGGACTGTTTGCCTCCTGCCCAGCTGACTCTGGATCGTCAGCTTGTCACCACCCCCCGCGCACCCGGGAGGTCGTCATCAACGAGCAGGTGGTCATGCTCAAGTACTGCTTCACCTGCAAGATATTCCGGCCGCCGCGCACCTCCCACTGTGGCCTGTGTGACAACTGTGTGGGTAAGGGTGAGCGTCCGAGCCCCCACCTCCCTGCTCAATGGCACAGCCCCTCTCTCCGCAGGCCTAGCTGTCAGACGCAGTTCTCTCTTGCTACCTTAAATATTTTAAAACAGGAGTTTCAATAGTAAAAATCACTAGTGCTGTTTTTTTTTTTGCTGTTTGACAAACAGGAACATTTCTGCTTGGAAAAACTGAAACTTGTGTGTGTGTGTGTGTGTGTGTGTGTGTGTGTGTGTGTGTGTGTGTGCGTGTGTGTTTGCATAGATCACATTTGAGGACCAAATTGTCCCCAAAATGTAGTGAAATTTCCCTACTTTTAGGGACATCTTTTGAGGTCCCCATTTGGATAACATCAGTTTTATAAAAATCTGTGAATAATGATGCAGAAGAATGATGCAATGTTTTTTTTTTCCTCCCTTCTGAACCTGCAGAATATTAATAAATATGAAATATTTTTGCAGCTATATTTAATTCTGCATTTGCCAGGTGACACTTACCATTGCCTCCACAGTCTTGTCAATTGCTTTAGATAAGTCACTGATATTTGCATTGAAGCCATTCATGCTACAAAAACAAAGACCGATCGTTGGCTTGCAGTAGTATCACCCAGGGCCATGTGAATCTTCTAAATTAGTTCCTCACATGCTTTTGTGTTCTCTGATCCTAGCTTCTGTTTTTCCTTTGTATGAAAAACGAATAAAATTGAAATAATTGCAGTCCCCAGTTTTGGAAAATCTACGGGAAAATTGTGCTGCCCTTTTCTTAATTAAAATTTTAATGGAGTTTAGAAATGTTCAAAAATAAATGCAGGAATTCCCTCCTACACAGACCCAGCATTAGTAAGCATTCCTGCGGTAATGAAATTCCTATTTGCGCTCGAATGATTCAGGAAATTCTTCCTCCACATAAATTTTTAGCAGCTGTTGGTCATTATTTTAATTGACAGGAAATGGAATCACACCTTTGTGGTCAAAAGCATCGCTAACAAAATTTTAAGCGCTCAGTAATAGCTGATTTGTATCGCTTGCAGCATACCATAGTTCTGTGTTGAGGCAGATGTTTGGAAGCTTGCGTCTTTGCTTGACAGATGCACTCAAGCGTGTGGGACAGCACTTCTGTGAAGCTTGTGACTTGCTCAGTCTTGTCTCTACGCTCCACTTCTGTTGGTATGAAAGTGACCCATTCAGTCCCTGCACGCACTATGTTACCATGTTTTTCTCCATTTCATTTCAAACAGTTCGCTTATGGTAAAGTGTGCTAGTCCGTAGAGGGGGGGGCCCCTCTAGTGATTTTTTTTTTTTGTAACCCCCTGCCTCCCTGCAGAAAGGTTTGACCATCACTGTCCCTGGGTTGGCAACTGTGTGGGCAAGAGGAACTACCGCTTCTTCTACACCTTCATCGTGTCTCTGTCCTTCTTAACTGCCTTCATCCTCGGTGGGGTAATCACGCACCTTACACTGCGTACGTATAACACGGGGTGTTTAAGCCGTTGATGGCTGATCCTTTTTGTTGTGCTGTTTTCGTGTTTCTGACATATCTGCTAAACTGGCTTGTGCTTCGATGTTCTCGTCCGGAAGATGCTTTGGGTTTCTGCTTCCTGTCATGTTCCTGTCCCCGCACCCTGCGCCCTCACTGGGCTGTGACGCTGCACCCAAGCCTTAGAGGTGTAGCCCCACCTAAGGCAGACGCTTGCAGGCGCAGCTGGGGGGGCTCTGTGGGCATGAGATTTGGCTGAACGGCACCGAGCAGCATAGCTGGCAGTTGACACTGTGGTGTAGTTTCCAGGTCGTTTAAGGGTACAGCTGATTTGCATAAAATGTGAAATGTAAGCTCTATTTGACTATTTCAGTCTGTGGCTTGGAGAGCAGATAGGATAAATGCAGAATGGTAACGTTTTAAAGTATATATATATATATATATATACATATACTTAGTAAAATTATTAATTGTATAATGGATCTACACACTATAATATGGCAATATCATATTACGATACGTAAAATATCTGACTAAACCTGCAATATTTATAAAACAAAAAATGAAGTGACCTGAAATAAACTATAAACTGTAGTTTATCTGCCAGAAGTTGATGTTACTGTGAGTTGTCCGCAGACCCAAAGCAGTGATGACAATAAGTGATTATTGCACAAGGCAATGAAATATCATGTAGCCCTCTGGCATAATATAACAAAGATCTATTTAGCATGCAGCAGTACTGGGGAGAACATCAGATGTAGAAGCTTAGGTTTTTAAAAGGAACCATAACAGTTGTCAAGTGACTAAGGGACTGTTTTGAAAGAGCATTTTCCATAGTTTTATAGTTTGTTTTGATGCCTGTTTGTCTTGCTATCCTCAGCCATAGAATCTGGCACATGGCATCACTCATTGGAGTGTAGGGGTGATCTTTAGCTGGAGAGTGTGTGTGTGTGTGTGTGTGTGTGTGTGTGTGTGTGTGTGTGTCCGTGCACACGCTCCCCCCATAACCCTGTGTGACTCAGCTGGTGCGGCTCTCAGGCTTGCCTTTCTCCCTTAGGTTCTCAGGAAGGCAGGGGTCTCCTCTTCGCCCTGAAGAAAAGCCCAGCCAGATATCCTTTGTTTCCATGAAGATGCCGTCCATCCCTTGCTGTGGCCTGGGTGCCCGAGTTTGTCCTTTGACCCAAAAATGCTACCTATGTTTGGCTCTGTCTGTTGTCAAATTAGCGCCTGATTGGATCAGTCGTCGAAGCCACTTTGGGTCTCGTTTCTCACAGGACACCAAGGATGGGCCACAATCGGCATTCTGAGCCATTGATGTTCCCTGTGTGGAGCCACGTGCTTGGGAATGCAGTGTTGCATTGTGGGATACTATTGACTATGAATGATGGCTGCCTTTAAAAAATAATTGCGGGTGATTGTCTGTGAAAGCAGACATGACTGTTGTGCTGTCTGGCCTAATCTAGCAGGCTTTTCATGTGTTTAATTCTTTGACACTTGCACTGTATTGGAGTTGCTTGTGTGCAGCTTCTCCATTTGGTCTATTCTGGGCCTCACAGGCTTCCATACCTACCTGGTGGCATCTAACCTCACCACCAATGAGGATGTGAGTACAGCTCTATTTTTAATTTTTAATTTAAAATGTTATTGTTTTTGCATTGCTTTCTTGGTCTGATAGGTGTTTGATCTATTTCAATAAAACCCATTTTCTCCATTTTATCCATGTTAAATGTATTTGCTTCATTGAGTTTAATTCATTCTAATTTGAAAGGGCCATAGATATATGAAATTCCTTATAAATATTTGTATAAGTGCAAATATATTAAATGAAAATATTAGTCAGTCGCATATGAATAACTGCCTTTTAAGGAGAGTTTGCAGTCAGTGTACCTTTCAGAATGACTGTTTCACTTGGCTAACACTTAAATGGCTCTATAAATAGTGCGGGAAGGACTTGGGTAGTAGCATTAAGAAATGTTTATTAAATGGCTTATTTTAACTGTCTGAAATACGTGAAACCACTTCACACATAAACTGCATCCGAGACCATAAGCTGGATGGATGGACGGATGGAGACTGATATATTCACGGCTTCCCATTCCTTGTTCTAATGAAAATCTGTGGAGATTTTCTCTGTCCTGGAACACTGTGCCTTGGCCTTGGCGCTTTTCCCGATAAACCACTAATTTGAGCATCTGACCTTTCGTTTATTTAAAGGGGGTTATTGCTGTTTTAAAAGATCCATCCTTTGGTTTTTATTAACTTAAGTTTATATGTACAAAGAACATTCTCAAAAACTGAAAACATATTCCTGTTTATACTGCTAGGACATAGTAGTAACTTAGTATTGATGACGGATGTTACTCTCCCAGCTGATGTAACGCTGTGGCTGTGTTTGTTCCCCATCCTGTCTGCATGCACAGGCTAAGGGCCTGTGGTCTGGGAAGAGGTCGGCAGACTCTGCAAATCCCTACAGCTATAACAACACGTGCACCAACTTCTGCGCGGTGCTGTGTGGACCCCTGCCCCCCAGGTAGGGCTGATGGGGGGGGGGGGATGTGTGTCATTAAGGGGCCGTTGTGGATGTGCCTTCACTGAACAGCTTTTCACCTCTTCAGCCTCATTGACCGCAGGGGCTTCATTCCACAGAGGGATGCCCCCCCCTCCCACCCCCCACCGCCTTCATGCTCAGAGTGACCTGAACAGGGAAGAAGGCTCGGCGGCCGCGAAGCCGCCACCTTAGGCCTCGGTTCCACAGCCACGTCATCATGGCCTCGAAGGCGTGGTCTACCCATAACGTGTCCTGGTACAGCTGCTTTGGCCTGGTGCTGATCTAGGCTGGATAATGGGAATCCCAGCAGGGAACTGCTGTCAGTCGGGTATGTCGGTATATTAGTTATGTTATAAATAACCACGATTTGTAACTTCCTACTGAACCGATTTGTCTTTGTCTTTTTGTGATCGATGAAATATGGGAATGGAAGCTGAAGCGAGATCCGGCGAGTGCAGGCACGGCCTCCGTAATGTATTGCGACCAGATGGTTGTCAGTCTCTTTCAAAAGGAGGATTAAAACCAGTGCTATGTGTCAAGTATGAAACCAAACTGTGCTCTCATTGGCTGAATGCCTCGGGGAGCAGAAGCGACGGCTTTCGTGTACGGTGACGTCTTTGGCCCGAACACCCGTCATTTATAATTGCTTTTTACATCCGTCAGCAGGATGTGGCTGCCAGTCCCTTCAGGACGGTAATCGTATCTGAGCCTCTCAAAGACGCCTCTCAAACACGCCTTCTGAACTCAACGTTCTCCTCTCACTGATTTTCTGTATTGGGGATCTGAAGCCGTCCTGTTTTCCTGGGTGTGAAGATGCTGGATGAGGCGTGACTTTTTCAAGTCTGGGCAGCGTAGCTTTGGAAGATGGAGTCGTCTTTTAATATCGTCTGGGCTCATAATTGTGGTAATTACCTCTGTTTATTGGGGCAAGACTCTGCTTGTCCAGTCAAACTCTGGCTGCCACATTGGAATGAAGGATTTTGTCTGACTGGCCCCCAGTTCACGGAATCCAGTAATTTTTGTTAGGTGAGGATGGCCGTCTTACTGAAATTGGTATATCCTTGCAGGCATCCTCTGATGTCCATTAAGGACATTTTGCAGTGAGGTTTTCCATTGAAATGGAGATTCCACACATTCCCTATTGCACTGCTTTTGTTCGTCAGTCATATACCCCCCCTAATTCAGATAATATATACTGTGCTTGACAGCTCTTAATTCCTCTGGCACTCTATGCAGTAGCGATGTAAAAACTAGCTGATACAGCATTTTGTTATCTTTCCAGTGTAGCAAGCCACCATTCCATGAATGTACAGGTCACAAGTCTCTAATCCAGCTGCACTGCACTGTGATTTGTAATGGTGTCCCTTTATTTAGCCTGGTACCGGTACTGCAGAGTTCTGTTGCATTTTTATTGCATTGTGCAATGTATTTCTTTGGATTTTTTTTTAATTAATTAATGTTGTTAAAATAAATGTTATTCAACCTTTTTGTGTGTTTTCATCCAAATAAAGTTTGCTTTTGTCTCGCTGTCATACTTCCAGCTCTTCCGTTTAGTGGATGGGTGCCACTTCACAATAAGGCTACCCATATAAAGGGTTTATGAAGGGTTTATAATGTGGCTATTAATTAGGTTGTAACAATTTGTAAATTATTAATAGACAATTTTAAACTAAAGTTATCACACTGTTATTTTTATTAATGAGTTGCTACGATTTACAAGTGGCAAAAGGGAGCCTTATTGTAAAGTGGTACCAGTGGATGTTTTTTGTCCAAATCGGTGTACGACTGAGGATCAGCCAGCAGGATCAGCGAGCAGGATCAGCGAGCATCCCGGAGCAGCTGGGTAGAGGGCCTTGTTCAAGGGCCCAAGGGTGACATCACTCTGGATCTGTACCTGTGGTGTTATCCACACACACTGTCTTACACTTAACAAAACATCATTTTTGTCTTTTAGGTTTATAGTGTGATGACTGATAACCTCACGCAGGACCTGTATGTTTTCCAATGCCACCCTGGATCTCTGCCTACCTTCTGCTGTTTGGGGATGATGTGTGATGTGTATATACCTCTGCCATGCCCCCTTTGCACAGCATGACATCCTGTCCTGTTAATGAGAACCAGTCTTCTTTTTCTCCTTTGTTATCCTAGCCTGTGTTAACCACTGCATATCCTCCCTTGCCTGTAGGTCATAGTGCATACTTTGAGTAGATTAGGTTATCCCATTGCTTCTGTTGTTCTCTTTGGGTTCTTGTGTCCGAGTTACAGGGCTTGATTTTAGAAACTGATTTCCAGGATTTAGCTTTTTGTTCATGGAATCTTATCCCCGCACTGTATCACTGCTGTGTCTGGTTCTTCCCAACAGTGTTTTCTAATGCAATAACCAGGAGTTTCTTTTGGGGTGTAAGTATCTTCAATTCAATTATTACTAGTCAGAATGTCTATTTTAGATATCTTCAACCATTTTGCATTTTGGATATAATGTATGTTTAATATGTTCGGATATAATGTATGTCCGAATGGGCCATGTTCCGCCCCTCCATAAGCCGAGACCTTATCGTGGTGGAGGGGTTTGCGTGTTCCTGTGATCCCAGGAGCTATGTTGCCCGGGGCTTTATGCCCCTGGTA
>JAODKF010000147.1:25834300-25858047 GCA_026779585.1 Mormyrus proboscirostris
AGCTGGACCTCCTCAGACTAGAGGGCGCTATCCCGGTGACGCTGTGTCTCTTTATGCCCAAGCTGACAGGAAGCTGGACCTCCTCAGACTAGAGGTCGCTATCCCGGTGACGCTGTGTCTCTTTATGCCTGTGCTGACAGGAAGCTGGACCTCCTCAGACTAGAGGGCGCTATCCCGGTGACCCTGTGTCTCTTTATGCCCGTGCTAACAGGAAGCTGGACCTCCTCAGACTAGAGGGCGCTATCCCGGTGACGCTGTGTCTCTTTATGCCCAAGCTGACAGGAAGCTGGTCCTCCTCAGACTAGAGGGCGCTATCCTGGTGACGCTGTGTCCTCTCGAAGCACACGGGGGACACAACCTTTTCCAAACCCTTATTCAGTACAGAGCTGCGAAGAGATCCTGATTTTTTTTTTTCAATGAAACATTTCAAACAGATTTTGTGAGGTGAATTATGGTAGCAGTACAGTAGAGTACAGTCTTGTGATAGATGCATTAGTCCAATGTGCTCTAATTTGGCCCACCTTCTTCCTTTTACTCATGGGGTTTGACGCAGGTAAGGTGGACTGTCTGCCTATATAATGACAAAATAAGCAGAGAGTAAATAGACACTAACAAGTTTGCCAGTGACAAATGGTCATCATTTTCGCAATCGTAGTGTAGCAGGCTAGTCGCATACAGAGACACAGTGGTCAGGCACTGACACTGTGCATTAAATGCATGTGCGGAGGCTGGATGTATCTGCAGGGCACGCTTGGATTGGTAAGGGGCATCGGGGACGTGTAAGTGCTGCAAGGGCACAGCGACAGACCTTTGCGCCCGACCTGCAGGGGCATCGGAGTGGCACAGATACCCTGGCAGGATTGGGGGGGGGCAGTATTTGACAGGGGCTCTTGTAAAATGAGACGTAAAAATGAGACATGGACCCCAAGGTAATTGGCCTGGAATTTCATCGTTTTTATGGTTAATGCAACAGATGCCCAGCTCTGCCTCAAGCCTTGGTAACATCTGCAAAGGCAGGTGTGTCCTTCATCCCTGCCGTCGTATCAGGTGAGGAGCCACACCTCCAGGGAGACTCTGCGCTCGTGTGCACGTCGGGTCACAGCTGGTACACAGCAGTCGCATGCCGGTGCCTAGAATCCTCCACCCAACGCCGTTGCTTGCTTCATCTTCCTCTGTTTTCCTCCCTCCTGCAGCTTTGGCCCCAAATCTTACGCTGGAAATGGGTTCTGACTTCCGAGAAGGCTCCAGGCAGGACAGACTGGAACGGAAATGCCGTCTACGGTTGGGAAAGTCCAGCTGTGCTCTTCCGAGAACTACAGATGTGTCGCGAGCCCCCTTTTATGCCCCCCCCCCCGTGTTAAATATGCTGCGATAAGATCTTCTTATCCATATCCTGGTCTTGCAGCGAGAAGCTGCGCTTCCTATAAAGCTCGCATCATACAAAAAAAAAAAATCACACAAGTCAGCATTACTCCCCTTGGGTGGCCTGCCCCTAAATACAGTCAAACACGCAATTTTCAGGTTGGCTTGCCAGAAGATTCAGGGCAGTACATGCAATTAGGGATTGGGGAATATGTACAGTTAGGGTTAGTGTAGTACGTTCAGTTAGGGTTAAGGTAGATTGTGCAGTTAGGGTTAATGTAGTATGTTCAGTTAGGATTAGGGGAGTACGTGTAGTTAGGGATAAATGTAGGTTAGTACATACAATTAGGGTAAGGTAGTATGTGCAGTTAGGGTTAGGGTAGTAGATGCAGTGAGTAGGGTTAGTGTGGTACGTACATTAGGGTTTTCAGACTCAATTTACTTTACTTAGGGGAATTTTTTGTGTTGCAAAAGCAATTTACATAAATGACAGAAAGACACAGACATTAGGCAGGCATAAATACATAACACAGAATTGCAAATTACAAACTATACAGGACTGTGCAAAACTCTTAGGTAGTCAAAAGAAATGTTGAAAGCTATTTATCTGGGTAGCAAGTATACTTTTGCGCAGTTACAAATACTGGGGTGATTTTAGCAGATGTTTTGAAATGACTAAGCTAACACACTTTGACAGGCATAACAGTGTAGTTTTACACCAACATGAAGGTCATTTTTATTTCATTTTCTTTGGTTGCTAAAGACCTTTGCACAGTTACTGTCTATGTACAAATATACAAAAACTACTTCACTGGGTGTAAGACACTTTACAACTGAGGTGTGTTACCTTGTGCGCTAATTAAATTTAAACATGCATTTTGCACTGCGTGTTGCCTCAACAGAGGAGACGCCTCTTCCAGCACAGAGAGGAAATCGATGGTTACCGCTGTGGCCCGGAATGGCCTCCTGTGATGATCCTTAGGTATGGATGTAAGGGTTCTCTGACTAAAAGCACTCAATTGTCCAGCCAGTAGGTTGTGTAGTTGGTGTGTAGTGTTGTGCATAATGTTGAGCAGCTTATGCAACATCCTCCTATAACTAACTCTAGGGGCTCCTGAACTCTAGGGTAGAATATGCAGAATAGCAGCTGATGAATGATGACAAGCAATGATCCCACACACTATGGCTTCAAAAGCCTGTTTGCTCACACCAATTTATGTATTTGCAGAACAATTCAAGATTCAGGGCCACCATATAAGAGAAGTTCTGGCAAAACCGCAAGATTTATATTCTAGTTCAAAAAATATAGCAGGGAAAAATAATCGAATTTTATTTTTCAGCATGAATGCAGGAACTGAAAACACGCTACCGCCAGTTGGGCCTTAGCTAGCAGGCCACCTGCAGCCCATGTGCTTTCGTGACTTTGCCGTGGTCTTGCTGCCGTTGCCATGGCCACACCCTGCTCATTCTCTGTGCAGTATTGGCTGCACGGCCAGTGATTTTACGGAGTCTCTGCTAAAGCAGCATGGGACCTATCGAAAGCCTTTTGATCGCTGGCCGGCACGTCTGTACTGCATTTTTGCAACCGCTAAAATGTGGTTTTCTTTTCAAAGGGTTCCAAGCAAATAGTATTTGACTAGGTATAGATGGATGTTCAGTTCCCTGAACGCTCACTCCTACCTGCCAAAGTTAACACTTTGAATACCTTGTTTTGTTCCTTTTATGTTGTTTCCACTTCCCCTCACAAGCAGGAAGCAGAAATGAGCATTTTGGCAAAGTATCACACAGCAAGAGGAAAAAGAGACCATGCTGCTAATTAAACTGCAAGAACTGCAGGAACTGCTGATTAAACTGCAAGAACTGCAGGAATGCTGGGAGCAAGTGACTCTGCAGTAAAAACATCTAATGAAATCATTTAAAAAAATGTAATGCATGTGCTGGAAAATGTGGCACATGCGCATGGAAAAGTTATACATGTTGCATGTAACTCTTAAGTTGTAATTAAAATTGTAATTAAAATGTCATTACATTTTTCTCTTTGTGAAATGGAATTGGCTCTTAGTGTAACTAAAATCATCAGCGATAAAACACACTTATATAATACATAATAATACCTATTAAACATAATTTTAAGAATGGATCCCCCAAAGGCCTCAAAGTGACAAAGTGTTTTAACGATACTTACTGATCTTTTCCATGCCCTGGCGGAATGTTCATCATCATGGTCTATGCCTGTCCTTTGTACATATTTACATTTACATTCATTTGTTTAGCAGACGCTGTTCTTCAGAGCGATGCATAAGCGTGGTTGATAATACCCACCAGACATGAAGCTGTCAAGGAGCCAAATAGATATAACTGCAGCTGTGCTGAGTTTCCAGTGAATGAAGGGCCTGTTAGCAGCGGAGAAGCTAGAGGCTACATAACACATTACAAATCACTGCAAGAGCATAAGAGAAGAGCAATTCAAACTAGGAAGGGCATTTCCTGAAGAAAATGTGTGACTGCTGTGCACGTAAACACTTAAAAGAATTCAATTTTCATCCAGTTAACTCCCCTTCATCCCTCTATTTTCAGATTTTTTTTTAATTGGGAAAAATTTTACAGAAAGTGGGAAGAAAAAGAAGGACGTGGGTAGAATGTCAAAAAGAAAAATACAAACACGCTTCTCCTTCATGGGTGGAACATCTGAGAGGTGGAACAGAGTTTCTAGCTGGAAAAACCAGAAGAAAAATGAAGTAAAGTCAACAAGAGGAAAATAGAGGGATGAAAAAGAAGGGATGAAGTAGGGTTAAATGGATGAAAGTTGGTTGAATACTTTTGAGCTGCAGACTGGATGTCTTCAGCAAGCTTTGAGGTTTTATGTAGACGACTGATTGAACTGGAGCAGTTTGAAAAATTTCCCGATACAAGTCTAGGGTAAAAAATTTACGGAAAGAGGGAGGAAAAAGAAGGATGTGTGAGGAATATCAAAAAGAAAAATACAAACATGCTTCTCCTTAATGGGTGGAACATTTGAGAGATGAAACGAAGCTTCTAGGTGAAAAACTGCAGCAGGAGAAAAGTGCCACACTTTTGACAAGAAAATAAATAAATAAATAAATAAATAAATAAATAAATGTAGCTACAGGCGACCTTTTACAAGATCCAAACACTATGACCTGAATAGAAGTTTTGGCCACATTTAACATCAAACGTTCCATAAGAATGTCTGTAGATGAATGTGTACTGAGTATGGAAGTACTTTGTGTATGTATGGCTTTATAATATCTACCTTACTGTATAAGGGCCTATGGACACTGCTTTTCAAGTTATAAGCTATTTGGAGTTATAGCACCTCCATTAAACAATTTTTATGAAATTTGGAGTGCTGCCTTGGAATGTCATACCAACTGGATATAGCAAGTTTGGTAAGAATTGGATGTTCTGTTGATGAGAAATTGACATTGGAAGAATTACTCTGTTCGAAATCCTATGGATAATCTTTTGTCTAAATGGTCTCAAGATGTTGCAGTTCAAATTTTGTGTGAATTGGATGAACAGTCTAGGATGAGTTTTGCACGTTTTGCTAACTAGCTAAAGATCTGGGGGAGCACAGATTGATGATTATATTAGCAAATGTATTAGCAAATATGCTTGTCTGAAGTCAAGGATTGTGGAGAAAACAGAATTTACTTTCTATGACTCGCTGTTCAAAAAATATGGGCCAAAACGTAAAAGATGGCACTATAGCGCCACCATTAGGGTGACCAGTGTCTCTTTACAGTCCTGAACAGGAGAGAGATTGTTGCACCAAGATGCCAAATTTCATGATTCTTGGTCATATAAGAGGGTAAACACAGCCTACTGAACTTTGATTGCCTGTTGTCAGCCATGTTTGATTAATAGATTAACTTTTATTAAATGGTTAGGACATCTGGCCATGAACAAGTACACAAAATATCATCTTTTTGTGTCCAGTGGTTTCTGAGTTGTAAACTATTTTTTGTTGTAGCACTCCTATGAGGTGATTTTCACAAAATTTGGGGAGTGGTTTCAGAATGTCGTACACATAGCAAGTTTGGTGAGAATCAGATGTTCTGTTGATGAGAGATTGGTCATTAAGTGTAAAAAGGCCATGCCTAAGAAATTCATTGGTCTGGAGTATTGCCTGATCAAAATCCTATGGAGAACCTTTTGTCTGCATGGTCTCAAGATGCTGCAGTTCAAATGTTGCGTGATTCAGATGAACCGTCTAGGACAAGTTTTTCACATCATGCAAATTAACAAAAAAATCTAAGTAGGCGGTTTCATGGTGCAATTTGCATTTTTTCCTTGGCATGAGCCAGGAAATGTCTTGGGGAAAAGAGTTTTATTTCTATGACTCACGGTACTAGAGATATAGACCAGAATGTAGAACATTGCACTATAGCGCCACCATCAGGCTGATGGGTATGGTTTTGCTTGGGAGGGGGGAATTCTGCATCACGCCAGCAAATCTAACCATCTATGCTCCCCATATCATTTCAGTCCATTAGAAGAAGAATAACAAGTAAAAGAAAAATGCTAGCAAATACAACAGGATACCAGCACTACGTCCCTGGACCCCTAATTAATATATGAGACAACAGCAATCGCAATCAAACACACCTCAAGGGCTATAAGTGAACTGCAAAATACAAGATCACTTAAATCATCCAGAGACCAAAATCACTGGCTAAAGACAGAGCAGCGCCGTGGATGGATGAGTTCCCTGAAGTGTTTTGGGGGAAAGAGGCATTTTTTGAAAGTTGAGAGGGGCACCATGTTGGTGACCTCTGATCTAGAGCTTATTTTCACATGTTGGAGAGATGACAGGTGATGTGGTGACCTGACAGGTGAAGAGGGTGACCTGGGATTGTCAGGAAAGAGCTGCAGTAGTTTAGTTGTGATATAATAATTGCCTGCACCCGGGGCTGAGGATAGCAGACTATAATAGAGATACTTTGTTAATCCCTGTGGGGAAATTCTCTTTTTGCTTTACTCCACCTCGGTCTTCATGAGATGCGCATATATATGCCTGTGAGAGCAAGCTGGGGGGGTCACAATGAAGGGTGCATCAACTTGCAGTGCCCAGGGAGCTGGGGGTCAATGGCCGTGCTAATGGCCCACAGAATGGGGTGCCAGCCCACCGCTGGGCACACTCACAGGAAGCCTGATGACTCCAATTAACCTCAGCATGTTTTTGGACTGTGGGGGAAAAGACAGCACCCTGTGGAAACTCCTCAACAACATGGGGAGAACATGCAAACTCCACACACACGGAGCCATGAAACTCATGATCAGAGACATGTCGTAATTATGTTTTCTGTGATGCAGTTACATGTCAGGATGACCCAAATTAATTTCCGGTCTTATGAGGCGGTGGTTTGCAGAGCGACAGTATGGAAGTCGAAGCCTCTGATTTATCAATCTGAGTATTCAGGCCACCAAGGACGGAAGAGGTGAGCCTTCGTCAGCGATGGCTAACAACACAGCATTCAGATCGTCGAGTGCTTTGTTGTTGCCTAGTGGGCCTGCTGGGCAATAATAATTTAACAGCGTAAAATGTAACAGGGTATATAGTAACGGAATATCACTCCACAATAGAGTTACTACAAGGAGTGAAGAGAAGAGTAAATTTCCAGCTGTTGGAAGGTAGCAACCCTGCGTCCCATTCCGCCTTGAGCATCTGAAAGACTGCCGCTCTCATTCCCATCTCCATTCCTAAAATAATCTTCTTCCCTGAGAGCTTGCTCAGTTAGCTGGTATAAGGTGACATATACCCACCATTCCCCCAGCGGATTTGCACTGAGCTCTTTCTTGCCGTCAGCTCGCTGTCATTTGTTTGAACGTCAGAAGTCGGCCCAGACAACTGTAACTTTTTCGTAGCCAGTGGCACTGCCAAAAAGACTCTCTTGTTAGCATGAACATCTTCTGAAGTCAAGTAGTCACACCCCTGTGTAGCTTTCTGCCTTGCGTGACATATCTGGTGTCAGTTACCCTTCCCAAGTAAAATTGTGTTGCCTCAGATGAGTTATTTATTTATTTACGCAAGAATGCCCAAACGGTTCAATGTTTAAATATCACCCCTGGTTCTGCAATATTGCCAGTCACATCAGTTGTTCAATTGGCCAATACTAAGTATGCCAATTTCCCATGCCAAGCTGCAATTCCTGATTAGTTATTTACAGATGTGTGTGAAACTAGGGAGGACTTGAGTATTCCCTAGCCACCATTTGGTCAGCGTGCTAATTCTTATATTTTTAAAACAAGTCCAGGATTTTATTTGAAAAAGCTTTTCATTGGTGTAGAAGTAAGAGTTTGGCCAGCTGCCTGGCATCTGGAATCAGTAAACAACCTGCAGGACGTTTTGCGCAGAGGTCGAGCTACCATGTGCTTGCCATGTTCTTCAGTGGTACGGCCTTCCCATCAGCAGTGACCGTCACACTGTATCCTTACACTCTTCCTCAGAGGGGACCCCGCTTGTGAAACTTCTCAGAAGGACACTGCTTTGTCACTAAGATATCCAGCTGGCCAATAGCATGACAGGAGCGCCTTGGCTTCCCCTTGAAGCTTCACTCAATCCACCCAACACTGGTTACTTATGTGCTATTTTTTTTGATAAGACAGTTCAGCTGTAATAATAATCCATGCATCTGTCTTCTGCATCTTCTTGACTATCCAGTACAGCGCTGTCTGCAGTGCTACAGTACGATGCTACACGGGACACGGTGTAAACTTGACGTACACGGAGCCAAGCGTCTGTATCACACTCACCAGCATGTGAGATCACAGTACCAGCCCTGTAATAATTAGAACTGACCCTCAAGTGAACTGCTCAGTAAGGTCATTCTTATTTTATTTACCCGAATAATTATTTAAAATTTTTTTTTT
Source organism: Mormyrus proboscirostris (assembly GCA_026779585.1). Lineage (NCBI taxonomy): Eukaryota > Metazoa > Chordata > Actinopteri > Osteoglossiformes > Mormyridae > Mormyrus > Mormyrus proboscirostris. The sequence goes on from JAODKF010000147.1 coordinate 25,842,557, forward strand.
TTTTTTTTCTGCCAAATTCCACGATTCTCAGCTTGGTTCTCTTTTGCAGGTTCTCAGCTTGGTTCTCTTTTGCAGGTTCTCAGCTTGGTTCTCTTTTGCCTGTTCTCAGCTTGGTTCTCTTTTGCCTGTTCTCAGCTTGGTTCTCTTTTGCAGGTTCTCAGCTTGGTTCTCTTTTGCAGGTTCTCAGCTTGGTCTCTTTTTCAGCCTGCTTGGGTCTCCATGGCAGCATAATTTTCTACTCTGTCATCAGATTTATTTATATCTTACAAACACTAAACAGCAAATAAAAAAGAGTGAAATTCACAACTGGAAACAGATATTATAATACGGTATTTAATTATATTATTCATTCATTCATTCATTCATTTTCCAACCCGCTTTATCCTATTGGGTCACGGGGGGTCCGGTGCCTATCCCGGAAGCAATGGGCACGAGGCAGGGAACAACCCTGGACAGGGTGCCAGCCCATCGCAGGGCTAATTATATTAATTCACTAATAATTTAAATAATAAAAGATAACAAAATGATTAACAGAAATATATGTGGTATTGTGTGTGTATATATACAAACAAAATAAATAACAAAATAAGTCATCATTATCTGCAACTAACAGAAGCATAAATGTATGTGACTAGGGGTGTGCAAACTTTTGGCCACATTTATTTTTTAATTTTAAGGTGGGACACTTCTGTTACAGATAGACTAGGACAAATCAATTCAGTTACCAATTATAGTAGAGATTTTTAGCTCCCCGTGAGAGTTACCACAAATTTTCCTGACACCAGGCCAGATGACCACAAACCCACAACTAATGTGCAAGGCAACATCTCTCAACACAACTTTAAACAAAGGCTGCATAGAGGCTCCTTAATATAAAAAGATACAGTCTTTACTAGGGGTGTGTTGGTACACAGAATTCATAGTTTGGTCCACATCTCAGTTTTGGGTTTTTTGGGTTCTGTATACACAAAGGAAAAAGAGAAATTTGTTTTTAAACAGCTTATCATTAAAACTACAAGCACAATTACGAACAACTGTAAACAATGTGTCTGTCATCTGAATAACAAAACCTAAGAGGTGATCCATTGCACACTAAAGACAAATACGTAAAAAACATAAAAATTCAAAAATAAGATGCATCATAACTATAATAATGAACCGATACCTGTGTTATCTGCTTCCTAGTGTAGTTGTGTATCTGCACTGATAAACACCCCTTACTCCATGTGCCTAGGGCCTATATGCTGAAGCTGGATTTCTTGCTTAGCTGGATAACTTACTACAGTTGTCTGGGCTAAATGTCAGCGAACAAAGATAAAGTCCATTTAAACTGGGGTACCTTAAACCTGACAAGCTATCTGGCTAAGCAAGAAATCCTGCTTCGTGATGCAGACCTCTGTGTGCCTTAAATGACACGGAAGACGTCATCTGAGATGAGTGGGCATGTTGGATGTGTTTCCAGCAACATATCTGACTTTGGTATAAGAGAGCCAACGGACAGTCCTGGTCATATGGTCTATTCTCTCTCCAGTGTTGGTGCGATTTATTGGCAAACCAAATGGGAGGCTCTTGAAACAACACTACACTCACTGTAAACATCTCACAGCCACAATTAGCATAATGCTTTTCGTGTTTAACATCTTCTGAATTCAAATTTTGCCCGTGTCAGGAAATGTATTCATTTATTTCATTGCACGTTACTGTAACTGTTGACCTGTGGCTTGTATCACAAAGCTGGATTTTGGGGTTAGCAAGATAAGGAGTCGGATTTAAGGTAGCGTGAGCTAAGTGGGCTAAGATAAAGTCCATGTAATCTGGGATACCTTATATCGGGCAAGTTATCTAGTTAACCACAAAAATCTTGCTGTGTGATTCAGGCCCCTGAAATGCTCTTCAGCGAAAAATGATTAAAAAAATCGATACATATCAAATCAACAAACAAACATTGATATAATGCATTGTGTGCCATCTAATGGGGCAGATGACTGTGTAATAGTAAACAGAATATCACCAAGTGCAATAAATGAAAACAATATATGAATACTGTATGATTAGTTCTTGCTTAAATGGTCGGTAAAGCTGATTTGCAGGCCACAGTTTGCCCTACCCTGCATTAAAGGATATATATAAAAACTATTTCAGCATTATCACTAACGTAAATATTGGTTAATATTAAAGCCTTATGCGGCCTCTTCGTGCCAACACCTGTTTATATTTTTCTGCCAGGCGTTTTTTTTTCCAGGTTGTGGGGAGACACTGGCCAGAAAGCAATCATATTGTTAGAAGTGTGGCAAATCTCCTGGCTTTGTGCCTGGTGGGAATAGTGTGTAGCCACCTGCTAATTCCTCTGCAGCACGAGCTGCAGTTTGGCCTTGGAAACTGTCTGAGCAAATGAAACTATGGAAAATATGTGCAATAAGATATGGATGGGTTTCATTCTGGGAAAGCTACATCTATAGAGCTCAACAAAATGAAAATAGACTTGAGAAAGACTAATGGACTGTGTAATGTAATTAAAAAATAGGACAACTTTTTTATTAAATTAGCATTTAATATCTGTCAAAAATTTTACTTCAGGCAATTCAACATAACACTCAGTATGTTTGCCTTGTAAGTAAAGATGTTATCCATCCATCCATCCATCTGTGTTTCATAACCCCCTTATCCAATACAGGGTCACAGTGATCATAGACCCTATGCTACACTAGCCACACTGGAGTAGTGTGTGGCTCTCTACCTGTGATCGGAGGGTTGTTGGTTTCAGTCCCATGCTTGGCAGAGTGATTTCACCATCAAAACCTTGAGCAAGACACTTTAACCCCAATGGCTCCAGGGCCTGTCTGGCCCTTCTTACTCAACGGTGTGTCACTTCGGATAAAAGTCTCTGCTCAATAAATGGAAGCAAACATAAGAAAGAAAACAAGTTAGACAACAATTCACCTAGCAGCATGTTTTAGGCTACAGGAGTAAGCACTTATACACATATGGAAAATGAGCAAACTCCAAACATGCTGAGCCAGGGGTGGGAATCAAACCCCCCAGCTGTGCTGCCCATAAAACTTCAGTGTGTGGGTTTCTACAGGAGGTGCGGTGAAGGGTCCGCATCATCAGTTCTCAGGGCTGGATTAGAATTCATTGTGACTACATGTGCAAAGCAACGTCTTTCAACATGGTGACTGGAAAAAAGCTTTAAAATATTACAAAACTATATTGGTGAGGTAGATGTTGGTAATCAACTGCTTATGTGCACAAAGTGATTTATTACTTTAATTAATTATCAACTGCTGTTTTAGAGTGCCCAAAGCAGTGCAGAAAGATACTGATGCAGTGGCTGGTTTACTGTACGATCAGCACTGCCGCAAATTAAAAGTTACTCTGCAATATTAGCACAAATCCGTAACGTATCTGTGGTACATGTGTGGTGAGCTAATTAAAACATCTAAATGCGTCCTGGAAAATGCTGAAATCGATATCGATTCCAAAGCTGGTTTTGTTTAAATGTTTTTGAAGGATGTCAAGAGAAACAAACAAGCCACCAAGTGCTTATGCTCATGGATACCATTGCAAGTAAATCATTTGGGTCATTTAGAAAGTCAGTCAACAGCTGAATGGAAATAAAAGCATGTGGATGTCCAATATAGTGAACACAACAGACTAAATGTTTCCCCTTGTTGCAAGCAATTTGGGAATGATTTGAATGTGAATATGCTTACTAATGCATTCATTAAGTGAACTTTCCATTTTCCAAACTTAAGTAGCGCTTGTGGGAAGGGGGTCCTGGTGCCCCCTCCTAAGGCAGTATAGGATACAATTTCAGTAATGGGGGAATTTTTAAACTTTCTGACTTCGAGGTTCACTTTTCAGGCAGGAAATCATAGCAGGATGTTTTCAGTGTGAGTTGTGATAGTCCATCCCTTCTACTAAAACCCATCCTTACATACACTTATACTTTTTTTCCAAACGTTACTGTCCATTGGTCTGCTATCTTGCAGACTGTCTTGTCTCCAGGTGGTTTAGGATGATGCAGACCATCACATCCTGTTGCTTGCCTTTCTTAGAAAACCATCCTGAAGACATGCAACTGTCCCGGGCTTCTTTTTCTGGAGTTTTTTTTTTGTTTTTGCAACTAGTTTTAGAAAGTTTTTCCAAGTGCTGAGACTTGACAGCACCCCATGATAATGCCTCTGGGACATTCAGCCTATTTTTGAGGGCCATATTTGGTAACAATGGTTAATAATATACAAACTGTGTTGTGTCTTGCCGGTCATGTCCCTGTCTGGCCCTCCCATCTCCTCCCCATCATGCCTCAAACGAGCCACACCTGTTACTTGTTAAGTCCTCATTAGTCTGTGTATAAAGTAGCCGTTTGTCTTCTGTTCCCCAGTCTGGTGACTGTCTTCCTCTGTGCTGTAGTTGGTATGTTTATATGCACAAATTATTGTGTTAGCCTGACTAAAACTGGACTTTTAAATTACATGTAAGCATGTTAGTCTGACTGAAATCGTACTAAATCGAATTTCTAGAAGTCGGGCAAAGACATCCAGATAACGCGATTGGGGGTGTACCAGGTACCGTATTTTTGATACTTCAAGAAGGTACCAAAAATACGATACTTCAAGGTGTCGGTTTTCCACTGCTGTATAAACTGGTACCGGTGCGTAATGACATCACAATGGCAGGTTTTTTGTACTGAATTTGAAAAAGTGCCTGTAGTAGGACTGGATGATGTGCAACGCTGGAACATCACATGCTATGCACCTCCAATTCTTACATAGCTAGTCAGCTAGGTTAAGATCAGGCTTTTTCTTGCCCTCAATATGGCATGAATATACCATCTGTGGCGTAATAGTTCAGCAGGTAAAAGCACAATACTAACCAGCTGAAAGGTGCCATAGTGCCACCTACAGTAACGGAGTCAGACATACTTTAGTCAATAAATAGATTCCCCTGCCATGCATGTATACTGTGACAAGGACAGTAGACCGATTAAGTGGCGTAATTGAGCTATAAGTAGCATTCCCTGCTACTTCTGGTCTCCATTCTGTTTGACCCCTTGAGGCCATTTTGCTTTGGTTCGTTAGTCTCTGTTTGCAATAGCCCCCCGTAACCCCACCTCCAGCTGTGTCTGGGTCCTCCTTCCATTTTATTTGTGACAGACTACTTGTCCTTGGTATAGTACATCTGACTCACAAGCATCATTTGGTCATGTGTGTATGTATCTGTCTGTTCTGCTTTTCATACTGAATGAGGAGTAACCATTCAAACAAGCACTTTGCACATGACCAACAAAACATCTTTAATCTTCATTTGGCCACTTGGCGAACTGCTATGAGTACCTTTCGCAATGTTTTTGTTTAATAGAACCTGGGCCTCAAATGAACGATGAACTATACTAATACCAACAAACCAGCTGGGAGTAAGAGGGGGTGATGTAAACATGGTTTATTAATGTCATGAAGTTGTAGTGTTGTTGCAATGCCGTGTTATTCTTGCTGCATTGTTCTGGTTAGGCACAGGTGTTTGCTATGCGTTGCTCACTCATATTGCTGAAACGGAGCCTTTGTGAGATTCTGGTATTGCTTCATTATCTCACAATAACAATCTCTGCATGTTTTCATAACATTGTGACGGCGTTGCAGAGCATTTGATCGGTTGTTAGCTTGAAGCTGATTAGTCAGATTGGCACATGTTTTGAAACTCCATCACTGAGTGATCATGCTGCCCCACCTCGACCCGTTTAGCCGTCATGCTGTGCGGTGGGGTGAGCTGTGGAGATATTGGGAAAGACTTCCTTTGGCTCAGGATATTAAGCCTGTCTCGCTGCGTCGGTGGGGCGGCATGGTGTCACGGTGCTTAGCCCCATTGCCTCACATCTGTGGAACCAGCTTTTGAATCTCTGCCTGACTTGGACTATGTGTGGGGTTTTCTCTGCCCCCCCCCCCCCCAATCCAAAAGCATGCTCAGGTGAGTTGCTGAATTGCCTGTAGACGTGAATAATCCACGTGTGCTGCGAAGAGTAGGTGTCCCATCCTGGGTGGCTTATTGCCTTGCACCTGTAGCTTCCAGGATAAACTTTGTGACCCTGCATCAATCTAACCAGGTATAGTAAATGGATGGAAGCTGAGTCATCCCAAGCCTGAGAGCTTAACTTCTGCATATGAAATTAGCAAGATTTATTTTCTCATTTATACTGATTTACACTGTACCTTCTGCAGCAGTGACGTCTCATTGTTTCTGTTGCCTGTAAGAGCTGCTGGAGAGTCATATCACTGTTTAGTCATTTTATTTATAATTTCTTAATTTAATGTCATCAAAGTAATCTTAAAATAATAGAATTAAATAAGTTATAACAGTTTTCCATGTGGACATTTCAATATTTTTGATAGACTGTGACCATGTGTTATACAACATGATATTCACTAGCAAAGGTGAAATAGCATCACCATCACAAGACACATAGAAAGTGCTCTTATTACTGCAGTGTCCAGTTTCTTTCTTTGAACATCATTGGCACAGACTGCATCGCAACCCAATGCAGCTTCTCTCATTCACTGGCTGAGTATGATACTAAACAGGCCCTCCTCAAAAGTTTCTCTTAGAGATGCATCATTTTGGAAGGAGTTTTACTTAGAAAGCATTTGCTCATCTTGATTATTTGTAGCCTGTGTTGGGTGACTGTTCCACGATGGCTCACTCTCACAGCAGCAGGCCCAGCATGAATGAACGGGGCACACTGTGACCCCGGCCAGTTTCACTACGGAGCTTCCGTCAGCCAGCAAGTCATTTGACCCACAACCAGAAAGGCATTGCTCCAAGGCCTGTGGGGGTTGTGTTTGTTTGGGGAACCCTTCCAGGGTGCTACCTAGGTCCCAGGACCTACCAATACACTATTTGCCGACAGCCAAGCCCGTGGTTTGGCTTTTGTAGTTTCCTTGTCTGAGCTTATACTATGTAACGGTCTTTAATTCCTATTCGGAACGAAGTTTTGGAATTGTCTCCTCTGTGACGTCTGTTTGTTTGACAAGCCTTCAACAGAACACACCACACTTCTCATCTACACAGGTTCCATTTATCGTTAAAGGGATTGAGGTGATGGGGAACAAGAACCCATTGTTTTTCATGAAGTGATACTCCGGTACTCCTGTTGGGAATATTTTAAACAGCTTGAAACTGCAATGTAACCGTGCAACATTTTATATAAGTTTGGTGGCTCTGATGTTCTTCTTGCTTTGAGCAGCACTTCAAATAATGTCCACTTCTCGTGAAATGTACTTCCCACAAGGCAGCAAATTAAGAACTGAAGTCAGGAGATCATTAACACTTAGCTTCAAACCCGTCTGAGACAACATCTAAATGAGCTTTGTTTTCTTTAGTCTGTTCTATGACACTGAAATGTAGAAGAAGAGTCTTTAATGGATGTGAGTGTATGTGTGAGTCTTTGAGCAGATTAAATTCTGGGTGAAACCATTTGCGAAGATTGTCATGGTGCTTACTTGTGAACCTACAGAATAGGCTGGGTTTTGAAAAGTGTTACTTTTAGGGTGTTGGCAAGACAGTTTTGTTAACACAAGCAGGAGTGATGAACTGACAAGTAAGATGTTTGCTTTTGTAGGGTAGGAATGAGCAAAAAAGCCCAGAGCAGACGGGGTCGGTTGGAGCTGCATCCATGTCACTGACTGCTTAGAGAAAAACACAGAAAGGTGGTATTTGCATGTCAAAAAGAATTGAACCTGTTTACTCTATGGTTACACCTCTAGGGTCCTTCTCTACAGAAGGGTGGGAAGCAGGCTACAGCAAAAATATGATGATTTTAGTATTTTATAAGTACTACTATACCAATTAATTGTGTCAGTTCACACTGTTGTGAACCTCTGTCCTTTGGGAAGATGTTTCATCATGCAGTATTGGCTGAATCTGTTGTAATCTGGGGTAATTTTTTGTCCTGCAGTAAACATAACCCCAATGAAAAGATTTTTAGAAAATATGTAAAAAAAAAAGCAAGGGAAAAAAAAAAATTTTGGATCTTGCTTTCAGGCTGAGCATTACACTGTCACTAAGTTTAAAGTCTAAAGAAGATGGACTGGAAGCCTTAGATTGTGTCTGTGCTGTGTGGAATAGGACTGGAACCCTTACACCGTGTCAGCGTTGCATGGAGTAAGACTAGAACTCTTACACCGTGTCAGCCCCCCGTGGAGTAGGACTGGAACCTTTACAGCGTGTCAGCGTTGCATGGAGTAGGACTGGAACTCTTAGACCGTGTCAGCGTTGCGTGGAGTAGGACTGGAACTCTTACACCGTGTCAGCCCCCCTGTGGAGTAAGACTGGGACTCTTACACCGTGTCAGCATTGCATGGAGTAGGACTGGAACTCTTACACCGTGTCAGCCCCCTGTGGAGTAGGACTGGGACCCTGATACCGTGTCAGTACTGTGTGCAGTGTGGAGTTTTGCTTTTTCTCGGCTGACTTCAAAGGCTCCATCACTGCAAGATGACATAATTATGATGCACATTATTTTAAAGCTTACTTCAAACGCGGGGTCATAAATTTATATACCTTCCCAGACACATTCTTCAAGGTCAGAAGAACTTTAACATCTGTGTTCAATATTAACTGTACTACATTACATGGATCCCTGGACGCCATGTTCTCCCAGAGATCAGAGAGGAAGCTGGCATCCATCTTCATATGGTCAGGGTGCTGGGAAGCCCTGGAGGCTGCATAGGGCTCAAAGCTGGGGTTTAACCTGGACGGGATGCCAGTCCATCGCAGGGTGCCCACATACACACACACACACACACACACACACACAAGCTACTGGAAAATGGAAAACAATGGACAAACTACATGTCTTTGGATGGCAGGATGAAATCAAAGTACCTGACAGAAATCTTGGTGACGGGATAATACTGTGTTAACTCCCCACACATAAAGTCATGTGATCACAGTGCCATTCCTCTAATAATTAGGACTTCCACTGAATTTCTCAATAAGATATTTCCATCCATCCACCCATCTTCTTCCTACTTGGGGTCCTCGTCAGCGTTGTGAGGATGCTTCAAGTGTATGCTACACAGCATAGGGCACAAGGCAGGGGACACCGTGCATGGGATGCCAGTCCATCACAGGGCACGAGGCAGGGGATACCCTGGACGGGATGCCAGTCCATCACAGGGCACGAGGCAGGGGACACCCTGGACGGGATGCCAGTCCATCACAGGGCACGAGGCAGGGGATACCCTGGACGGGATGCCAGTTCCTCACAGGACCAGCACTCACACATAAAGGGCAGTTCAGAATCAAATCTGCCTCACTGCATCTTTAATTTTTACATTTTTTAAAAATCTTAAAAAACCAGAAATATCAGTTTCAGGCTAAATGGATTTTTCCAACAAGAATCTGATTTAATGATTTCCAGAGGTGGAGATTTCAGGTCCAGAGAGGACAAATCCACACCAAGATTTTTTTTCAACCAACCAGTTGAGAATAAAGAGTCAATCACAGAGAACTCAGCTGCTTGGTTGGTTTGTGCTCTCTGGACCTGCACCATCCATTTCTGATGATATCTAATGAATATCTAACTACCTTCGTTTTTTAAAACAGTAACATTCCACCTGTAGAGATATTTGAATATAGCACTTCAGCAAAAACCCTGGGAATAAGGGATCATTCCGGCCAGTGATACACAGTCTGCTAATACGGTACCAGGATTAAGCCTGAGAGGTCAGTTTATAATACAGGGCCGTGGTGCCCGGTGCTTTTGAAGCATGATATTCATGTGACATTAGGGCAAATGTTTGCTAAGTTTGATGAACTACTTCTGTGGACATCGATCTGCAAGTGTCCTGCTGTTCCTCTGCGGACCCTGTATTTCTGGCTTCCTAACACCCACGCAAGGATCTACTCCAGGTTCGGTGGTGTTGGTAATTGGAGGCGAGTAAAACCAGCATCTCTGAACTGCACCCTGGCATTACTGGGACTTAAGTGCTGAGTCCGCTTCCTGGTGAGATGTGCTCTGGGCGCTAAAAACTCCTGCATTTCATTTGGACTCAGCTGGTTTTCTTTGGTCCATGACACATGTTTCTAATCTCCCTGCTGCTAGCACACGGGTGTTTAATTAGGCACCTCAAAAAATGCTAACTCGCCCCATATCGTTAGACCTCAGTCTTGATTGGCTGCCACTTCCTGTTCCTGTGTTTGTGCGGGGCGACGTGAGAACGCAGGGTTGGGCCTTAGCGTTTGCTTAGTTGCTTGTGAAATGGCTCATCGCTCAAGTGGCAGGTTCCAGCATGCCCCGCCCAGCATGCGGCATGCGTCAGCACGGTGCCTGCTAGAATGGTGTGAGGAAATCTGCCTTCAGGGTGGATTTGCTCTGAATCCAGTCAAAGACACTGCAACCTTTCACCACAGGAGGAGTGCTATTCTTGTAGTGAAAGTTGTATATCCACAACAATGGAAGAATCTCTTTCCTCTGGTTAGCATCAAAGAGAGAAATTGCAAACACCCTCAGAAAGCATCTTCCTCCTGATACTTAGCACCGCTATCCTGCGTCTTGCAGGTCTCCTTTCCCAGCTAACGCTTCCATCTCTGCTGTCTTAAGCTATGTGATCATTACCTGATGGTAGACCTTCCTCAAGATCTACCATCAACCATTATCCAGTTACTACCCAATTATACCTATTTGTGCAATGAGATTAATGTAATATGGGTTGGTCTAGCTTTACTTCACAATGTCAGAATCTCCCCTTGCTGTGGCAATGTGAACACACAGCTTCTCCGCCCACACTAGGTGTCTGTACAAGCCTGTGCCATGTCAGAATCTCAGCAGAGGTGCTACTGCAAGAAAAGAAAAAAATCCCTGAGACTTAGGAGCTGATAATTTGTGTCCATATCAGCGGTTCTTGGACTGCTTTCCAGATTCTGATTAGAAGAGGTGTTTAGGAATTTACTTGGAAATGTACTCTTCAGAGTTATTTACCAACATTGTATTGTTGGTACGGTGTAACCAGCATTAACTAACAGCTTCTTTTGGATGACAAAGACCTTCTGAGATGCTAAAAACTTCACTAATTACAACAACACCCCATGGATGTTTCTCAATACGTGTGCTTGACCATACATGTGTTCTCGCGCACCAGTGTGACAGTGTCTTCCACTGCTGAAGACCAGTTCCAATACTCATGAACAGGAGTACAGAAGACAGTAAAATTCCCTGGATGTCGTTCTTGCCTCGCCCCAAAGATAAAGGATACATTGGTTGCATCGTCGCCGAATGAGACCAATCCCATGATTCACTGTGCTCCAAGTTCGTTCTTGGAAGGCAAGTTAGCAAGACTGGTCTTGCCAAGACCAGAAGTACTGTCTTTGTATTGAGAAAAACCCTGTGACTGAGAATGTCACAACCTTCAGGAATAGATGAAGGGCTCAGCCTGTCTTGCTCGCTTGTCAGACTACTGTAGTTCTTTGCTCCAGGCTTTGGCCACTGCAGCAACCTGAATCTTATCCTCTTTGGCATAATTACCCATAATACTCGCCTTACTGTGCATTACTTCTCACGGCTGTTCTCCACTTCTTCTGATTCATGTCAGTTTCTGTTTGGAAACCCTGTCATGAGCTGTCGGCTTTTCTGTACGTTCAAACGCTACTGTAGATAGCTGGTTGGCTTCTTGCCTTCTTTCCTCTCATGTATCTCGCTATAAAAACAATCATATCTTCCCCCTTCCTCATATAAACCTGGGATCCCCTTTTGCTAAATTATGTGATCTGTGAGCAGAAGAGCAATTCCGGCAACCGAAGTGAACAAGCGCAGACCTAGATCAGGCAGAGCTATAGAGAATAATGTTCAAAAAACTTTATAGGCCACAGACAGAGAAGTGAAAAGTGCTGAAAGATGCTGCTGCATCATTTGCTAGAGATGTGAAACTGTGCACAGCTTCTGCTAGCCAAATTTTAAAAATGAGAAATGGAGTCAACGCTAAGGTCTGTCTCCGCTCTCCCTGTATGTGGCCGGGCAGTCAAGGACCAGTGAGTCCGCTCTGGGACCGGCACTTCTGAAAATGACAATTCATTAAGCCACGGAGTGGGTCCAACTCGTGCTTTTGCTTTCCCACTTTAAGCATGTTTACAGGTGGGTCGGCTCCTGTTGCACACACTGCACTGCATGTCCTCTGTAGTTGGGCCATCTAGCGTTTTCATTATGACAGGCAGAGGATTGACAGGCCACATCCCCAATCCGAAGGCCCTGCTAACTGCTGTTCTTCTGAACAACATGCTGGTCAAGCGGTCTGAAGATTAGGAGCAATCATTATAGCCACCTCCTCTGTGACGACCAAAATCCTATAGCTGAGGCAAATGTGTCTGTGAGACACATCTATACGAACAGGCAAAGTGTGAAAAGGATCTTCTCAGCCTGGGTGACCTTATGTCTTATTAACGACTCTCCTTAATGATGACTTCTGTAATTACAATGGAGCTGCTCAAGAGAGCAGAAGAAGCTCCATTTGCAGCTGCTTGACCCCAGATCAAGTAAGCCTTCCTAGATGGAAGGTGGAGCGAATGCTAGCACCTCAGCTCATAAAGAGCCCAGCCTGCACTCCAAGGTACTGCTCTCAACCTTTGTCCATGTCAGAGCTGAAATTCTAGGCAGGATGGGGGGGGGGGACGGGGGGGACAGTACGAGAGGGTAAGGGATCAGAGGCAGCGGCCAGCAATTGCAAGCAGATGCCCAAGTGCCTTGAAGGGCAGGAGCAGGGGCGCTAACCTCTCTCAGATGGACCCTTGGGTTATAAACGGGTGGCCGGCGCTGTTCAGCCTGGGCCTAGTGAGGAAATGCCACCGGTGGCTCCTCATAGCAAACTGGCCTCATGTGTGTCTGATCGCTGCAGGCTTTGATGCTTAGGGTGCAAAGTCGTGGCTGTTCCATATGGTCAGGATCTCAGCAACTCAATAACACAGTTAAAGGTGCGGGAGGTCCAGTGCCATGTGTGTTTTGCAGCCAGTGGGCTGTCACTGTCAGTCTTCATGGGGCCCGTCCTTAAAATGGAGTGGAATTTAAGGGAATCTGTGTCTGACTTTGATTTTCAGTGGCCTTGAATGAGTATCCTTAGAGTAATGTCCTAATATGCTATTCTTTTGTTTATTGGTTTTTGAATAGTGTTAGTCATACCATTGGTGCCCTCTCATTCCTAGTGGCTGTCCCGTGCGTTCCTCGGAGTAACAGGAATATATATATCGCACCATTAATGCAAGACCTGCAAGGATCCAATCATTTCTTCAAGACTCCCGCTGTTTTGATTTGTAGATTTTGGCAAAGAGCTACGCTAAGCGAGAATCTTCCAAGAACTGATATTTTATAGGTTTTTCCCTCCATAGTGTTGCCTATATTGAGGCCCATTCTGAGAGCGAGGAATGAGCAGACCTTCAGGAATACTAATGCAGTGCAGTGGCAGTAAAATATTTGGGTTTTATACCGTGAAGGAGCCACCCATGTCCAACAACCAAGAACAGTTACTGCACCACAACATTTTTAGTTGCTTTTCCTCTTTATAATTGATGCTAACTTGATCCTATTTTTGGGTAACTGCAACACTCAAGAGAGGGGCAAAATTTGAGTACATGAGAAGCGGTTATAGTCTGAAGAGTCTATGACAGTCTTATGAAGAAAAAACTCCAGTGTGGCCCTTCGAAAGAAAAGATGTTTACACTTAACATGAGAGAGCACAAGTAACTCAGCTACTACTCAAGCACAAATCATAAACAAATATAATCACTGCATGAAGTTCATGAATGTACTCTTTATCATTAGACCTCAGTCTTGATTGGCTCCCACTTCCCGTTCCCGTGTTTGTGCGGGGCGACGTGAGAACACGGGCTCGGGGTCAGTTTCTGGTTAATTGATGCGTTAAATAACAGTACCGTGCCCACTCAAGTTAAGCGTTAGAGAAAAAGCTTTGTCTGCAGGTTTCAAAATGCTCAGAATTCAATAATTTTCCACCACCTCTGTCATGTAGAGTGTTGTAATTGCTTTTTCCTGAGTAAGGAAGTGAGATGAAGGTGCAGCAACATGGGCGCATGTGATGCGGCGGCATCGCTAATGTCGCCTTTGTGCGTAAGAGGATCATGGCTGATTACACAAAGCTGTGAGCAACACGGAAGTAGCAGAAGAAGCTTTAACCTTCTCCCCCTTGGATGCTCTTGAGATTCAGCTTAAACAGAAAAATACGGAAGTAGGTTCTGCGTTTGGGAGTCTATCTATCGAGGTTCTTTTTCTACTAACTGTTGGGTACAAGGACATCCTCTGAAGGCTCCGCTTGGCACTGAGCTATGCACAAAGGAGCCAGTGCACACTGAGCCTTCCCAGGCTGAAAATTGTCTAAATGGGCTGCAGAGAATGCCACCGCAGGGAGAATGCAGTTAGCCCGCTGGAACAGAGCTCTGCAGGTGGAGGTCTAACCATTTGTTTGAGAACAGTATCTCTAAGTTTTAATGCATTAACCCTAGTAGAAGCCATGTTTCTGAAATCATGCCACATGTCTGCTCCCAGTAGTATATTTAACAAAAAACTGTCCACCATTTTGTTTCTTAAAGGGGCGGATCATCCATCTCACGGAGTAATATACTGTTCGCATCCTACACACAAGATGTTCTCACTATATTATACCACATTTTTTCAAAATTAATTGTGATGTATTGCCATCTTGTGACACCTCCCTCATCCAACATTGAAGCCAACTCAAATATCCATTTATTTACTATCACAGTTCAGTGATAATGTACATAAAAAAGGCTCTGCTGATAATCTAAATGCGTCACTGAGAGCATGGATGAAATTATCCTCACAACAGAGGGAGAATTTGTATGGCAATGTGGAAAGCGTTGTTATGGAAACCTGAATTCAGGCCATGGAAAAGTTTGGCAGTTCAGACAGAGGTTAGAGAGAAGGCCTTATCAACAGCAAAGCTTATCAGCGTTTTTAATGTAATATGGATTTTCACACTGTTTTTCGTGCAAATCTCTCTGTATGTGTAACTTCCCCCTGATTTTTTTTTTTTAGTTTTGATAAGCTGATTGAATTTGTGTGCTTATTGGTTGATATTGACAAAAGTCTTCTAATTAACCGCCAAGAGGTTACTGCCAGGAAACCAAAATAAAGTGCTTGGCTCCTGCAGGCATTGAAAAGCTTGCACAAATGGATAATTCAGGGTCACAACACAATCTTTTTTTAAAGCCGGCACCTGATTTATCGTGAGGTGACTTTCCCTCCTTCGATATAACAATGGAGAGCTGAAACGCAAAGGAAAGCGAGATGCCGGCATCTGCCGCCTCAGACCTATACCGCACACGTATGTGCTTAGGGTTAGGGTTAGGGTTAGGCGGCATCTGCCACCTCAGACCTATACCGCACACGTATGTGCTTAGGGTTAGGGTTAGGGTTAGGCGGCATCTGCCACCTCAGACCTATACCGCACACGTATGTGCTTAGGGTTAGGGTTAGG
>JAODKF010000147.1:25858147-25880421 GCA_026779585.1 Mormyrus proboscirostris
CTCAGACCTATACCGCACACGTATGTGCTTAGGGTTAGGGTTAGGCGGCATCTGCGACCTCAGACCTATACCGCACACGTATGTGCTTAGGGTTAGGGTTAGGCGGCATCTGCGACCTCAGACCTATACCGCACATGTATGTGCTTCCTGCAGAGCATAAGTGCAATCAAATGAAATCAATAACCTGTCATTCAAGGCCGCTGGCAGTGGTCTATCCCAGGAAGTGGCGGCTCACACTCCACACCCAGGACACGCACGAAGACATATGAGACGTACATGTTATTTATGCACATACATATATAAAGGAAAATGACGGTCACTGGCTCCCCTGAACTGCATGTGGAACAAAAGAAGAGAACCTACCGGCAAGTACTGGGACTCATTGAAATGCACAATCCCACAGGTGTGAGGCGATATACCTCAGCACCTATTGAACTGTATGATTTACTTGCATTCTACTTCTTTGGGCCATACCTTCATATGTGTCCCAAGCGTATAATGCCAATAACCAGTGTCTGCTGGCAGTGAGACATTGTGACTTACATGCTTGGTGAGGGTCACAGAGCATCGCTGGCACAAGAGGTGCTGGACTAGAAGGTCATTCTAATGGCTCAACTCTCTGTTGCTCCATTTGCAAGGTCGGCCCTGGTGCAGTTTAGGCATCTATCTTCCATTTATCCATTTTCTATAACTGTTTGTACTATTCAGGGTCTTGGGGGTCATCTGATTTCATGAAATGATAATGGTGTAACTTATCTGTTTCTGCTTATTCTGGTATAAGTTAATTCTGTTATAAATTAAGTATGTTCTGGTAGCCATAAAATGGATCAGTCCCTGCCTTGTCCCATTCTGTCTGTTGTTGTTATCCCATTTGGCCAGCAGGTGTCGCTGGCCATTTCGTTTCTTTCTCTTTAACACCTTCCTCTGTCCTTATTGTTTTCCTCTGCTCCCGTGGCTGTTTCATGGCTGAATGGGACCAGTAGGGCACCGCTAACCATCATGGCTTCAAGGCTGTTTTATCTATCAATTATTATATCAGATTGGCTATCTGGTGCCCCATGTTCTTGTGGTCTTATAGTTCTGCATCACTTCTTGTTTTAGTGCCTTTATTAGTTATCCCTGCTTATGTTTAGTCTTGTAGCAATGTCATATGAGCCCTGTTACTAGTAACTCCTATCTTTTTAGTCTATAGTGCTTGTTAATAACCTTCACCTTTAACCTTTAGTCCCTAGTGTGTGTAATCTGTCATGACCCACACCTCTCCCCTGTTCAGCCTTGTTATCTGTGCACATATGTGCCTGCTCTTACTGGGTTCCTTTGTCGGTCATTTAATGTGTCGGATTGTGTCTGCCTGCAGTCCGTGTTAATCTCCCTCTGAACTCCAAGTCATGGTTTGTTAGATTGATCTGTGTTTTCTATCTTTAAGTATCAGTGCAATTACTTGCAATTTTTACCCCTCGTGGTCTATTTAGTTTTAGATGCTTGGTGTTTTGTTTTCGGGTAATAAAGTTCTCCTTTGTTCAGAAAGTCGCATCATGGACCATTATCTGTGACCCATCGTTAATACATGCTAAACACAACACTGTAAGAAAATTCAAAATATAATAAAATTAAATTTTCTTACATTTTTATTCATAACGTATTTCATCTGTCATTTCTGAGCCGTAATAAATGTTAGATTTGTATACTGTATGGCTGAGAGGCAAGTAAAGGTAGTCTTCTCACATAAAAATGTGGGTCACTGGCAGGCCTCTTCCATATCTGTTTGTGTCTTTGCCAAGCTCGATGGAACCAAAGGTCAGAGTCTTCCGGAAGACGCAGTGTATTCCAGTGAATTACGGGTTCACTGCATTTCACTACCATCACATCAGTTTACGGGATTTTTTGGACAAACCTATCTGGGACTCAGCAGCACATCCGACATCTGCAGGTTATGGAGAACCGGTTGCAAACCCTACAATAATATTACTGCAGTGTTTTGAGGACGACAGGTAACAACTGTGTCAGTGCTGTGGCTAAACTCTGCTCCGCTGTGGATGAGCTATGATAAAGCACTCGAGTCATAAACTTGTCTACTTAGGGTTCAATATTCAAAGGACAAGAAGCACTGCTCTTGTTAGTATGTATGCCGCAGCTGTATTCTTTCAAACCACTCCCTTAATGAAATGAACACCAATCGAAATTATATTGTGAGCTATAGTGGCCTGAAAAGTTTACCCAGCAATAACATTTACTTAGATTTCTGTACAGGTCTACATATATTATAAATGAAGTAAACAATTTTTAGGCAAGTATCCATTTACCTCTTTAGTACACAGTGCATCTAATTTTATCAACTGCACAAGGGGTTACAGCTGTGAAATTAAATAAAACCATTCCAATTAAAGTGTTTGAATCATGGAGGCATGGAACACAGGAACAATCGGAAAGCGTACAGTTCTGTTTGTTCCGGATAAACAAATAAGAATCATCTAGAGTTCCTCATGGGTGCCTGTAAAGCCTCAACACACACACATAGCCATAAACCTTCCTGCGATGAAAAATGCATGAACACATCAAGCAATGAAACCCTCTGGAGGGGGATCTGAAGAGGCAGATTGGCAGGATGAGAAGAATTTTGGTATTTTTTGAGCAGCTGAAAGGAAAAGTTGATATGGCATAAGACTGGAGTGAAAAGGGAACTGAAATGGAATTTAAAGTGAAAACAGATAAGCTCCCTTTTATGAGCACGATTCTGTCACACAGACAGAGCATGAAGCTGGCTGGGGTGGATGAAGTGCATATTGTGGCATAATGTCAAGCCGTAATTCATGAATAAGAAATAATAAGAAAGGACTTTCTTAGTAGATATCTAGATTAAAATATAGATAAAATATCAAACTTAATTGTTACTTTACCACATCTCTAATAGCAGGAGTTTGTAAACCCAGGCTAAGTGTAACCATCATGTAGAAATAGGAACCATAACACCCAGCAGAGCTACTGGCTAAAGCGGCAGGTGCATTCAGATAAGCAAGATTAATGAGCGTGATCCGCATTCACAGAGTATTACATATATACTGGGCATAATATTCATGTGGCAGCTCTGCAAAATTCAAAGACATTTAAATGCAAGCGGCTTGTTTTCTCTCTGCCAATCGGGCCACAACCATCTATTGACCACAATGAATCTGGAGTCAGTGTTTCCATGACTGAAAATGGTCCTATTATTATAAAAACAAAATACTGATTTATACATTTCAGACCTTATCCATAGCTGAGTGTAAATCCTACATTGGATAAAGACATAAAAAGATTTGAAGCAAAAGCATTTTGGTGAAAATGTTTCCCTTGCTATGTTTTGGTTGTTGTTTTTTTTAGTATGACATAAATATGAATAATTGCCTTTGACAAAATACAGCGGTAAAACATTTTCCTAGGTTTGCTTTAAAATTACAAATGGAAAAAGAATGTTAGAAAACCCACGAAGGACAGATCTTTTCCTAAGGTTGTTTTGTTGGGATATTAAATATAGTTAATGATATCTTACTTTATGGGCATAGTTTATATAATTAAATTAGATGCAAAAACAAAAATAATTCTGAACTTGGTTGTAATGGTGCTCTTGTGATGTCTTGCTTTTTCCAGTGGCTATTACACTAACCTGTGCATCTGAGGTTCTCTACAGGCCGACGTGTGCCATTCCGCAGCAGGGCCAGCTCTGTTCTCAGTATCTCTCCTTCTCGAAGCTGCCGTTTAAAAGCAGACTCAAATTCAGTTTCCATTGACAGCAGGACACTTCACAACTTCACAAAATACTGGGTACCATGTAAAAACATTACAATTTCTTGCAACACTTAAACAGTAGGAAGTAATCTGAATGGTCGCATATCTTCCGCGTGATTGGCCCCTTGGAAAGGCCTGAGACATCCAATTGCTGGTCGCCTCACGCTGCGCTCATTTGATTGATTGATTTGATTGGAGAGCATGAAAGGCAGACTTCTGGGTCTAAATGGAGCAGCAGCCAGGCTTGCAGAATACCCCATTCCTCAATTATGAATGCTTGCGGGCTCCCCTCAGAGTTGCTGATGATGATGTCAACTTTCTGTTCTGTTCACCTAGACCACATACACAATGTTTTGGGCCTGTCTCATGTGCGTTAGCTATGAGCAATTGTAAGTCATGCGAGTGGTAAAACTAGGATCTCAGGCCTGTGAGCTTTATTGATGTTCCACACAAGCAAATCACCCTTTTCTTGTAAATACTTAGTGGTGTGAGAAGGAAAAGAGGGATGTGGGACGTGGCGAAATACCTGTTGAGATTCGTAGGAGAATGAAATCCACAAAGATACAATTTCCCTGGGCAAAAAATGGAACAAGGAATGTCCACAAAAGCAATAAATTCTGATGTAGCAGGCAAACAGTCTAATTTCTAACAACTAGTTGTGGTAGTTTCATAGATTCTCTTACATTTTCCAACGTCTTGCGGCACTTGCTCCCAAGTTGCCGAGCGGTTGAGTAATTACTCCATGCTTACACTTGCGTGTTGTGCAATGTCTTGGCAATGTGGATCATAAGTATTTACTGAATCCTTTCTTGCCAGTACATAATAATCTATCCATCTTTCTTATACTCGTTACAGTCACAGGGGGGCCTGGAGCAAGGTTCTTCCTCACAGGCACACACACACTGTACAATACCATAAATATTAGCTTACTGGTAACTGCATGCCTTTGGACTGTGGGAGGAAATTGCAGCACAGCAAGGAAACCAATGTGACACACGGAGTGACCCAGAGTGGAGGTGGGATTCAAACGACTAACAAGTGTGAAGCAACATCGCTACCCTCTGAGCCACAACGAGTCCCTATGACATCAAAAGAGACATAGAGACATGGACAACCAACGATAATGGCAACAACAACAATAATATCAAGAATAATAATCATGATAGTTATGCTGACAAACTGTTTGGATATAATTGTTCCTTTAGAAGAAGTTTTCACTACATTCAGAGCTAGAATCCAAACAGTCATTCCCGTTTAAGAGGCATGACCTCATGTCACAAGCTTTTTTACATTCTTGCATAGCTCAGCTGGACACCAATATAGCTACACAGATATGATGAAGTATCCCCGACTCAAATGGCTGCTCATCTGCCGCACGGGGGTGTGACTGGTGACCGGGGTGGGGTGGGCTGGGGGCCGGATCAGTTGCATAACATCTCCCGCAGCTTCTGTAAGGGTTTGGAGAGCCATTGGTGGATGGGGCCTCGGGTGGGAGTGTCCTGCTTTTAATAACCATGATGCAGCATTCCTTGGAGTGAGCACTGGGCTCCTATTCTGTCAGGAGCACAGGGAAGACGCCTTGCTAAATATGGAGATCTCAGGCTCTGTTACCATGGGGCCACATAATTCAGAGTGACGCCAGGCGACTTTTACGGGATACGTGGACTGAGTCAAAGACCCAACTCACTCCATAGCCAAATATATGTACGAAATTGAACATGCGACATGCGGAACTTGAACAAATACCGGTCACAGATTAGGGCTGATGGCTCTCAGTGTAAAAGTGTAAATTGACAGAAGCCTTATATTTTTGTTATTACTCTTGTGTGTAACAAAGTCTCCATTCACTTTATCATTTACCATGCTGTGTCATAGAGTCAGGACCTTGAATGTAAATATGGATCTTAATCATAGGAACAGCTGCATGTGACATCGGTCCATGACGTAAATATATTACTCATGAACTCACATCAGTGAACTATAGAGAGTCTGTGCACAGCTGCCTAATGATGAATAATTGGTTAACCAACAGAATGGCTTTATACACTCTGATATTAATAACTTCTCGTTGACGCACATTTATACAGGGTAAAAAACACTGATCACATTTAGTCAAGCCGCTGTCTGGCCTTTAGCGAGGCTCCTGTTTTCTGCAGCTACCCTCAGCATATTCAGATGATTAGCGAGGGATTAAGGTTCTTTGCAAGTGAAGATAATCATGACTGACTCAGTGCAAGGACTTCAACCCACGGAGGAACCTCCTCTCGGAGCAGTACAGGTGATGACCTAAACAAGCTGAGTGGATTTCAGCTTGTGTTTTGAGGATGGTGCAGTAAAATCAAGCAATATTTCTTAATAAATACTGCAATAAATGCTATATATTTATTTGACTTTGAATAATAATGAACATGCAGAAAGTAGACAAAGTTCTGCTAGTTTGTACACAGCATTCCAGGATACCAGTATGTGCCAGTTCATATTTCTGGGGAACCTCCAAGACCAAGAATGATTTCTAATTGACAAAATCTTCTTTGCTTACTCATACAGTTTAAGGGTTTGTATCTTGGCACATGGGTCTGCCAGAGTTCCACCTTAAGGACTGACAACACAGAACTGTTTAGGTA
This sequence comes from Mormyrus proboscirostris, assembly GCA_026779585.1. NCBI lineage: Eukaryota > Metazoa > Chordata > Actinopteri > Osteoglossiformes > Mormyridae > Mormyrus > Mormyrus proboscirostris. Next base: position 25,864,537 of record JAODKF010000147.1, read on the forward strand.
TTATTTTATTGTTTCATTCAGTGCAGTTTTATCAACAAGATATATTTAAATTGAGTTTTCCAAGAAATAATATCTTTGGGCTTTACGGCTGGTATTTCATTGCATTTTTATGATTTCTGTGTCAAAATTATTGTGTGAATTTACACACACATACACAGTGATGAAGCCATTACAAAATCAACACAGCACAACACTGATTTTTAGTGCCTTTGCTCAGGAATCCAGTGAAATTTTTGCTCAGGGATTAATTTATTCTCATTTCTGCAAGTAGAAAGAAATACCTTCTTGCGTGCCTTCCTGGAGACTTACACAACATATAACAAAAAAGAGAACATAACAAATAAGAATGAGGACAAATAACATAATATCATATATACAGTATACATACAACATACAATGTAATTACAATGTACAATATCATACAATGTACAAAGTACATTAACAGACAAGTAGCACGACTCAGTGCAGAGGTTTAAAGTGGCAGTGCTTAGTAAATAAATGACTGGGCATCTACATTTTTATTCCTGTCGTAACAAAGATGTTCCTGAGGCTTGAAGTGCGGGTCCCCTTCTGGAGGGGAGGAGGCAGGAATGCGACTGGGCTGAGCGGCTGGGCTCTGGTGGCACGTGTCCAGCTTTTTTCTGGACAGTTATTGATAGCTTTTTTCCTTGCGTATCAGAACCCTGTTTTCAAACAAATTTGTGGATGTTGAAGTTGATCCTGCTTTTTCTAGCTATTCAACCGCAGACACCGTAAAAAATTGTGAATGAAGTGTTTCAAGTTCAAGCTTTATTGCTGTCAAACAAAGAACAAGATTTCCTCAAAATCATTTGAAAATTGAGTCCCGAATTAGTTGCTGGGATAGAGGGTGATGTTGAAAACAGGGAATGCTCTTCGACAGGAAAAGGCAGAGAGCCGCGGCTGTCCCCTTCGCCTGGCCTTCCCGCTGACGGCGGAATCCTGTCAAACCACTCCTTGCTTTTTGCCCTGTGACTCAGCTGTTGTGTCAAGCACATCGCTTATTCACATCTATTTACAGCCTGGTCTGTACAGCACTGTGATGTCAGCTGTGTCACATTCCCCTGGTCAAGTGACATGCCACTGATGGCCCCGAGTATTCCCTCCCGAGGTGCTCCTCTTTTCTTCAGAACGCACGTTTGAATGCCGCGTACCCTGCCAGAATGGGATGTTCGACTCCTTGACACAACAAAGTGGTGGTGTGTGAGGGAGGGATGGAGGAGGTCTCCTGTAGCACAGACGGGAGCAGAAACCGGAGAGGGACCAGCTTGCTGTCCACGAGAGGTGGTTACCAGCGCACATCGCCATGCGCCCTGTTCAGGCTGACACGGCTGAATCCCCAGTGCATGTCTCTTATCACTATGGCAATATCATAAAACCCTGAGCAGCTAGTTTTCACGTGGTATATCCTACTTGATAATCCCTCCTTTAGTTATCAGAGACTCGAAAGAAGACAGTTTCGGTGCAAATAGCAGAACGTGGAGCCCTGGTTACATAACTCCAGGCTTAGGCCCTATAAAGGAAAATTGGCATCATTCTCTTGAGTAACAGATCTAAACTTACATGACATGAACACATCAATACCACGAGTAGTGCTAAATAATCGATTTGTTCCTAAAAAACTCTTTTCCAAGTGAGCATCTGGAAATGAAATTAAAACATGATCTCCTCTGGTTCTTCGCTGGAGCTTCAATGATCATATATCACAGTCGAAACCCCAACTTAAATACTTCTAATTCAAGTAGGTGATATCCATATATTTGTTAAATGTCTTGTTATTCACTTTGAATTAGCAACTTTACGAGATCCCAGAGCCAAATACAACTGGGGGAATGCACTTTCTGGAATGCATAAAAACCCTGTGAATGTGAACAAGAAAAAAGGTCCTGGAGCATGTTCAGATTTTGGGTGTTGCAGTTTGCCTAGTCCACTGCAGCACCAAATATACCCGTGTATGTAGGATGGTGAGTGCTTGTGTGAGGCTCATTCAGAATGTAAGGCATATGGCATATAATGGGACCCCCCCCACACACACATACACACACACATATTATCTGGTTGCATTTTATTTTATAGAGAAGGTCAAATTCATGTTGTTATCCATTGTATTTTTTTCTATAATCTCAGTTTCTGATTTAGCCGACGCAAAATGACACGTTGCCTTGGCTCATGAAGCAGCTAAGGGGTCCTGACAGTCAGCAGATGCAGGGTTTTGTTTAGTGAACGCGCAGGAGGGAGCTGACCTTGTGTGCGTTGGTTAGAGAAATATGACGTTACAGCCTTTTTATTTGTTTTAAATCTATGCGCGTCTGGACAGTTTTGTTATTTTTAACCTAAGTGTGTAACACTTGTGATTGGAACATTGCTGGTTCAGATTCCATAGCTGGTAGAGTGATGTCACCGTTAATCTCAGCAGCTGAACCTGCTCTCTGATCTTCATCATATTACTTTGGACAAAAGTGACTGTAAACAATGTAAATGTTCAATAGAAGCGTGGCACTGCAGTGCAGTGGATACCATTATAGGGGAGAGCCTGTGGAAACAATACCATGATAGATGTGCAACATGATCAAAGCTAAAGGCGGTTCAACAAAAAAATTCAAGCCGTAACATTTTTTTTTGGCCGGGCAGCGTGTCTGTGTGCCATGGGCAGCAAGATGGAGTAGCAATCAATAAAGTGTTATTATGAATTAGTGACTGTGCTTTGCCGATCATCTGTGTGTAAGTTGGTGCCCCGTGGTAGACTGGCATCCTGTCCTGGGTGTGTTAGTGCCTCCCAGGGACAGGCTGCAGTTTCACTGTAGAAGATAAGGAGGTGATAATTGCATGGATATTCACTTTTATATAAACCTGCACGTTTTAGACGTACATTGGACACCTTACAGAATTATTTCATTCTCAAATCTATCAGATTTATTAGTCTTGTTATCATATACGATTAATATTCTTGTATTGTGCTTTCAGTTTAATGGTGCTTTCATTGCACTGGAAAAAGGTTGACTCAGCTAACATCTCCATTGTGTTCTTATTTATGTATATAAATTCATTAAAATAAAGTTCATTTTCATTAGTCTGATGTGAAGAATGGTGTAAGTAAACACATTATGTACACTTTTTCTTTCCTTGATCGGGGCAGCCCGATCTGTATTTATTCAGTTTATTAAAGTGAAATGGGATATTTGCTGTAGACGTGACCGATGCATTGTTTGAAAATGGATGTTGAGATACTCACCCTCTCCAGTTCAGCATTTATCCAAGGTGTGATCAAACAGTGTAAGCCCAACCCCACCTTCAAAGCTCACAATGTTTGGCAGCTATGTTCCATAGTGGATGTATATACCTGCAGGCCCTTGTGCTAGAGCCCAGGAGAGCATTAGCTTTGCACCAAAATTTTAATGACCTTATTTAACCCCTGTTATCCAACCAGGGAGACAGGGAGGGCTTAGCTCTTTTATGGCACTTTTCCACTGCCACCAAGAACCAACCCATACCGCAAACTGGCGGTTTTCCATTGCAATGTATGCGAGTCGTACCGAAGCCATATCCGGGCTATAACCAGGCAAACATGGTCTGGGTTACTAGCAGGGCCTAAAGCGTGACCTAACTGAGCTGGCTGCATCAAAATGCATTTCTGGAACATACCAGTGTTCTACACATAGATCTATCAGAAGGAAAAAGTATATATTCTATACATCATTCAATATTAGTGGTGTCGCACAACGCAAAGCGTTTCCGAAAATTTCCAGCCTCCTACTTAAAAAAATGCACAGCCGAATGGGATGGATTCGTAATGCAAATTTACTCCAGCAAATGCTAATTCCGTTAGCATTTGATACTTGCATCACACGGCAATTCTCACATATTTGCTGGCGGCGCTTTTAGCACGCAGTGTAAGAGAAATAATCGCACATAATAAATCATGGGGTATTTCTCCACACCAAGAATGCCAATATTGTACTTGTGATCTCGGCAAGACCGGTCTTGCTACCTTGCCTTCCAGGAACAAACCTGGAGTGCAATGAATCATGGGACTGGTCTCATTTGGCGAGGATGTAACATACGTATGTTTGATATTTGGGGCAGGGCGAGAACGACATCCGGCGGTCTTTACTGTTCTCAGTATATCTGTCCTTGAGTATTGCAACTGGTCTACAGCAAAGGAAGATGACGTGAAACTAGGGTGACCAGGTACTCCAGGTCAGGGAGGACAGTCTCAGCTAGGACAGGTTTTGTAAATTACCATTTCAATTAAAAGGACCTGGATTTCACATGAGCGCCGAGCTCTTGCTGTGTGCTGATTGGTCAGTCTCCTATAATCATGCATGTGTCACTGATGCTGATGTGAATCAGCTGGATGAGTCTTTCAGTCAAGGAAACAAACCAGTCAAAGCACAAGAAGAGCTGAAACCATGTGGTAACTAGCGTCTCTTCGCAGTAAAGGGTCGGTGTGGTTTGGTTCCTGCATGTCAGTGGAAAAGCGCCATTAGAGTTTTTCTTGTTTGGGTGTATAAATTGTCTTTTTTTCCTTCTCCGAATCAGGTTTTGCTTCTCAGTACTTAAGGAAAGGGTGTGCCAAATAATAATTTAAGAAATAATAATGTTCTGTCTAAGTACTAAATGAATCTGTTTTGTTTTGTCAGAAATTATTTAATTTCAGCAAAGAAAAAGTTGAGACAGCTAGAAATGATTACCGTTGATATAAAAAACAGTGACCAAAAGAACTCTGGGTTGTTTTTGTCCCCGTAACGTGGAGATATTTTCTTCTAGGAAAGCCATATTAACCTGTACAACCTGGGGCTGCTAGCTGCTAGCTAACTTTATGGGTGCCATCTGAGCAGCTGTGGCTTTAGCATTAATGGCTATAAAGGCTAGCAGAGTCTATGGTGTCAAGCTCTGTAATGGACAGCCATAATGCTACGAGCTAAGAGCCTTTAAATGCCAACAGTGAAGGTGAAACTGAGGGCTACTGGATATCCCACCTCAGGCATACTGCTGCCAGGGAGGCAGATGAGGGACATTTGTGGGGGAGGGTACTGACTTGACTGGGCTTGGACCATACTGCACCTGGAAAACTGTACATGGAGGTATTGCTTTTTAAATTCGGTCACCATACTGTACGCTGTGGTAAAATGTCTGGACGGTATTACAAATTAGGTACTGCAGGCTGGAGGCCAACCAGGCTAGAGAGTGAAATTTGTAAAATTTGCTGACTGGGGGGCGGGATCATGGCTGTAAAACGTCTTGCTGGCTAATTATACTGCTGCTGAATAGCTTAACAACGTATTTGCGGGACACACAGGGGACTCTGTCAGTTTGCAGAGATTCCCAGGACTTACGGCAGAGGTGGATGTCTGGCCTATAAGGGCTGACTGTGACAGGCATTGTTTCATTTGTTTTCTAAGTTCACGCAGAGCAATGATTGCTTCATTTAGAAACTGAAACAAAACTAACCTGCTGTTTGTGCATTAAGCCCCAGCCTTCTGCTCCTGACATGGGCGATTGTTCAACCCAAACACACTTAGCAATGCCAGTAACTCGTAACAGTAACCTAGTCTTTGTTTTCTACCTACAGGTTACTGGAAAACGGAGATATCACTGTCGAAAGGATTTTTTCCCTCTTTCACATTTCATATTCCTTGTTTAAGTGACAAGTTTACCTTCCACAAAATAGCTAGACCCTCCTGTCCTGTACCTAATTATTTATAGCCCTGTGACGCAGGAGCTGGTTGTCACTGGTTTTGTCTGCCGGCTGGAATTGTTCCAGTCCTGACACTGGCTGACCTGGGGATGCTGTTGTCCAGGGAACGGGAATGTTTGGGACACTCCATGCTTTCAGGATGATACCTCTGATGATTTACTTATTCATTTATTTGCTATTAATGTCTGTGCCTTTGCAGATAAGGGCCCATTTGACAGACAAAAAAAAAAACTTATCTGTTTAACTTTAGATTTCTTTCAGTATTTAACCACTTTTTGAGAGCTTTGCTCAAGCAAATGAATACCATTAACCTGTTCATAGCTTGAAACATTGATTTTCAGTAACAGCTCGATTCGTGCCTGGAGTTCAGGACACGTTGAACACAATGCTAGAGTACCAGAAAGTATATGCTCATTACGGACTATTCGAAAGCACCAGTGCACCTATAAAGCAACGCCTTTGCACTGTGAGAGAAAACCAGAACTACCTCATTGCATAAGCCCTGCTGTTCTCCAGTCATTGATAAAATCTCATTGAATGTATTAACCTGTATATTATGTCATTTTCCAAAACAAGGGGCCTAATCATGGTCTTTCCATGTTTGACATGTGGTGGAAATTGCGATGCCGTAACAACATCACCACAGGCCAAGTCCACTCAGTGGCACCCCGGGCTTCACCACAGAAAAGCACTGAATTAAAACAAAGAAAGTACAATGTGAATAGAGCATAGGTATCAGATTTTACAGATGTTGCAACAGACTGACTGCAGCTGCTCGGAACTGCAGCTGTGAATGTCAAATTTGGTCTGCTTTGGGACAGACTGGAACTGCCTTTTCCAAATCAGCATCCCTCTGCCTCGACTCGTGGAACGAGTGGAGATCTCTGAGAATTAAGTAGCCTTAGTGCCCCAAGACAAAGCAGAGACGGAGGAATGTTTCCAACCATGTACATGAAACTGTGAAGCACATTTGAGGAAAGTCTGTTTACTTCTCTAGTCAACATTGGTATAGTGCACACTCGCAATTTAAACCCCACAGGCTACACAAAATGCTTCTTCACAGCTATGCAAAAACTCAAGTAAGCTAAGTAATCTTACATGTCCAGAGAATATAAATAAGGCTTTTTATTTCATTTCTCTCACTTGTGGAGAATTTGAAAAAGTCAGTCCTACCCACTACTGTGTTTCTTCATGTTACATTTCTAATATTTCTTTTGAGTGTTGAATTCTGTGGTGAGATAATTTTCATTTCTCTTCTTGTTCTGCAACTCATCAGTAGTACTGCATGCAGTAATGAACATATATAATGAAGTATATGAATCTCATATTTATATACAGATATGAAAGCTGGGTAGTCTTTAATCCTTCTAGCTAAACACCATGACCTGTGTTTAAATAGCGACTATGCAGATAAAATTGATATAACAATGAAAACTGCAAAGGGCGGAAACATTTCTGCCGTGGAAACACTCAAGCTGTGGAAAATCAGGCTTTCGTGTCTTGGCTATCTGCAGGCATTTACCTCCAATCAAACTAAAATATGACCCGAGGTAAAATGCAAGCTGTCGGCAGCTCTGTAAATAGGAGCCGCTTCACATGTTCTTGTCTGTGTTTTCATTGGCCTTCTTTGATATCAGCTTTTAAGTGCTGCTTATCTCACCACTATTTGTGGCCAGTGATAAAACCTGGCTGAAGGCATGTGCTAGAATTCATGTTATTCCTGAAATTCATTTGATTTAATTTGATTAACATTCTTTATGACCTCTGTGGTTGGACAATATTTAAAGGTTTATTTAAATAAATTGTCGGCACACTAGCGATACAAGGGCAACAATATGATATCATGTTTATCTAAAACTTTAAAATATTATTGTCTGTTTGGATAAATTCAAGATAAATATAAGAAGGCATAAGATAAGGTCTGTTGTGTGAAGGCCTTGGCTCATAAAGTTACAAGAAATTAGCTAAATATGATGAATGTTCTATGAAAAAGAAAATGCTTGCTGTATAATATGTTATGCATTTTTGCTTTACTTTTCATACTATAAATGAATACTTTGATAATGTAACATTGACACATTAGCATAATATAAATTAACACTGACACTGCAACTCTATAATGGATAAATGGTTTTGGAATATGGATAGATGGATGGATGGATGGACGGATGGATACTAACGTGTTTCCTTTGATGAAAAAGGCAATGTGTGCTGTAAGTAATCCGTCAGCTAAATTGTTCATCAATTCACTCAATGAAATGAACGTCCCATTGATTAGTGATGGACTGACAGACTGGCAGCCTGCGAACGGCGCCCCCTTGCCTTATGCCTTCCGCTGCTTATTATATGCCTGCTGCAGGCTCACTGCAATCCTGAACTGGAAGCGTTATGGGTGCTTGATCTTATGAATATTAGTTTACTATTGGCATCTTTGTTTAGACCTATATTATAATTTGGCAGTTTTCCACACCTATAATACAGTACGATGTAGGCGTCCTGTCATTTTAAGGGACTCCGGGGATACCACTTTGTAGGGCGGATACATATTTTACTACGTCACGGGTGTATGGCCAGCCATCCAATCACCGCCGTCTTTGTATCTACGCAGACCCAGGGTGGTGGGTGTGAGTAAGCGGTGTTCTCTAGTTAGTGTAACGCCGATACTTACTTTGCGATGTACTTTAATAATTCATAACCACAGTGCGCAGCCAATCGGACCGCGTCTATGTTAATCCTCGCACTTTTAAAGCCGTTTCTAGCCTATGTGCTAGCATACTGTATGAAACGTGTTTTGGTGGAGGGCAAGCTCGTGTATTGGAAATAGTCAAGCGTGCGGAGGTTAATACACTTCAGCTAGGACAGAGAATCGCCAGCGATTTATTATTTAAAGCATTCAGTCAGATCTGTAACAAACATTTTACTGTCTTTTGGTAGCTTGTTAATTCTGAGATTGTGACTTTTCGGCGAGAATAAACGGCATAAATAAGCTTTACTGCGTTTTGGCTGGGTGTCACATCGCCATGTCCTCCGGTGATGCGTCGGAGCAGGGTCGGCGATTCTGTGTACTGTCCTGGGAGCAGGTGCAACGTTTGGACTCGATCCTTGGGGAAACCGTCCCCATACATGGGCGCGGAAACTTCCCCACACTCTCAGTGCAACCGCGACAGATTGTGCAGGTAAGGGGACAGAGCCGGAGTGACACTTCGCTGAATGTCCGAGGCGCTTTAGGCGAACCTAAGGCGGCAGCTGATTAAGGCTCGGCTTCCTTACTCCGGGGATCTGTGCATTGCGGCTGAAATTATTATTCACAACTACTGCTGATTTTAGGATTGTTTTATCTCTTCCCTATAGTCTTATATTCACACACTTGGAATATAACCTGGACAGAAACTACGCAATAAACTACGCAACTATATCTACTACTATATCTTAGCAGTACGAAAAGTGTTGGGAGTATTCCCATGCACTATAACTCTCATATTTAAGACTGATAGATTGATAATCGTTTTTTATTATTTAAACATTCGCCCGTTAATAAAATTAGAGCTCATATTATTAGAAATAAAATTGAAATGGTTCGGTTTTTCCGCTTGAAACGGCCAAATCCACAGATTCTGCTGTGCTGAAATAGCACAGACGGTTTTTCTCTGGAGTCGACATAAATGCAGACATGAAAAGTGTTAATGCTGGTAGAATTTTGTGAATGAACGTCGCACTCACACCGATTTGCTCCCCGTTAGTTTAGTGAAAACCAATCCCCCTAATTTTCCAAGGTCTAGACGTTTTGCGTGAAATCGTCGCCACTTTTTTATTCCTGTTATAAGTTGCCACTGCCATTATGAATACAATTCAATTTCAAATTTTAAATGATTATAGCCGTTTATTTTTCTCTGTTTATAATCCTTTCCTTTGTATAATATTGCCTGCCGTCTCTGGTGCTTTGGGTATTTATCTTTCTGAAAGCCTTTATACACAATATGACGCGCGTGTAAAAGGGAAGCTCCATGAAAGGATTAGTCTGAGATGTATATATATATATAGCTATTTACGTAATTTGTCGCATATATTTCCTCGTGAATGTCTTGACGTACGCATTTTAAATGACAATAATGGCTAAGTCACTGGTTTATTTTTGGCAGTGGTGTATTACAGTGGTGCTCATTCTCTGACATATTTCAAAGCTTCCAGTTTAGACCGGGGAGAATCTCACAATTTTATTACGAAATCTGATTTTAGTCAAATCCCAAGGAAAAATCTAATTTGTTGTTGCTTTACAATATTGTATTAATAAACTCTGCATGGACTTAATAGATGACGTTGGATATTTTGGTTTGTCAATGTAAACGTGTTAAACTAAATTAAACTAAAGAGGAAGTATGTGTAGAGATTCTGAGGTAGGTTGGTGAGTGCATAGTTTCATGCTAGGCAGTTTATGTTTAATTATAGATGTTAAAGTACAAGTTCCTTTATAGGTAGTTATTACTCACACACACACTGAAGCTGCCGGCTTGAATTTGGAAGGGAGAAAGGGTTCTGTGTATGTGTGTGTGCAGTGTGTACCCTCACTCTCGCCTGTGCGCTGGTGCACCTGCGAAGTTTGTCAGTGTGGCCCCTTGAAACGTTGTGCGATTTTGGGAACTGGACGCTCGTTTCCTGGGGTGTCATGTTCAGACCTCTCTTAGAGAATGCTGGGTGTGTACCAGTCGTCCCCGTAACACTAGACGTGTGGATCTAAGCTTCAAAGCACTGACAAAACGAAGGGGGTCACTAGTACCGCTGGTGAGCTTTCCAGGCTGTAGTCACACTTTAGCTCTGCCCCACTCTCACTGTGAATGGTACCTGGAAGGCAGAATTGTGATTGGTAGCCATTGCGTAGCCTCTGGGATGAACTGGTATTCTACCCATGGTGCTCTGTTGTTTTGGGGCCCTGTGATTGGCTCCAGACTCACACCAAGACCCTCTCCTGGAGAAGCTCCTATAAATCGTGTGTGGATGGGAGTAGCTTCTGGTTACTGGCTCTGCCTTACCTTCTCCTAAACGCCAGCCACTTGGACCATCCTGCTGGGAACTGTGTGCTTCTGGGCAGGTGCCAGTAGGTAATCGTGTTGGCCCACAGTCTTTTGCCGTTGGTTTTAGTCGCAGACTGATATTGGAAGTATTAAATCACCATAACGATTTTCTTTTTTTTGTGTTTATAATTTTTTCCTTTGCGTAATATTTTTTCCATTGGTTTCACACGCACGTCATACTGTCAGCCGTTTCAAATTTCAAAACATGTTTTAAACCCTATTTCATAAGAATAGTAATAATGAACAATAATCATTATAAGCAGCATATTGCATTGGCACAGTTGACTAGTACATTTCTCCACACGTCTGTCCAGCATGTTTAGTCCTTAGTCCTGACTTTGATTCCTTACCCGTCTATATGAAATTTGAATTTGCCAATTCCCAATTTCTTGGTATTCTTGGCCTACTAATCAGGTGGTGTAACTGGTATATCTGTCTCGTGTCTGTGGACTGTGGAAAGGCTTTTCTGCGGCCCGTCCGCTGTGAAGAAGTAGCTCACCCCCATTATTTCAGGGCTCCGCTTCGGTCCACGGCGCACTGTGGGGTTGACTGCGTGGATTGTGTTCCAGAGGGTGCAAAGATTCGTCCTTTGTCCTTCTCCAGTGAGCCCCTGTAAACACTAGTGGAGGTATTTATTAGGATCACATGTGCAGTGGGATATATAATTTTTGGTGCCGCCGTGGCTTGTTCTCTGGAAAAGCTCATGTTTAATTTTTCCATACATGCTTCCTCACGCATGTATTCTCCATCAGTACTTGAATCAGCCACCTACTGTCTATGTTACAGCTCAGAAGATGAATTTGAAGGTGGCGCAGTTTCCTTGGATGGAAAATTCATTCCATGTTATGATGATCCTGTAAAATGGCACTTTCAAACTTGGTTTTAATGACACAAGCAGCATTTTATTATGTTAATGTGCTGTTGGCTAAAACTGTGAAAGGTATGACTTGGGTTTGAAACCCAGAAGCTTTTCGCGATAGCAGCGTTAAGCTTCTGCATTACGATCTAGCACATTACAGATTTATAAAAGACCGTTTTTTTAAATTGTCCGAGTGAAGTTCCTCTCATGGTAAACGATTATACGTGGCAGACGTGCCTGGCGGCGGCGTGAGAGCGGCCGGGCGATTCACTTGAGGGATGTCAGCATCTGCGGCTAGAATGGCACCGCTCAGCTGGGCCATCTAAATCTGTAGAGTATTCTCCGGAATGTTCAGACGCAGCAGCTATTACAGTGGTTCTAGAATGCTGGGATGGAATAGCTGGAATGGTTTTCCCTCCAGTGGGTATTCCTGAGCCCGCCAAGCAGACCTGCTGGGGTTTGTCCAGGTATTGAGAGCCTCGAGGCTAGCCAGTGATGCCATACTTTTCATTTTTTCAAAGGACACTCGCAGGAAACCCATTAAACATAGGTGCAATTTATTTCGAAAGGTTTATTTAGGTAGGGTTCATGGGTGTGGAATGATAAATGAATACAACCATTTATTATTGTAATTTTACGGGCTACGGCCAAAGCCAGATGAAAGCGTGATATTACAAATGCCAGGCAGTTTGTCTCAGTCACATGATAAACTGTGGCTGGTCTGTATATGGAATCCCTGTGAGAGCGGTAGGAGTGTGAGCTCATCTGTGACACGTTCCTGTGGCTGTGCTGTGCCAGAGCGGAGGGAGTGACTCGATCGATTACACGCAGAGCATCTCTTTCCGCCTGCGGTCTCTCTGGTCTGACCCTCGGTTTTTATGGGGCGGGGCAGTTAAAAGAGAGAAGGGAAAACTGTAAAAGTGACTGGTCCTGATATCGATTTGCACAATGCAATTGTCTCACCGCAGACCATATTTGGCATTACGATTTTTTTTCGTGCTAAGGTTTGGCAATACTTGGGGTCTTTATCTGGCGAATGGCCTTTGATAGAGCACACGTCCGCAACTTGTCATGTGTACAGAAGCTGGTGGTGGTCTTTTAAACATGTGTCTCATACTTAGATCTACGTTGGGAGTCTGGTAACACTGAACGCACACAAACACACGACAGTGTGACACTTGATTTCAGGCTCTTGGTTTTAGTTGTGGCCACTGCATGCGCCGTTCGATGCCTACTGACTCCAGAAGTCGATATTAGAAATCTTATAAGCGTACGCCACGAATCTGCTGAAACACATGAAAGGGGCGTAAAGCGGCGCTGATCCCTTGTCTGCAAAGTCTGAGCCAGTAAGTAAAAATAGATGCCTTAGATCATCTGACCTGGGATCAGAATAGTGAGTAGCTGGGCTGCCTTAGTCTCTCTGTGCAGGTACAGAGGTGTCCTCGTGAGTGCGATGGAAGCTGGCATCTGCCCCTTTTCTGTTCCACACTGGAGCATCTGCCTTTTTGCGCAGTTTATTTTGGTCTTTGATTTGCTCATCTTTTATGAATGTGCTTCTGGCTGTATCTGACCTTTTAAAACGGGGGAAAAACAACAGTGGGGGTAGAAAAATGAAGCCAGTGATATAGTATATTGCCATACTCTTTAAGGAGTAACAAGCTAATGCTGATTTAACCTGAAGGGATTCCACTTGGAATCCATGCAGAGGCGAGCTCAGGCTTGTCCTTTCTGCAGATAATCTATATACACTTACAAATGTCAAATTCTTGAGATCTTTGTGAGCAGACAAACCCTCCCAAGGATGTTAATGCATGCCCTCATTTATATCTGCATCTGCATAGCTATAAGGCTATGCTCTGCTGGTAACAAAGGCTTGGGGATTATCAGTTTATCAGGCTCCTTGACCCCCCCAGAACAAAATGTGCGTGGTCCCTGTTGTTGTTTGTTGCTTTGGTCGGCTGCTTAAGCACTGAGTTCACTTCAGAGTGACATCTGCTTTAATTTTCCTGCTTGTATACGGGCATGTGTGGTCATTAAAAAGCAGCACAATATATTATCCCCAGTTGAATTTTTAATTGCTCACAATCATTTCATCTTTAAAGCATTATTATTTTTGATCGAAACTGTAAAATCAGGTTTATATTTGAAGATACTTTAGTTTGTGTTTATCTCCAAAAAATGTTCAAAGATGCAAAGGTGTTTGAAAGTGACACTGATTGAATTGATTTCTTCATATTAAAAGCTCAAAGGAACCAAAATTAGATTTGAAAAAAAAGCAAATAAGGAATAGGGGTCCCCATGAAGGCAGCATTTCCAGAAGTTAAATTTACGAATATAAGATAAGTACGATATTTTAAATTATAGCAAGCAGTATGTCTGTTATTTGCATTTTTAGGGATAGTTTTCCGGATAGAGAAAGCTGCCCCCCCATCTCAGCTGTAATGGACTATTCCTGCTTTGAGACTTCATGCTACCCAACGTTGTTTTCACACTGGAGTCTAGCGATAGGCTAGCATCTGTTTCATTGCTAAGCATGACAAGAAGAAAACGGTGCGCAGACTAGCCTTACATCTTCCATGTCTTTGATTCTCTCCCCTTAGAGCAACAGAGAGATTGTGAGCAGACATGGAGAGAAGACAATTCAATGACATTCAAGACTAACCTTAGCCTCACAGACAGTGTCAGGTACTGCAGGCTATCCGAGGCTAGGGCCACAGCAAAAGACGGAGTATTTAAACTTCTTAAATTTACTGGCAAGATACCCCCATACCCCTGATCAGCGAATATTACCGACAGCAGTCATGCCCCCAACCCTGTTTTACCGCTGGTACCCTGCACTCCGGTTAGCAGATTATTGATGTTCCCTCATTTTTAATTCCCTCTTGTTTCTCCTTCAACTCCGAAAAGCTGAAATGGCTGCCTTGGGGGGCCCCCTATCTATGTCAGCCTAGGGCCCCCGAGGAGTTAGTCCGCACCTGTTCAAGACGGCCTTTTCCCTGAGCCACCCGTGGTGTCCGTCTTCCTCCGTGTGGTTCCAGGAATAGGCTCCAAATCAGCACAAGCTAGGCTGTAGGGGGCATTACTGGAAATAGGTCAAGGGATTCATGCCGGCAGCCAGAAGGAATGACCAACAGGACAGGATCTAATGCAGTGTAGTCATGCCTTGTAGTAAGGACACGAAGGGTACAAACTGCTGCCACTGGAATCCAGTGCGTGGCTGGCGGGACGTGTCTCCTTGTGCGCTTTAGTCTTGGTGTGTAGCCAGCACATATGTTGCAGGAATCAGCCTGCAAATCATTTTTAATGGTACTGGGGCAAACTCTTCAGAACTGTTCTGAACCTCCAGCTAATCAGCTGACAGCTGTGATAGGAAACTGGGAAGATTGTGAAGCTTTCATTTCCCACAAGTTTGTTTGTTTTTTTTTTTGCACTGCATGCTTGGGATTTTTTTTTTTATTGGTTCGATTGGCCCCAGGTTAGTTGGGACCCTGAACTGTATAAACGCTTGGAAGATCGCTGGATGGATGGATGGATGGTTTGCAGTCATATTGTCCTACGAGCCCAAATCTCTGCATAATGTAATTTCTGTTCTTACTGCATTTTTACTCCCATTTTATCCCCAGCTTCTCTCTCGCCGTTTGAAATTTCTTGGGTCCTTTTCGACCTTCTGTTCTTGTGCTTTGATTGTCTCTTAAAACCTGTTATTTTGTGATGGAGATCAGATTCTTTAAACACTAGAGGGACTCGCAGCAGCAGCAGCTAATGGAGTGCAGTAACCTTTTGTGCCTCGGATGCCAGGTCCCCATTTGCCTTGTGCCAGGGCCCCGAGTCACCTGTCATTGTGTACTCAATCGCCATTGGCTAAGGCTCGTAATCATCCCACACCCAACATCCAGTGTCCACTTTGCTCTATTGGTTGGGGTCCCCATGCATGGTTGTGATGTCACATGGATGGGCCTCTTGCCTCACCCCATCCTAGTCATTTCTTAAAGGGCCAGCTCCCTAGCCCAGAGTGGCTTGCATTTCTGTAGGCTTTCCATTCTTAATGGGTCCAACTGCAGGGTCATGGATGCCATCCCATAACCGGAAAGAAGTAGACCTGACCCAGCGGTCACTAACCAGCCGGCCTCCAGGGTAGAGTTCAGCTAGATGTATGGGGGCGAGCAGCGTCGGCGGCGGGGGCAGGGAGGCGCCGGGCCCTGTGCGTGGGGACGGCGGAGGAACAGGCCAGCCAATGCAGT
>JAODKF010000147.1:25930247-25951403 GCA_026779585.1 Mormyrus proboscirostris
ATCATATGACCATGCCGTATCATGTCACCATGCCGTATCATATGACCATGCCGTATCATGTCACCATGCCGTATCATATGACCATGCCGTATCATGTCACTATGCCGTATCATATGACCATGCCGTATCATATGACCATGCCGTATCATGTCACCATGCCGTATCATATGACCATGCCGTATCATGTCACCATGCCGTATCATGTCACCATGCCGTATCATATGACCATGCCGTATCATGTCACCATGCCGTATCATGCCTTTTTATGGTAAAAAAGCTTAAAGCTGCCCGTGTCTGTGGGCATACCTGCCAAAGAGCTCAATGCCACTGTGTTCTAAACACGGTCATGTGTTTCAGCACCACATTTAACAGCTCTCAAAGTCACACTTACAGCCGAATGGGATTCCTGAGTGATAAATATAAAATATTACTTTGCCCTGTTAAAATCCCCTTGGGAGGGCAAATGATATTTATGTGGCTTTGTCATTGAATTTGGGAATTTCAGCTGCACAAGGTACCATGCTTTGCTGTAAAACACAAAACGAAAGGTCCTCCACACAGGTATGATTTAAGGATAGCAGCAGTGAGATACCTATGACTGAAAACTTGTTTTATTGACGCTGAGCGTTTTTATTGTGTGAAAGACCATGAACTATTTGTTTTGCACGGGGCACTTAAAGGGATATGGTGAATTATGACTTAGGAGGAATGCAAAATAAATTTTGCACTGCTTAGGTGAGGAGGTTACGGGAAGCTGAAGGAGACGGAGCGACGTTACAGAGCGCAGGGACATCGTGACTCATTTGTCTGAATCTAATTTCCTAATTTCATAATGTCAATATGATGGCATTACATGCACAACAGAGAAGAAACGTAAAATGGCAACTTTTTCTGTCAAGTTTCTGTTAAGTTTCTGAAGGAACGTGTCTGACTTCTCATGACCTGGTTACCTCCCTTCTTTGTCCTTCATTTGCTGCATGCATTTTGGGCAAATTCTGTGAGCTCATACCAGCAGGCAAATCGTGGGACACCCCCTCCAGGGAAAACAGGACCAGCAGCCACATCCAGCCACCGCTGTGTCCTTCTCCACTAAGACACGTGACTGTGGAAAACAGAAAAGGCACAAATGCAAATCTACAAACCGACCAGCACCTTCCTTTTGGATCTGAGGTAGGTGTCGAGCCCTGAGGGATACTTCATTGAGGATGCAGGGACCCGGAGGGAATCGTGGGTTACACTTGCTGTTGGATCCCATTACTGCTGCCAGTGCCACTTACTGAGCCGTTTCCCGCCCTGTCGCGACAAGAACCAGCCTCTTGCCATTTTAGTTTTTGAAAATAAGCCATCGCTGTTCATTTTATTTTTTTTTTTATTTCTACCAAATATATGTACCACCTTCACGCTCACGGCTAAAAAAGCGGGAAGGTTTAGCTGTTTCTTTAAAAGTATTCCAAGGAAAAATTCTAGGCATTCTATTCCAAAAATAATGACATATCCCTACCAATACTGATAAATATACCTTATAAATAACAAAGACTTGCCAAGGGGAATATTGCTATTTCACTCTGAAATCTGGTGTCAGATTTAGTGCCCCTATTTCTGTGCTCTCCATACCATTTGGTAGTTGTTTGACTCCGACTTGACGTGCAGAGCAGGCATGGGCCCTGAACGTCTGTCTCCAATGTCACGCTCATCTTTCATCGGACTTCTGACACACAGATGTCGTTCAGCCCAGGCTGCCAGTTAAGCCATTTTATAACAGTGACGGTTAGAGTGTCTGTCCTCCACGTTAAAGAATGTCAGACCCCGCAAATGTCAGTGCGGAAAGAAATTCATCTGAGTCTAATCTTTACAGCAACAATATTCTGGCACAACATGGTCTCGATAACCTAATTGCACTGCAATTAGCCCACATGAATTTTTATTTTTTTAAAGTGAATGCTTGTATTGGATGGGCACCATATGTGTCCAGTGGACGTAGGCCTGCGCACACAGACATGGCAGCATTAGCACATTAAATGTGATTTCTTGTTACAGAATACCACTCTTCACTTTTATCTCTCTGTGCTTGAGTGCAAGCTGAAATGGGGAATCTGCGTAATGCTGGCAGAGGGGCAGGCCAAGCTTAGACATGGCAAACTAAGGCAGGCAAAGTCTGCTTGAAGGGATCAGGCCTGCTGTGCTACAGGCTTACTGATTAAGGAATGAGCGCAAGCAGGGATTTACACAGCAACACCGTTGGCTCTGCTTCCAGGGCTCCCAGGGAGGGGTTGGCCCCACAGGTACCTCCTTGACACCACCGGACATGCCTGGGGGGGCTGCCTCTCTCACCCCAGAAGTCCCTACAGGCACCTGTCACTTGAACACCAATGTGAGCCAGCGCCATACACAGTAGGGATGTAACCCAACAGACGTGAGTAAGTTCTATGCTTTCTCAGTGTGCAACGGTGTGGAGAGCCGTCTCACACAGAGACCTCATACAGTAAAGAGTTAAGATATTTTTAGGGCAAATTTCACATAGCAGGAGGGACCGTGAGCCCTGCTAACTGGCCACACAAAAATGACACGTAAAGTTCTCGGAAAGCCGCTGCTCGCGTTGGCATCCAGCCAGTTTGGGAACAAAGTTGAGAACCGTTAGGGATATTTTATTTTCCTACCACACCAGGAAGGTCCTGTCAACAGTCAATGAGGGAGCTTCTATACTAAACGTCCAGCAGTGGTCAGAATGTGGACCAGGGGCGAGTACACAAATGAAGCGAATGCAGAAGATAAAATAGGCAGTTTGCGAAAAACCACCGAGACGTGCTACCGAAATGATTCCACATGCGTTTGTGCCAATATGTAATTAACTGTTTTAGGTAAGCAGTAATAAAGCCGTAAATGCTCATTTTCAGTTAGTATTTTTTTTTTCGTAAAGCTGAACTACAGGAACACGCTGTACTGTATGTCCTGACATTATTGAGCAGTCGCTTAGCTTTTCTATGCTTCTTTTCCCCCCTTTGGATATGGTCTGTGGCTGAGTCCATTTGGGATGGTCATAATGGAACAGTTCATTGTGGCTGGAATTTGGGGGGGGCAGGAACGAAACAACGATGAGTATCGACTTCGTTTCTAGTAGTGTGGTGCTCGGGAGTGGCGCCAAACATGTGCATCAAAAGAGCAAAAAATTAAGAGCAGAAGAAGAAGGCATATCGTTCCCTGCCTCCTAAGACGATGAGTCTCTGGTTCTTCCTTCCATGCAGCACAGGAGACAGAGATGAGGCTGAGGAGCAGCTTAGGCGACATGGCACTCTAACAACAACTCGCTGAAATGAACGTCACCGACACCCAGATGACTGAGCTCTGCTGATAGAGGCTGGGCAGACCGACAGGGGTGAGGGGCTGCAGAAGGTCAGCAGACAGGTATAGTCAAGCCTCATTTCTGGCATCATTAGCTCCAGGGTGGAGAAGCGATAAACACTGAGCCACCAGCTGAACCATCTGAAGCTCTTCTCTGGTCTCTGGCTGTTTCATTTCAGAAGACCTCGGCAAGCCCCCAGAAATGAAAGCGGAATGAGGTCATTAATTATCCTGAGTGATGTCATTTATATGGACCCCATAATTACCCAGGCATTGCCTGGTCTGGTGAAAGCCCCACAGTCAAGGTATAACGTGCTGGAAAGGTCTAACATTGATGGGGTAGAATTTAGGCAGCTCTTAGTTGCAATCTTTATTTGATGTCCCTAAGAAGGTCATTCTCAGTATGGTACTTCTGTGGGTTTTTGGGGTTTCCAATGGCTAAACCAAAGACAAGGGCATGACTTAAATCTGTCTGGATCTGTTTGGAGTAGCACGAAAACGGGACTTGATGTGGCCTACCCAAAGTGGGTAATGATAGTCTAGCTTCCCAAACTAGGAACCTTGTCTTATTCAGCATTTTATAAATGCAGGAATATCTATGTATGCATTCAATTTAGATCGACGTAGGTGCCGACTACCAACCGGGTCCCAGGCACGTTGTTTCTGTAGTGTTCACATCCAGAAAGGGTGGTTAAAGCACCTATGGATCAGGCAGAGAAACAACAGTCAGCTCATCGAGGAAAGCAGAAGTCATTTTTTAGTAATGCTCACCACTTTCCATGTCCAACTGTCCAGGCCAGCTGAATTATTCATTTTGAGAAAGGCAAGCTGGCATAAGTTTGAGAACCTTATGTGTTGGCATAATAAGAAGGGCTTTTTGGAAGGGATGGACGAGAGAGTTGGCTGAGGTGCAGACAGATGAGCAAGGCTGCCAGGTCGAGGAATTCATTTAATTCGTTTCGTTCCACCGGCCAGCTAGCGGTCTTACCTAAAGGCAAATTGGCCCATTTCTGAGGCTTACTTTGAGGAAAAGAAGAGACAGAAAAATGGCCGCAGTTGTCAACTCAATGTTGAGTAATCGACTGCTGTGCATGGAGGAGGCTGGAGGGACATTTTTGTGTTGGGCTGAACATGTGAGCGGCCTGCCCCGTCAGGCTGGCTGACTGTTTGGTGCAGGTATCACACCACGCTTCAGTATAGCAGGTTGCTGACCTCCTTTCCATGGAAACTCGCCTCCCAGTTAAGCGACACTTGGATGATCTCCTGTAGCCATGGAAGCTCACCTCCCTGTCAAGCCGTGCATGATCTCCTGATCTCCTGGTTAAAAATTCGCTGACAGAGGCAGCGCGCCATTCTTGCAAAATTCACCTGTCCTCCTGTTTTATAGTCATTTTTCTCTTTTCCTGCCCAATGCCCACTGTCCTGAATTTGTGCCACTAAGGTCGCCCTGTGTTTTGCTCCTTTGCCTTATTCCACATGCTTTTTCCTGCAATTCTCCCGTTTCCCTGATAACTTTAGTTGAAGGTTCCTTTTACTACACTGTAGTTCCTACAAACTGTACCTTCTCTGCTCCATATTCTCTCCTGCCATCCCTTACAAAACCATTATGAAACACACTAGCCTAGTTTTACTCGTGAAGTAAAACTCCCCCCTCAAAAAAAAATAAAGATTTGTTATCCAAATATAGGATGGAATACCAAATCTGTGTAGCATTTTCTGGACGAAAGAAACAAATGTACTGCTTCAGATATTCCTAGCCCTCATTTCTCTCAAAGTTTCTGCAGACAGAGATCTGTACTAAAGGTGTCCTGCAGGATTATTAATTGTTCGGGGAAAAAAATACTAAATTTGATAGTAGCACATATTTTGAAATGCAACATCACAGCCTGTAGTTACGGTAAAGATAACTCCATTGAAGTATGTGTGAGACATACAAGAACTTCCTTAAAAACTGTCTAACTGAAAAAGGCTCTTTTTACTCCTTAGCCCATGGTCTCCAATGCTTCCAGCTACAATTGCTGCGTGGAGAGTGAAGAATAAGGTTTTTGCGACTTATTAAAGCGGGAAAGTCTACCAAGGGCACAATGCAAAATAATGCGAGAAACTAAAAAAGCACCAAGCCTGTGTGTGCAATGGTCAAAGCTTACACACACCAAGCTGACCAAGTGTTGGCCACAATGGAGAGAAACCCATATAATTGCATGTTTACATGTTTTCATTGTGTTTATATATACACATTCACTTACTATTTGAAGTAATTCATTTCCAGAGACAATTCCCACAGACAAGTAAAAAGCTGAGAATATTTTCTTTCCCATTGCCTTCCTTGGGTCGGTTCCTAAAACTATGACGTGGTGACAGGCACGTTCGTTAGACCTTTACCACCCCCTGCTGGCGAGTCTGTTGAATACTAAATTAAGTTTCCAGATTGTGACTAGAGTATCAGAATCGCAGTTTGTACCTACTGTATAATATTCAAAATTGATCCACTAAGAAAAAGTAAAATATGGAGCGGCACAAGGGGGTCGATACACCTTGGATGGGATGTTGTTAGTGGCGGATCCAGTGTTGAGTCGGGTGGTACCATCGTCACCTAAAGTTACAAAACTTTTTTTTAGGATGATCACATTATCAGCAAGCCATCATAAGCAAACTTATCTGCAGTTTAAGAAAATGTGGATGCACACGGTTGACATGATAAACCAGATATTTGACTATAGAGTTATTATTCCATATTACTATTACTGTAAATATAAAAAGCGGGAAAAAACAACTCTCAAGATGGGCCGAAAATGAAACATGTAATTCAAATTTGGATACGTTTTGCTTTATTAAAAGCTTTGTTTCCGTGTTTATAATAGGCCTACCTACAAAGACTCACCTGTTATTGCTGCCAAAGCGACAGCCGCCGTGGGCGCGGGGGACGAAGCGCTCCAGGTGAGTATGTCGCTGGGGCTGTATGTCACTGTATGCCCCTCTGTCCCAGATGCACTTCATCTTTCAGATGAGGCTTTGGAGAAAGGCCTGGCCTCACCTGAAACGGGTGGCCGTACCATACATTACAGACCATACATTACAGCAGAGGCGCACTCCGAAGGCCTTTAGATAAGGCGCACGCAGCATGGCGCACCTCTGGACTCTCAGTTACTGTAAGCGCAATGGGTGTATAAGCAAACAAACAGTGTGTATAGCTCAGCTTCGAACGATTCGGATTTATTTTTCAATCCTGTGCTACAGTGCGGCTATATTTAGGTGCCGCATGTGTTGTGAGCTTCAGCAGATGGCGAAAGGATGCCTTTAACCCGCGGCAGCTGAGGACACGCCTCCCCGGCCGCCCGCCCGAAGTGACAGCGCGGACGCCTGAGTTTACCAGGGAACAAAAACTTTATATAAATTTGTACTTTTTTTGATTGAACTGTTCACGAAACCAAATTAGGGACCTCGAGGTTTACTGAATGTCACAGATATCATTATGACGCGAGAGGAGGACCTGATTCGCATTGCAAAAAAACTGGACAAGATGGTGTCTAGAAATAACACGGTGAGAAATTTATTTTGACAGAAGCGCACCGCCAGCTTAACCTCTCCGGTGTTTTTTTTTTTTTCTGTGTGTATATTACGTGACGTACAGTTCTAAATAACACACTAAATATTTGTAAGCAACACAGTTTGCACTCGGGATGAGAAATGCCATTCGCGTTTGTTGGTTCATTTATTCAAAATGAAAGTTTAATTTGAATTTTGTAGGCCGGGTCTGCCGTATGCAGTCGCATGCTGGACAGGTGTTCGGCGTTATGTTGTGCAGTATTTGATCTGCTTGCATACAAGCTAATCGCAGCTACTGCTTGTAAAGTTGACACCGCACGAAAAAACCTCGATGAAAGAATAAATATATCGAATGTTTCGTTTGGAAAACGTGCGGTTGGTAATGGTTTCGTTTTTCCCGGGAGACCCAGCTTGGTGTTGCAAAGTAAACAGTGGCGAGGTCAGTGTCACGCAGTTAGTATTGCGTGTATTTATCCAGAAAGTTAGAGAAGAAGGCCAAATATCAAGAGTCTGTTTTTTTAAACGATTTATTTTTGCAAAGCATGTATGTAATGCACATAATTTACGCAGGAATCTTTACGGCTCATTGAAAGTAAAACTACCAACCGAGTACTCTGCATGTTGTTTCCGTAGTGTTAAACATTGTACAATAACTACGTTTATTTTTTCGCCAGGGCACCGTAGACTGGGGTATGAAAATAAATAATTGCCCACTATAGCTGTTTGACCTTTCATTTTTCGTACAGTACACAAAGGACATTTTTAAAATGACAGTCACTGGTCCGTCTATCGCAGTTTGATTCATGGCTGTTTTGGAACACGTTAGAAAAAAGTTAGAATGTTTTCTTTTTGTATTTTGTAGATTACATAAAACATACTTGACATGTTACTGTAGATGTTAACTGGATTTATTAATCAACAGTAACAATAATAATACCATTTTATGAATTTATTCCAGTTTGCTTTAAATTTAATCTTTGAATCTAACAGGAAGTTACACAGTTGGTGCCATTCGGAAATAGTATTCCTCTTTTGCGAAAGGTTGCCTGCCATACAGTACTGCAATTTAATAGCAGGCCTATTGGTGTCATACTGTATGAAACATTTTCATGCAGTAGACTTAAGTTAATAATAAATTCTTTACAGCCTGAGGAGCTGTTCACATGTTAAGTATATTTCACAGAAGAAAGTTGTGCTTTATTAACTAGATTTACACAAATAGACTTACAGGACCAGAAGTACAGTAATTGCTCTTGTCATGTGGGGTACTTATGTCCAAAATTCAGCCATGTAAACAGGTGGTGTGCAGAATTACAAGTTAAGTAAGCAAAACTGCGCTGCAGCAGGAGTTATACCCTGTCTGCTGTCCTCTGCATGCACCATGCTTATGTCTCTGGGTGTTTGTCTGGGCAGGAGGGTGCTCTGGACCTGCTCAACGAACTGAAGGGCTTCAACATGACACTGAAGCTGCTTCAGGTAAAATGCTTTGCAGGGCACCTTGGCGACGCCCAGGGGCAGGCATGTGTCTGGCTGTATTTTTGTAAATCTATTTTTCTCATTTAGTTTTAGTTTGGGTAATATTTGTTTGTTTGTTTATTTATTATTTATTATTTTTTTACAAAATCTTTGTTTTGTGTTTTGTACAAGTTGCTGTTCTGTTACGGATTTCATTGTTTTTGCCGTTAATATTTTATTGCTTTTTTTATTACATTTTCATTTTATTATTGTTTATTCATTTATTTATTTTATATATGTTTATCCAGGTCAGTACTTTCAGTAAATCCTTTTATGCCTGAGCGTTTTAAACAATGCATCCCAGCCATTTATCTGTGGGGAACGTGTCCCCGTTTAGCCATTACTCTGCTATACAGTAGCAACACCAAAGAAGTAACACATTGCCTTTGTGTCTATGCTTTGCTCATTTTACAACCATAAACTGTATATAATTCAATCAGCTTGTTGTCTTTGTTGCCCCTTCTTTTCCCGAAAAAAACGTATCGGGGACTGAGTAGAATGGGAAGAGCAAATTTCATATATCTGTAAATATATAACTTCTTGAAAGTGCCGCACAAACTCTGCTGTCCTTGTCTGCTTCTGCTCCAGGACACACGGATTGGCATGTCTGTGAATGGCATTAGGAAGCACTGCACAGATGAGGAGGTTGTCACCTTGGCGAAAATTCTCATCAAGAACTGGAAAAGACTTCTGGGTAATACCTCAGCTGATTATATCATCTTGTTCTAGAATAAACTCCATTTTGTGATCTTTCCTAACTTAATTGTGACTTCATTCTTGGCCCGTCGCAGTTGAAGTAAGACGTGGACTTGCTTTGAGTCATGCTGACTCTGGAATCACCATTTGCCTTTTAGAAACAGCTCAGTCTCAGACGGCCGAGAAGCCAAAGGAGAAGAACAACAGGACAGACACCAAAAAAACCACGGCGGGTGACAATGAGGGGCAAGCAGGGAGGCCTTCATCTGTAACGGAATCCAGGTAGGAAACTAGTCAGGCTCGGAACAAGTCGAGAAGTACAAGTACATTTATATAATGCATGTCGGAAACATATTGGCATCCTGTCTGGGTATATGCCAGCCTTGTGTCCTATGCTGCCTGGAATGGGCTCTAGGTTGCCCGCGACTTCCACCAGGATAAATGAGTAGAAGATGGCTGGATGGATGGCGGTTGTAAATGTGCACAAACAGAAAGTGAAAGTTGATGAACCGTAGGAATTCCAGGACTGTGACGTCGGTTCGCTGCCCCCTGAAATGCTGCATTGGGGAAATGGCTTGTCAAGTCCCGTTTGTTTGTAAGTCACAGGAAGCGTTTGGTAGAGGCTAAAGCAAACTTAAACTCTGAGAAGAAGCATGCGTTTGAACACAGAAAGGAGAAGCACTCAGGGGAAGTCGTCAAGAAAGACAAGCGTGCAAACGAACTCCAGAAAAAGCAGGAGAGGTGAGACACTTAGTGTCACTAGGGTTTTAAATGGTTGACGCTCGTTATTTTGAAGTAGGGTTTTTCACAGACTATTGTCTTTTAATTCAGGAAAGATGAGCCTGATCTTGGCGCTCTTTCTACTCCTGCTCTTAGTCCCCTTTCCATGCTGCCTTCCAAGCCCCCAGCCATAGAAGCGAGGAAGGAGAGGTCAGGGTTCAGCCTTGCTGTCTGCACCGTGATGTCATTCGGCGTGCTGCTTGGCTGTAATGCCATCATGCATAATCCATCAACCTTATTTTAGAAAGTTACAATGCATGACAAACTGCAAGTCCTCTTATGCACTAACGATCTAAATGCACCCCTGGCAGTCATGAGACCGCAGTGGGAATTGTTGTGTTTGAGGGGTTGTTTAAATAGAAGATAACCCACTTAAACTAAAGGCTTGGTGCTGTTCTGACTGTAGCCCGCACCTCACACTTGTTAATATTTCTACCCAACAAACCAACCTCCACTTTGACTCGGCTGCAAGCGCACTCCCCCAATGTGATAGATTTCTTCAATGAAACCTCAGGTGCTTTTAGAGTTTAATGATGAGGCAGGTTCCTTAAGCTCAAGCAGTTTATTGAGCAGAATGACGATGTTACAGAAAGATGTTTCACACGGCCGGCTCAGTGTCTGTCTCTGTCTGTCTCTGCCCCCACTGAGTGAAGCAGACCCTTTATCTATGGTCTTGGTACGGACTCCTGGAGCCAGGGGGGTCAGACGGCCTTGGTGAGAGTAAGTTGTATGAGACGAAGATGATGAGCAAGTAGCAAGGACAGAAAGAAATGCAAAAATAAGAAATATGAAAACTATAAATGAATGAACTACTGTAAGTGAACATAATTAAATGACTACAAATTAACTAGGGAAATCTCTCAAAAGTAAATGTCCTCTTCATAGCCCTAATGCTTCAGCTGCCGGCCAAATATTACAGTTACTGAGCCGTGTAAAATACTCTTCCATTAGTGTCGTAATGTTTATTTTAACGTGTATGTCCATTACACGCTTGTCCGTTGTGCCCCTTACACATGATGATGTGTCATGGGACTGGGATCGTTTTCATTGCAGGATGCTATGGGTTGAGAAAATTCATTGACAGTCTAAGATCGGATTAGAAGGCCAGGCTGGGTGACAGGCAGGGCTAAGCTGTACTTCAGAGTGGACTCGTCTGCACGGGCGTCAGCTGAGATGTGATGTTGACTCTTAGATGCCTCATTTCTCTGGTTTTTTAATAAAGATGTAAATTAGAGAAACTGCTGGTTTCTATGATGTGTGTTTAAGAATAAGATTACAATTGCGATTAAGATTAAGTCAGTACAACAATATACACAGTATACGGTGTATTGCACTGCTTCTTTAAGGATCAGTCAGTGATTTTATGTATCATATTTGTTTGTGTCCATTTGCACTTTCAGTCACGGTCAATGTCTTTCATAACTCGCTGCAGCTTTTCGAATTGCTGCATTGTGCCCCCAGGATGTCACAATTGGTCGATATCTGGTTCTTTTACTATCAGTTCTATGGTTCTTGATTAATGACAGTATAATGCTGTGTCCTATACAAGAGCCTATATGATTCCCTCCAGGCTGTCATACACACGATTAGTAATTCTTTGGGCCAGAAGCTTTTCACAAGCGGGGGCCCTTGGCTCCTTGTTTTTCGTAAGCCGGAATCGATCCGTTTACGGGTAGAGCTTTCATGATTATTCGACCAAACTTGATCACTTGATAATTTTAGTCAAGGTTTTTTAATATTCCTTCTCAATTACCCACCAATGTGGCGGAAGATAAACGCGCCTAGCGAATGAGGGTCCAATTAAAGGACTAAAGCATCAGTTATGCAGAAGCGCTTCACATTAAAAGTTTTAGTATTGCAAAACAGAATGTCTACACAGCGAGACTGCCATGCAAATGCAATCAAAAGGAGACATTCAGTTTGACAGACTCACCTATTAACAGTTAGCCCTAGATATGTTCCATTTAGCCTCTCAAAACCTGTCTTTGTCATCACTTTGAGTTAAATCATTTTGCTTATAATGATCGTTGTATCTCAGATTAATCACTGCTAAAACGAAGGTTACCCTGTCGCTTAGCCACATCATTTTACATATGATAAATAATTCAGGTGATCAGTGGTCATTATTGACACACCACAGCACACAACAATGAAATGTGTCCTCTGCATTTAACCCATATACGACACAGCAGGGGGCAGTTAATTCAGCCCCCGGGGAGCAGTGTTTGGGGGCAGTACCTTGCTCAGGGTACCTCAGTGATGCCTTGCTGGTCAGGGATTCGAACCAGCAATCTTTCAGTTACAAGTGCACTTCCTTAACCATTAAGCCACCACTGCCCTAATAACCAATTAACTTTAATTTTTTTTTTTGTTAATGTATTGTGTGTTTTGTGTTAGGGTGAGCGAGACTAGAGAAAGGTCATATTGTGATATTTAGGAGTTGAAAAAAACTGTATAGCCAAATATATAGTATATAAAAATATAGTAGAACATATCTACCTTTAACTTATTGTCTACCAACAGAGTCTGTCAAATCAGTTGGTGGTGTTGTCATGGACTGTGCCAATACGTCCAAAGCAGAGCCATCAAATCACTTGTTTTTGCTCAATATTGTCACAATTCTTGTTCACGATCCTCTTCTTCATTCACTTTTTGCTTAATTACTCACAAATATGCCACAGAGTCTAGGAATCAGTCCAAATGATATGGCTGTCTTGGAGATCGCATGCAATGCTTACGGAACAGCAGCAGCGGTAAACTTTAGACTGATTTTGAAACCTATACTAGATAATTCTTAAAAGGAGCCATCATTATATTTGCAAAACTTGCTAAGTTTGGTTTACTGTGACCAAGTAAAAATGTTATTGGTGATTTGAACAGAGCAGACTATCGCGGTCCTCGCCATGTGACGATTGCATGTGCATGGAATGCCATGTTGATATTAACATCGCACATTGATGTAATCGATAGTGACAGCCCTGTTTACTGGCAAAATGAATAAAAATGAATGGAATAGTTTTCTGTGCTAGGCTGCTTTGCTGTTTCTAATGTTATTTTGAGTCATTTCATGTCAGCAAGATTTTATTTTAAAAAGACTAATGTCTGTGTTGTTGTTGTCATTATTTTTCCAATACGATCTGTTTTGTCCTCTAAAACGTGTCAGAAAAAGAGCAGTCTAGACTGGCCTTTGCATCTCCATTTGGCTGGTGGTGACACGTTCACTCTGATGTTATAGTAACATGATATAAGTCAGTAACAGTGATCCTATTGGGGTGATGTGTTTGACAGAAAGTGTATTTAGGTTAGATTGAGGACAAAAGATGTATGTGTTTAATACTGTGGCGTGTTTCACTTAGGAAGGGCACTCCTGACATAAATGGCCCCATTGCTCCTTTCCCCCTGCACCTCCATCCTTCTCTCCCTCCCAAACGTCCGTCAGTGGAAGGCAAGAGTGAAAGGTCAGATCCGGCATGTGGCACAGTGCCGTTCCAGCTGACACGGGTCACACTTTCTGTTTGACTGCCCATAGGTGAATGTTGTGTTACTCTCTGTTCAGCTTTTCTCTTTGGGATTTTAATCGTAGAAGGGAAGCGCCATATTCCAAACGTTTGTCTCCGAAGCGGCCATCCGACGATTCAAAAAAAGAAAGGTCTGAAATAAAGAAATAAATCAACACCTCCAACCTGGCACAGGCAGCCAAATTACTACAGAAGTAGCAGTTTGAGCGCTTGAGACTTTTGCCTTTGCATGAATGTAGATTGAGGGGTATCTCACCTGGCCCGTTTTTATGGTGTCTAGTATTTTTACAAGAAGATGGCATTTATTTGTGTGTTTTCTTACAAGAAATATGATTTATGCCTTTTTGATTAGGACCAGGCATTGATATTGGCTTTGTAGTGGAAGCGGTTTGCTACTGTATGATGCTGCATGGGCTGTTTTCGTAGTGCACAAACCTCTTGCTTAATTATGCGTAATTGTTTGCAGTTGGTTG
Source organism: Mormyrus proboscirostris (assembly GCA_026779585.1). Lineage (NCBI taxonomy): Eukaryota > Metazoa > Chordata > Actinopteri > Osteoglossiformes > Mormyridae > Mormyrus > Mormyrus proboscirostris. The sequence goes on from JAODKF010000147.1 coordinate 25,944,115, forward strand.
GAAAGTCCTCCTTCTTGTCATGGTAAGGATGCTCTCGCAAGTGCTGAAAATGTTCTCTTTTTCCAGAAAGGACTCGACAGATGATAATAAACCTCCAAAACAGTCCAATGTGGAAACCAGAAAAGAAAGGTGAACAGGCATAGCCGTGGATGGTGTGCAGACCTGGACTTTGGCTGCGATATTTGCAGCTTCCTGCTTTTTAAAGCCTCAATACTGAGATATGATATGATTTTCACTGGATGATTCTGAGGTGGTGAAATATTCCAGTAACAAAATTCTTAGTCTGTGTTTAATGCAGCTGGTAGCAGCACATTATAAATGATTTATGGTATCCTCTTTGAAAGAATTCAGTGCAGCAACATTGCAGTTTGAGCTGAGAAGTAGTTTTCTGCGTTCAGTCCGTCCAAAAGGAACCCTGCTGAGAAAAGCGTTTTATGTTGTTTCAGAAAAGAGTCAACGGATTCAAAAGTTTTACCTGCTAAACGGCAGAGTCAGGATGGGAAAAAGGACAGGTCTGCCACAGGAGATGTGTGTGTGTGTGTATGTGTGTGTGTGTGTGTGTGCATGCAGCTTAGCTATGTTGTATTGCCCACCTAACTAACAAGTTGTTTAGTCAACCATGAATGGAATGCAGATGGAGGGGTACAAGCACGCAGTGTCGCGTCTCGGTCACTGGAAATGCCTGCTTCCTTCACCCCTTCACACTCGTCCGACTCTCCTGAGCCTCTTGAGGCTCACTGGACTCTCTTGTTTCCACTGGTGCAGAAAGGACTCTGTGGACCTCAAGCCTGCCCATCCTGTGAAGCGGCATTCGACTGACACCAAACCCGAGAGGTGAACATGCCGCTGGTTCTGACTCAAATGCCTGATCGCTAAGACATCTCGCCCTTTGCCTCACACATACGCCCTTTCTCAGTAAATGAACGTAAACACCCTTAGGTCTGCGACACAAATGTTTAATTACTGAGATCTACCAGCGAAAATGTTTGTACAGTTCCAGAGAACACAGATCTGTCAAAAAAGACATCAAATGTGCAATTAAAATGCTTGGTGTAATGCTTTACATTCATAATGCATTCATACAAACCACGTTTGCAGAAAAGTTGGGATATTTTCTAAAATACAGTAAAAACAAAAATCTGTGATATGTTAATTCAAGTGAGCCTTAATTTAACTGACAGAAGTACAAAGAAAATATTTCCTGGAGTTGTACTGACCAGCTTAATTGTATTTTGTAAGTATACGCAGAGTTAGAATGTGATGGCTGCAACGCACTCAACAAAAGTTGGGACAGAGTTAAAATAATATTGAATAGTGCACAGAATACCTCACAGCAGTTTGAAAGATTCCATGTTAAACAGGCTAACTGGAAGCAGGCAATGTATCTTGTTTGGGTATAAAAGTAGCATCGAAGACCACCTGGGCTTGGGAGTACTTTGGAAAACCATTGCCACTTAACACAGTCTTTCGTCAAATATTAGAGACATATGTTGCAATCAAGGCAACGTCTCTTCCTGGTATGTCCGTGCTTATTTCAGCAGGACAATATCAGACCACATTCCGCATGGGCTACAGAAATGTGGCTTCATAGACCCAGAGTGAAAAATTGTGACAAAATGGACAAAATTTTCTATTGCAAAATTACTACAATTAGTATTGTTAGTTCCAAAAGTATTATTAAAAGGAAAGGTGATGTAACACAATGGTCAATGTGCCTCTGTCCCAACTTTTGTTGAGTGTGTTGCAGCCATCAAATTCTAACTTTGCATATATTTACAAAATAAATTTAAGTTGGTCAGTACAACTGTTGGAAATCTTTTCTTTGAACTTTTGAGAGTTAAATAAAGGTTCACATGAATTAACGAATCTAAGATTTTTGTTTTTATTGCATTTTAGAAAGTATCCCAGCTTTTCTGGTAATGAGGTTTTAAATAACAAACATTGAAATTGTATGATATTTGTTGCAGCGTTTCTCAAAACACTTAACATATGCATCATATCAGTAGATTATGTGTACTAAACTGTGCATTACTTTGATACAATATGCATTCCATTCTTCTTCCAAAATTCATGAATATCTCTCTGTGTTTAACACCAGAAAAAATCTGTGCAACTACAGCAAGTTTTTCAGACATTTAGATACTCAGGTCACAACAGTTAACAGTATTTCAAAACTTAACAAAAGTTAGATCACTGTATATGGAAATAGTCTGCATTTTGACAGAAATTGTACTGTACGTATGTTTGAAATAAATTGGATTATCCTGATTTCAGCAAAAGTTTATTCAGTTTTTTAGTTTTTAGCCTCTACAAAAATGGTCATGTTTGCACTAAAATGTGCCTATATATAAGTAAAATGTTCATGTAGTGGGATTCTTCCACTGTTGTTGCTGTATACCTGTATATACAGCAAAACACCTGTATAGGTGTTTTATAATTAATTGTACAATGAGTGACAGTAGTCTTATAGGAGAGCGTACCGTGCATACTCATGCTATAGTTATGGAAGGAAGAATCATCTTTGGGTGAAGTTTGAAGTGTTTTGGTGATTAAATTGCATTTTGTACGAAAGGCGCGTTTTATAAAGCATACTATGTTAAGAGTTTTGGTGAAGTAGATTTGGTATTGAGACAAGTGTGAAGGCGATTGTAAAGAATTGTATTAAAGTATACTAAAACTGTTAAGGTATTTTAAGATGTTGAGGTATACTCAGTATACTTAGATGCTGTTGATGAAATGCATTATAACGGCATTATGAAGGTGCAGTTAATATAAAATTTTACCAAATGCTTTTAGTCATCATGCATACACTTTTTCAGTGTTATAGATTAAATTCTGTCTGAAAGACTAGGGATTATTCAGAAATATATCCAGCACCAGTGCAGGGATTAATGCAATCTAGCATTCTAATATTCAGGGCTAGTATTTGTGAAATTATTTTAACTTCTATTATAAAATAAACTCAGGATTAACTCCCTGAGGAGGTTTATTAATAATTGAAATGTCTACAGTTTTATTTTGGTTCACGGTGGATGTTTGATACTTAAGCACCAGGTAGAAATGCATGCAAGGGTCTGTCAAAGGGAAGCTCTCTCGCCATGCATTCATGGTTGCCGTGTTTCTCCAACAGACTGTTACATACTTGTTCTTTTCTCAGGAGAGATTCCACCAGTTTAAAGAGTGGAAGTGGCCCTCCAGTGAAGAAGATCACAGGAGACAGGTGAGATGAGAATCCCCACATGTCTACTAGTACAGGTGGAAAGTTCAAGTCCAGAAAGTACAAATGCAGACCAAGATTTTGTTTCAGCCAGTTGAATATAAAGAGTCACTATCATAGAATACTCAGCTGGTTGGTTGAAACAAAGTTTTTTTTGGTCTGGATTTGTACTTTCTGGACTTGAACTTTCCACCTGTACTTTCCACCTGGTCCTCCTCACCAACGGCTCACGGTTTGAAGCCCCTCAGTGTCTCAGGTGCTTATGAAATGTTGAAAGTTCGAGTAGCTGTGGTTTACATACAGAATCTGGGCTGCACTGTTAGTTAGCTGCGATGGGTCACTGCAATTGGTTTGTTGGTTCTGACAGTGGTGTTGGTCTGTCTGGTGTGAATTCCTGTTTGCCACTGAAGGGCACACTTCACATCCAATTGGCTCTTGGCCCTCCCGCAGCGGTTTATTGGCTGAGAGTAAAGAAGGCGGGACACGACAGCTGCCACCAGCCTCCTGGTGGACGTGAGCAGCTGAGACTCGATGACAGCTGGACTAAATTAAGGAGCGAAAAAAAACTGGGAGTAACATTTATAAAAAGCTACATAGACGGATCAAATAAAAACTCAAAATATCAGTCAGTGCTATGATCAGTCCAGTGTCATTTGAAGACCAGTTCTAATGTACAACTGCTTAACTCTGACTGCCTAATTGGCATTTCTAATGCACTTTTGTAACCCGTTGCCCACAGCTAATAGGCTGATTAGAACTTTTAAGCTGCCATCTTGCCATACTGCATTCCACAATTATTTTTGAGTATATTCTGAATTTAATCTCATTACATTAACCCAGAATGATCATAAAGTCATAGTGACCTGTCACTAAAATGTGGGATGTTTGTGTTTATGTAATATACACGTGTTTGTGTGTTCCTAGGAGGGATTCACAGGGGCCCAAGTCCCCAAATGCTGGAGCCCAACAGCGGAAGCCATCTACGGACGGCAGTGAGATGTATGTGACTCCCTCCAGTGCCACCCTTCCACTGTCACCTGCCTTGAACCCCTCCACATTGCTTGGTGTGCCAGCACATTCCCCAGTATTTTAGGAGCCCAATGTTTATTGTAGTAAATGCCGGCGCAGGGCATGCGTAACCGTCTGCAGACATGCATGACGTATTGCACCACTTACTGCCTGCAGCTGTCCTGCTCCCACTTTTAACATTGTTTTCACCTCTCTGTCTGCGCTAATAAATATTCAGACCAAGCGCAGTGCTGCAGCCAGATTGCTATGCATGGTTTCATGTGAAATACAGTAATTTACATTTATTTATTTAGCAAATGCCTCGGGCCAAAGTATCATACAAGACAGTTAGTATATTACAAACATATGGCTATAAAGGAGTGCATTCGGCCGAAGCAATGCTCAACACCAGAGTGAATTCCGATGGACGTTTTGGTCAAATTGTTCAAGACAGACATGGTATCTAAAAATGCAGACTTTTTTTCTAAATCAAAACATTTTTGTACAGACACAACTGTCTGTGTTCAGGGACACAAGTTCAACAGCTGTTTGCTGCACAGTCGGGTCGGCCTGGCCATAGCCTGGACAAGCCCAAAAAAATAGTCACTAAAAATTAGCTGACATTAATTGAGCTTTTACAATTTAACTAAATAAGTATTAATCTGTTATATTTCAATTGTGCATCTCTGACTATGATACCATATTAACACCGTTGAAACATTATAATGAACAGTAATTCGCTAACCATGCTTTATGTAGTAGTAGAAGTTGCTTCCTTTGTAGTGATTTTGGAGTTAATGCAGGCCAACTTCAGCAATTGAAGCCCCCACTGACATATCTGGGGTGCAACAAACTTTATTTTACAATAGCTGTAGGTAGTGTTGGGCATTTTGGGTCCAGACGCTACAAGTCTACAGCAAGATTTTATTTCTACCAATCAGGTAGTCAATGTCTGTGACTTTTTATGCTCAACTGGTTGGTAGAAGCAAAATCTTGGTCTGGATTTGTAGCTTCTGGACCTGAAATGGCCAACACTGGCTGTAGGTCAGATAGCGATATCTCTCTTCACAGTTCGAAGGCCATGGTGAACTCTTTATACCAAGTGACCTCGCACAGGCATTAGCCTCAGGACTGGGGATCAGCGTCCAGACTGCCAGCCTCAGCAGTATGAGCTTAGCCCCATGTACCCTCACGCTCAGTGCGGAAAGGCCAGGCCTTCCTCGCTTGACTGCTGTAGCCTGATCATCCTGCGTTTGAGGAGCAGGGTTACTGCGCCATGACTGATCATGACTGATTGAGGTCAGTATAAAGGGAGTGTAGCCATTGGCCATCTCAGGACTTTTCAGTGGCCCCAGGGTTATAGGAAATCCATAAAGCTGTGTGTAGTCTCCTGTTCTGTTCCCCTTCATCTATTTTACATCGATACATTTGTTAATATTCATGTTCGAGCATCTAGCCATAGTCAGGTTGATCCTAATAGATTGGAAGTATGTCAGGGGCATTTCTGTTTGTGATATCATGCATATTTTCTGCTACAATTTTTTTTTATTTGACCTGATGGCAGCAGCAGGCGATGCAGGGGCTCTATGAGTTGCATGTGCACTGTCTGCATGATGGGTTTCTGGGCTTCTGTAAATAGTCTTTTGTGTCAGCGTCTATGTCTAATGATAGGCAAGTGATTATGCACATTAAAAATTACATAGACTCCCAGTTTGAGTCCCGGTTTGTAGATGGACTTTTGTATACGCAGTGCAGTTCCCCAAACTCAACTTAATAGAATATTGTTGGAATGAATTAAAATGGAAAAACAGCATGAAGCAAAAATAACCATTTTCAGGAGAAGCTTAATCTTGCTGTAAAGAAAGACTGGAGCACTATACCAGAGATTTGTACGAGAAATGAGTGAAAGTCCTTCACGATGCATTTACATAGGCAAAGGTCTTCACTTTAAGTCAGAGTCTGATCAGTGTTTGTAAGACATTGTCTGCATTCCATCCCATCATCCTCAGCATCCAGCAGATGGTTGATAGCATCCCTCTGGTTTCTGTTTGCAGGGGTAACAGTAAGGTCAAACCAGAGACGCCGAAGACTCCCACCTCACCGACCAGCCCTGTGTCGCCTTCCTTCAGTCCCACAGGTGGCCCACTGCCCCCTCACTTGCTGACCGGGGACTCGGTTCGTGACAAATGCATCGAGATGCTGGCTGCCGCGCTGCGCACCGATGGTGGGTGCAGAACCATGCTGTTGTGTGTTACACATCATTGTGTTACAGTTCATAGTGTTTTATTCTCTGATCTTTTCTTAAGCCACTTTCTTGTACCAGCCATGAATAGAGGGATGTTCTACACTGTCTTAGTGCTTTTCACTTCACACAAGGATACTCTGATGGTGCACTGCAGCACTCTTTAGAGCAGAAATACTTACATCTGTTACAAGCCAAAATGTGCCCCCTTTCTTCCCAGATGACTACAAGGATTTTGGCATCAACATCAACTCCATGGCCGCAGAGATCGAATATCATATCCTTTGGCCGAGCTGCTGTGTTTCTCCAAGACGGCTCTTCCTTTAGCCCCAGTGGTCTGTATAGGGTTCACACTGCACTACCATGGCTGGGCTGAGCAGGGCTTTGAAGGCCATAGTGTGGCAAGATCAAAGTCTCTTTGACTGTTAATCCAATGGGAACAGGTAAAGCTGGCAAGTTTGCTAGCCAAAAAGACCCCCACAGGGACATGGAATGTACCATATCTGGTGGGAAAAGAGGCTGATTTGGTGCAGGAGGTAGAGAGATACCAACTAGGTATAATCAGGCTAACCTTAGCAGACAGCATGGTCTCTGGAACCAAACTTCTAGAGAACGGCTGGTCTCTATTCCACTCTGGATTTGGTTGAGAGGCAATGGACTGGTGTGGGTCTACTGGTAGTGGTCTGTACCTCTGCACTGAGCAATAGTTCAGAGTATTGAGCATTCTTGGAGACTTTGTATGGAATGCAGAGGTGGACATTTCAGGTCCAGAAAGTAAAAATCCAAACCAGGATTTTGTTTCAACCAAGTAGTTGCATACTC
>JAODKF010000147.1:25951503-25963597 GCA_026779585.1 Mormyrus proboscirostris
ATGTTCAATTGGTTGGTTGAAACAAAATCCTGGTTTGGATTTTTACTTTCTGGACCTGAAATGTCCACCTCTGATGGAATGCAATAAGGTGCCCCCTCTAGGAACTCCAATATTCTACTTCAGGGACTATAATTCTCCCATGGGTAATGATAGTGAAGCCTGAAGGACAGCCATCCCAATCTGAACCTGAGTAGACCCAAACACATAGTGACAGACCTGGTAGACCCACACATATAGTGAGTGAGTGTGTGCTGGGAGCATTTGGCATAGGTCCCTGTCCGGGAGATCTTCAGCTCATATCTCCAGCAGTACCTGTTTTACATTCTGAGGGAGGCTGGAGACATTGAGCCTGAATGGGCCATGTTCTGTGCCTCAGTTGAGGAGGTAGCTGTGCAGGGCTCTGGCCATAAGCTTGTTGGGACCTGTCACAGTGGCAACCCCAAAACCCGGTGGTGGAGACCAGTGATAAAAGGAGAGCTTAGGCTGAAGAAGGAGGTTGAGCTTGGTTAGCTTGTGGGAGCCCAGAGGCAGGTGACGGGCACTGACAGGCCAAGTGGAGTGAAGCACTGGCAGAATACAGAATACACTATGACTGAGGTCACTTAGATGGTTAAACAAATTCCTCAGTGGTAAGGCTCCATGAGTGGATGAGCTTCACTCGGAGTTCCTGAAGGATGTGGACATTCTTGTTCTGTCTTCGTCGATACCCCTCTTCAACATTGCATGGAGATTGGGGACAGTGCCTCTGGATTGGCAGACTGGGGTGGTGGTCCCAATCTTTTGGAAGAGCCACTGGAAGGTGTGTTCCAGCAAACGAGGCATCACACTCATCAGCCTCCCTGGGAAGGTCTGTGCCAGGGTTCTGGAGGTGAGAGTCCATCCATTGGTTGAACCTTGGACGAGCAATGCGGCTTTCATCCTGGTGGTACAACACTGGACTAGCTTTTTACCTTTGCAAGGATATTGGAGTGTTCATGGGAGTTTGCCTATCCAGTCTATATGTGTTTTGTGGACTTACAAAAGCTTACGACCTATGACCATCCCCCTTCGGGGGTCATGTGGGGTGTGTTGCAGGACATTAACTATCCAGGGTACATAACATCCCTTCGTCTTAACAGGTTCTTGTTAAGGAGTGAGCCAAATTTTGAGCACTGGCCAAAAGAACTGGATTTTGGATTAGACACAGGGTAAGGACCTCAGTCATTTGGGAGGGACTCTGTGTAGAGCTGTCGCTCCTACATATTGAAAGGAGCCAGCTGAGGTGGTTCAGGCATCTGGCAAGGGTGCCTACTGGACACCATCTTCAGGAGGTGCTTAAGGCATGTCTAACTGGGAGGAGACCCCAGGACACACTGATGAGATTATATCTACTGGGTGTCCTGGGAACGCCTTGGTATCCCACTGGAGGAGGTGGCTGAGAAGAAGGAGGGCGGGGTATCTTTGCTTAGACTGATGCCCCCACGACATGGAACCAGATGTGCAGCAGAGGATGGTTGAATGGATGGGAGAAAAGAAGTTAAAACTGTGATAATGTTACTGGTAAAATTGTTTGTTACGCAAGTGTAAGATATTGATCCATCAGAGATACAAAGCACAGATCATTTTAAAAATCAGTATAAAATGCTTGATGCATTTGTTATCTTAGACACAAAGGTTCAATTTTGTGCAGTTTGTGCCATTTGAAATTCTACTTATAAGAAAAGATGATAGATTTAGGTTTTGCAGATACAAAGTTTTACATTATATAAGTGTAGAGTCCCTTAGCGCTCAGCTTTTGTCTACCCGTCCACACACATCTACCAGGAGATTAAAGCCACAGACATGAAGTATAAGAACCGTGTGCGTAGTCGCATCAGCAACCTCAAGGACCCCAAGAACCCTGACCTTCGCAAGAACGTCCTGGCGGGGGCCATCGAGCTCAGCCGCATCGCCAGTATGACGGCGGAGGTATGCCTTATCTATTCCTCACACTATTTTGAGAAGTGTGCCATACTGGTACAATTTCCTGTTTCTATGTACTTCAGTTAAAAATGAAATGAAACCTGTTTAACAAGCCGGTTAGGTTCACTGAAGCAATTCTGGTACTTAACAAGCAGCATGGTGGCTCAATCATTCGCATTGAAGGACTCTCCCCTGAAGTCAGAAGACAGTCAGTTGGCTGAATAGGTGTGTCGAAACTGCCTGTTGTATAAGGCAAAAATCTGTCAAATTCATTTGTAAAGCACATTTTAAAATAACGTTCGTTGACCAAAGTGCTGTACAGAATCACCAAAAGAAGGGAAAAAGATATAAAGAAGTAATAATAATACATTTATAATTATTATTATTATGCTAAAGGGAAATAAAGGAAGAAAATCACTTAAATACAGAGAGCAAAGAAACATAAGATGTTAAGGAGTACTGACAGAAGGGGACACAGACTGTTAGCATATGTATACAAACACACACACAGTAGAACAAATTATTTCTTCTACAATATTTGATAGAATTGGTCATTTTGAGATGGGACTATAACTACTGAGAGATGCTGGATCAAGGTTGGGATTTTTAAAGAGAGGCTTATCACAGAATGTTTGCAATATGATGGTACAACACCAGTTTCCGGAGAGCTGTTTACGAGTGAGAGGATGGTGGGACCAATTATGTCAATTGCTTCTTTTAAGAGAGAAGTAGGAATAATGTTGAGGGTACAGACTCCATGCTAGAAACATCTTAATAAGGGAGGCTATTTGTTACTGGTAAAATTGTTTGTTATGCAAGCGCAAGATATTGATTTTGATCCATCAGAGATATTACAAAGCACAGATTTTTATATTCGCCATCGTCGATTACGTCGAATAATCGTCCCAGCCCTACTTGAGATGCATTTAAACAAAACTTGGCTTTTTTACTGTTCCATAACTTAGTGTTGGTTAGCAAAAAAAACTGAATATTTTAACATTTTAAAATATGAACATTGTTATTTTGGCAAGGAATAAACATCAAAAAAAGCTGTAAAATCTTTGCAGAGATTAAACTTAAGGAAAGGTGATATTAATATTAGTAGATGAATATGAAAAAGGAAATTCAGAATAAATGCATGATAAATCCTAAACATTGTCCGGTTTAATGTTCAAGTCAAATGGGGTTTTATTGTCACACCAGCCATGGACAGTAGCTCAGAAAGGTCTTTCAGAAGGGGAGATAAATTTGCTTTTGTGCTTTTTACTCTGTTTATGAAGAATTTTAAAAAGTGATATTTAAACGAGAGCAAGTGAGAGAGTTGAAGAGAGACTTCTGGATTATGTTTTTGGAGATGAAAGGTGTATTTTATTCTTGCTGTTTTAATAGCTTCCTGATATCTGGATAGCTTATCTGCTAAAGCTTGTCCAGCTTCCATTTACACTCAGCCTCTCTACACTCTCTTCTTAGGGCTCTAAGTGTTTTGTTAAGCCGAGGCTGTCAGTTTGAGCCTTTTCACTTTAAGCAGCCCGGTGTTAAGTATGAAGGAACCAAGATGGGCTGGAGGATTCTCAGCTGTGCAGCCGCTATGAAAGCAGCAGAGAGCATAGTACCAGTGAAAGGGTTAAGACTGCAACAGCAGAAAGTAGGAAAGACAGTAATAGGCTGTATAACAGGGAGGGAAATTTCAAAGACAATGAAGCTATGATCTGAGAGACAGGGATCTATTATTTCCACGTTTTGAATCACGAGACTCAGGTAACAGTACAGAGTCTTGAGCGTGACCTTGTTCACGAGTGGGGCCACTATTATGCTGGGTCAGGTTAGATGATTCAGTCAGATTTATAAACGTACTAACAAGATGTTTGGAAGGACAGCAAATATGAGTACTTAAATCAAGAATTACAGTAGGGCTCTGGGACTATACTGTACAGTCTTGGCATGATCAGCCACAGGAAACGGTAAAATTGTGCTATGAAGTGCTTATTTGAAGTAGGGGGGCGGTATATGAAAGGCAACTGTACAGGATTAACAGATTCCGCTGTAATTGGCTGAACTTCAAAACTGCAGAAACAGCCTTAAGTCAGACGACAGTAAGTAACCTACTTCTTAAAAACCGCTGCCAGCCCCGCCACACCCAGAGAGTCTAGGGGTGTTAAACAGAGACAGCGTCTGGTGGGCACAGTTCACCAAGTGGGTCTGGATAACCGGGTCTTAGGCAGGTCTCAGCTACCAGTAAACAGTCTAAAGTGCACGTGGTGAGAAAGTCACGCTGGATAACAGTCTAACTGGACAACGGCCTCACATTTAATAACACCAGCTTGAGCAGATGAATATGATCAGAAGTGCCTGCTTCACCTGTCAGCTCATCTTCTCCGGTGTTAATATCCGCGGATATGATGTGTACCTGGAGGGTACCTGGATAGCAGTGGAGGATCCAAGAACACATTCTGTGATTTCCCTGCACAGGAGTGAATTATGGAAGCACGGATATTCAGCGGTGTTTGCTTATTGCGGGGAATAACAGTCTGAGAACGTTGGACACATACTGATATCAGCGAGGACAAGCGGGAGAAATGACAGGTTATGACGATCTTGGTCATTCGAAGATCACGTTATTGAAAAACTAGTTTTGGAAGAACGGGCACACCTTCTCATACACCTGCTATCTATGAACAAGGGTAACAATCTCCAGTGTGCCACTGGTGGGTGTAGCCCTGTTGAAAACATCACAACCATCTGCTCAGGAGATGGCCAGCGATGAGCTGAAGCAGCTGAGGAACACCATGACCCAGGAGGCTATCCGGGAGCATCAGATGGCCAAGACTGGAGGCACCACCACTGACCTGCTGCAGTGTGGCAAGTGCAAGAAGAAGAACTGCACATACAACCAGGTGGGGGCTTTTAACTGAGGCCTGCTGGGCTTTCACTGAGCACAAGGAGCCCTGGTGACACTAATGATCTCACTCCCCTACTCCAGCAGTCGGTCACTTAGTCTTCTGTTACTTCTATATTTGTCAGATGCTTTTTATGTGACGTACATGTGACTGCGGGGTCAGCCAGTCCCTGGAGCCGTTGGGGTTAGGGGCCTTTCTCAAGAGCCCAATGGTGACATCAATCTGTCAGCCCAGTGATTTGATCCAACGGTCTTTTAATCACAGGGATAGAATCCTAACTTGCAGAGCCACACGGTTATTTCATTCAGTTACCTTTGGTTTTTATATTTACCTGTTGTTAGTATTACCTTTACCAACACCTCCAATCTCTACGTTTATCAATGAATGAGCACTTAACTGCCATGAAGATGTTGATAGTTTAAAGGTGCCTGTTGCCTTGTGTCCCATCCTTGGAGGGGGGACGTCGCCACTCAGCCTGTGCCGCTCTCTGTACCTGTACAGGTGCAGACTCGCAGTGCCGATGAGCCAATGACTACCTTCGTGTTGTGCAACGAGTGTGGGAACCGTTGGAAGGTAAGGTCACCTTCAGGGCTTATTACAACTTAGGAGTTGAGTAGATTTTGTCATAATGTATCTCGTGCTTCTTTCGGAGCCACACACGGAATTGGCACCGTTCTGTCAGGGGTGTCTCACAATGCTTGGTTTCAGAGTTTTCCTTTACCTTACTGATATCGACATAGGTTCAATTTTATGTTTCGCTCAGTTAATGTTGTGCATTTTTTCCCCCCCAGTTTTGCTAACGAGAAACCAACAAGATGAAAATCAAGCCTTCAGTCTGATCACAGCAATAATAATCACTGGACATTTGTTTCTATCGGGCATAGCAAAAATGTAGTATAAAGCATGATTTTACAAGATGTAGTTAATCATAATTTGGATTTATACCTGGCTATGAAAGATTTCTATGATCACTGCATGTAATTTACTGGGTAATACCTTTCAATTCCATTTGTGGAGTATTTTTGGTAATATTTTTAGTCCAATGATTGTAAAATTGAGTGAATTGATATGTTACTGCAAATGTTGGAGGAAAAACAATTTTCATATCATTGTAAATGTCATTATCCTAAAAAGTATTTGTTTAACTAGAATGTCAAAATCATGAAGTGGATATAAAAAGAAAAACGTTCAAATATTATGCCTTCGAAGATCGTATTTTCCCAAGGGCTTTACAAAGGCCTGGTTCGGCTTCATACACACTTAGCCATTCAGATGGACGGATGCCGTATTGTGAGCACACTGCGAGAGTGACGCCTTAACGGGGGGGGGATCATAATCAGATTAGAAATGTATAAAATTTTGTATAAAACTGAAACAAATAAAGACCATTTTATTTAAAGTAGTTTGTCCAGATATTTTCATAACAGTGCAGCAGAAACAAGATTCTGTGCTTTGAATTCACAGCTGTGGCTTTTAGATTTTAGACATAACTTCAGACACAGTTTATAGAGAAACCAGGGTTCTTTGGCTCAGGGCATGTAGACGAGGTTCTCTAAACAACATCTGTCACCACGTGTGTGCAAAGGGCCCGGAAGTCCTCCCTTCAATCCGTTTTCTGCACCCGCTCATCCAGTAGAGGTTCACGGTGAGCTTGGGACTCTTCCTAGCATGGGCAGGAGACAGAGATACTACTCCACAGCCGGATACATACTCACACCTTAAGCAGAATTTATAGGCATCAATTCACCTACGTAACCACATGTTTTTGGGTAATGGGAGGCAGAAGTGTGACTGACTCTGTACTCAACCGGTTAGTTGAAATAAAATCTTGATCTGGATTTGTACTCTCTGGAAATCTCCACCTTTGCCCAAACTCCCAGCTGTGTGAGGGTCCAGTACAAACTACTGGGCCTCCATGCCTTCTGTATTAGTGCATGTTCTTCCATACTCATGATGCTTTCAGTTTAACTTTGTGCTAATCCCTTTAGAGAAGCATATTTAAGAAAAAAAACCCATATTGTATGATTTCTCTAATAATTCAACAGTTTATCTGTGCACTGCTCAAGCACCATATTTGCTCATTTTAGATGTTTTTTGTGACTTATGTTTACTTACACTATCATCCTTAGTAATAACAGCCTAGACCACTGTTTCTCAGGCCAGTCTTTCGGGATTCCTGGACGGTCCATGTTTCTGCTCCCTTCCAGCTCTCTGCCAGACTCTCCACATTTTTGCAAAAACGTGAACTTTTGGGGGTCTCCGAGGACCAGGTTGAAAAACACTGGCCTAGACACATGCCTCATCTTCAATTGTTAGATTATTCAGGGAAATTGAAATTTGAACTATGCTCTAACTGGTTATTGTGCATGTAAACTGTATGTGAGTTTCACAGTCATGACCCAAATTCCCAGCTGCAGTACAGACCACTGTGAAACTTGATATATTTGTGAATAATACATCCACTATTTTTGCTAAAAATAAATAAAAAAGTTGTTTTAATAACACAACTGGTCTCACCTTTGAAATTACGATGTGCAAAAATACACGTCTTGCATGATCTGTAGCGTGTGCATGTCCGTGTGGGTACACGTCTTGCGTGATCTGTAGCGTGTGCGTGTCCGTGTGGGTACACGTCTTACGTGATCTGTAGCGTGTGCGCGTTCATGTGGGTACACGTCTTGCGTGATCTGTAGCGTGTGCGTGTCCGTGTGGGTACGCGTCTTGCGTGATCTGTAGCGTGTGCGTGTTCGTGTGGGTACGCGTCTTGCGTGATCTGTAGCATGTGCGTGTCCGTGTGGGTACACGTCTTATGTGATCTGTAGCGTGTGCGTGTCTGTGTGGGTACGCGTCTTGCGTGATCTGTAGCGTGTGCGTGTCCGTGTGGGTACGCGTCTTGCGTGATCTGTAGCGTGTGCATGTCCGTGTGGGTACACGTCTTACGTGATCTGTAGCGTGTGCGTGTCCGTGTGGGTACACGTCTTGCGTGATCTGTAGCGTGTGCGTGTCGGAACTGGCACACAGCATATTCTAGCAGGAAATCAAGCTCTTTTATTTTATGGTATGAACCACGCTGTTAGAAACACAGAGTTCCCATGCAGTCTGTTATTTTGCAGTCAGCCCAAGATGCCAGCAACAAGCACGACAAGTCAAACAATTTGTTCAAAAAAGCAGCCACTCGTCCACAAAACCCAGGCATGTCATTCCAGGACTAGAATGCTACATTCCTTTCTCTTACAGAGCAATTCCAAATAACAACTAAAATTCCTGCTAGGGTGTCCCAGCGTTTATAAAGACCTCATACTTTTACACCACGAAAAAGAACCCAGACAAAAGCTTCTTTATATCGACATTACAAAATCAACAGCATTTCTATCACACCTTTCTGTTCAGGTCCCCTACTGAAGCCACTTTCACAATGAACAATTGTGAAAAATTTTTCACAAAGAAAAATTACAGCAATGAAGACCCGCCCACGTTATCCTTCAACACCAAGAGGTACAATGGTGGGGATAACTCTCAAAGCATCCTTCCACACAAAATCAACCACTGGGCAAGTATTAAACATTGTGCAGTGAATTAAGACACTTGTGACACAAATGGCTATAAAATGAACTGTTAGAATATGACAGGCCAGAGATATGGGAGACTACTGTACGCAGAGTCATCTCTGTTATTCTTGGTACATCTGATTCCATTTTCCTCTTGCACAAATGTGAACTCATAGTTCTGCAAAGCCTGGGCACATAAAGGTGCATGGGTCATTTTCCAGCATTCTCTCCAAAGACATCCTTGTAAAGTGCTGCACCAGCTGCATGCATGTTCTTTGTAAGCTAACCAACTGAATTAAACCTCTCTTTCAGAGAACCTTCTTTGAAGGCTTTGGAAACTCCTCCCAGATCTGAAGTCTGGCAGACTTATCTGAATACAAATGGATCAAGGGTAAATGAACCCTTAAGTTCTACAGCTTTCTCCTGCAATGTTCTCACTAAGAAGAGCTGTGCCTGACCGAGTACCAGTGTCAGTATCATCTGCACCCAGCAGAGGCTGGTCTACCAGATGGCTGTCAGGGATTGCAGCAGACTGTTGACCCCTAGGGGTTGGAAGTTGGACTTACAGGTCCCAGGCTTTGCAGCAGGGACTGGTAGAGTAAGGAGTTAAGGAACCTGGGGTAGGAGTCTCGGTGCATCAGGGCATAAATCTGCGCCTGGGCGTCATCAAAGATGTGAACTGTAGGTGCCGCCATGTTACCGTTGATAGTCTCCCGCACTGTGGCATCGATGCTGACCTGTGGATCGATACAGCGACATATGCAATGAAATGTCATTAAGTTTTTTGATTACCAAATGGTCAACTGTGCTACGTTCTGCTCCCGTTAAAAGTCATTATGGTGGCGCCATTCTGTTTTTGCCATAGATCAGTGACTATGATATCAAATACACAACTTCCATGCATTGTATACACAACTGAGCAACCATACTGATGAATAATGAAGCATATTTTTCCCTACTTCTTGTGTCACTCAAGATAATGACTGAAATATAAAAAGGGATATGCAAAAGTGAATCCAGAAGTTGCACTTCACCTCCTTGGGTGAGAGGATAGAAATGTAATCCAGGTAGATCTGCTTAGCCCTCTCTCCAATAGCTGACTGCCGGGTCTCGGTCTTCAGGCTCTCACACGCTTGCCAGAAGAGCATGTTCTCGTCACTGTGCTCGGAGCACAAGAACTCCATGAAGATACGGCGGCCTGCGGGACTCTCCATGAGCGCGGTGAAGGACAGGGCCCAGGAGGACACCTCAGTCAAGCTCAGCCTGCCACTGATGCACACACAAATGTTCACATGCTTAGTCCAGCAACCTAATATGAATTGTACTCTTTAAACTAACATTGGGAAGAATTACCGTCTTTAGGGCAGCAAGTTCTCTGTGGGCACAATCCAACAACAAGTAGTTCAAGTGAAAATGTCAGAGGTGGACATTTCATGTCCAGAAAGTGAAAATCCAGACTAAGATCTTGTCTCAACCAACCAGTGGTTTATGACTGTGACTCTTCATACTCAACTGGTTGGTTGAAACAAAATCTTGGCTTTCAGGACCTGAAATGTCCACCTCTGGAAAATGTTCATATAATTGCACCAACAGGATATGCTCACCGATCCCAGCAGCCCTGACTGATTACATGGTTACTGTGAATGGGAGGATACATCATATTCATCGGAGCGGGTCCATGTCAATCATCATTTGCATGTGGGAGGTTGATAGGGTTTGCTTGGGTGGTTTATGAGTGCAGGCTTGTACAGTACTTTCCCCTGCAGGTGTGTGTGTGTGTGTGTGTGTGTGTGTGTGTGTGTTTGTGTGTGAGCGGGTATACCTTATGGGGACACAATGTCCATGTAACGTGATAAATATCCGTTTTTTTTTCCAGGAAACCAGAGAAACCAGAGAATAGAGAAATAGAGAAAACTCTATTTTATAAAATATTTTATAATATTTTGTTTGGTTACTTATGGTTATGGTTAGAGCTGGGTGGGGGTTAAAGTTGTCATAGTTAGCGTTAGCATTTTTCCCATAGAAGTGAATGAGCGGTCCCCATAAGCATATGTATACCCGACATGTGTGAGCGTGTATTTTTACCTCTCATCAGTCCTCTGCAGGCTTCCCAGAGAGGACAGGTTGGAGTCTCTCCTGCCGCAGGCCTGGTCCCGGCTCCTTGATATTAGACTAGCAGATACACATACATGTGCAGACAGCTGTCAGCTGCATGTGTGCACATGCAGCCACAGCTGGCATGTCAGATACTGGTGAAGCCACGCGACAAACACACAGATGGTGGATGACTGTTTCACTGCCCCTGTGTCTCTCTGTTGTGCTGGTTTCCTCCCATAAGCAGTCAGATGGATTGATGTTTCTGAACTGTACTTAGTGAGTGAAAGTGTGAGCGTGTGCCCAGCGGTGCACCAGTATTTCTGTCTCGTGCCCCGTGGTTCCTGGGAAGAGTCCCAAGCTCACCGTGACCCTCTACTGGATGAGCGGGTGCAGAAAACGGATTGAAGGGAGGACTTCCGGGCCCTCTGCACACACGTGGTGACAGATGTTGTTTAGAGAACCTCGTCTACATGCCCTGAGCCAAAGAACCCTGGTTTCTCTATAAACTGTGTCTGAAGGCATGTCTAAAATCTAAAGGCCACAGCTGTGAATTCAAAGCACAGAATATTGTTTCTGTTGCACTGTTATAAAAACATCTGCCTAGACAAACTACTTAAAAAAAATGGTAGTTGTTTTAGATTTCTACATAATTTTATACATTTCTGGTCTGAATGTTATCACCCATCTGTGGCTTTTATCCTGACAGTATACTCATCCTGCAGCATCTGCTTATGGAAACAGCACGCTTGAGACTGTGTTTGTGGAGATGAAATAAGCCATTGATTTGATGTGAAATGTAAGATATTCATGTTATGTAAGATGTTCATCTTCCCTTCCACTGTTCCCTGGGATGGTTTAGTGTTTTATTCAGAATTTCTGATTAACTGTTGCTGTTTAAAGAGACACTAGCATCAATCCGAATCCGTTCCTACAAGGATCCCTTCAGAAAGAATACTACAGTCTCACTGGAAATCCCTGGCCAATGAGCAGGGGGTAAGCGGCAAAGCCATGGTTAAAGCAGGGGTCACTGCACTGCTATCCACTGCTTAATCACGCTGTCATTTCTGGGGCAGTCCACCTGCCCCCCCCCTGCTGTGACTCACCGGCAGCAGCTCCAGCAGAGACAGCGGGGGCGCAGCGTGCAGCTGCAGGACGGCAGGGCCCCCCCTTCCTGGTGAGATAAGCGACGCCTCATCGCAGCCTGCACATCTGCAACCACACACATTCACAGTCCATGCAGTCACTGTTTAAATGTGACTGATGACACAGCTGCAACAAAACCAGTCCAAAAAAAAAAAAAAAAGACTTTTTGCATATTATTTTACTTAAAAAAAACACCAGCATTATCATTTGTGTGAGGACATTTTTCCTAAATTTGTCCATTTTAGGCACACAATGGTAGCAGCACCTTTACTCAAAAGAATGATGGAGGAGAGAATCTGACACTGAGAGGGACACGATTTGAAAGTTTAAAATGCAAAGGTGTGACGTTCTCAGGGCAGGCAAGCAGGCACAGAAGCGAGCGGAGCCAGATGGACGTGGAAAACGGGGTTTAATCGTGGGACGGGGATGACAGGCAAAAACACTGACTAGGAACATCACACACACCAA
>JAODKF010000147.1:25963762-26020680 GCA_026779585.1 Mormyrus proboscirostris
GAAAACAATCGGGGAAATACACGTGGGAAATGAGGGGGCGTGGCACACGGGAGGATCGGACGGAGCGGATCATGACAAAAGGTCTGTTTTTGTTTGGGGGGAGGGAGGACATGAATGAAACCAAATTAAAATCAAGGGATACACTTTCCCCCTGATTCCAAAACCCTCACTCACAAACACGCAATGATGCACATGCAGGCATAACTCACATCCGTAATCCGTGACACTACACACCGACACCTAGAAACACACACACATGCTTGCTGATGCCTCTGAAACCAGATCAGCTAACTTTCAAAACCCACTTCTCCTGCATGTTCTTTATCAGGTAATGTACAGACTTACAGTACTGCATAAGATATGCAATGTGCCCATTCCGGCTTTGGCTTCCCGCAAGCTGTACAACGACCTAGACTGGTGAAGTATAGCTACAATTCTGGAGGCCTGGCCTCTAATTTTACAAGATTAGACTAATAATCTGTAACACAAAACCACAAAAATTCAAGATTCGCACACAGATACAGACCAGGGATGCATGTGTACACTAACATGTTACAGTACATCTGGTTAGTGTACATAAATCATAGTTACGTCACCCTGCACCAGGCAAGGGTCAAAGTGCTTGGGATGCCCAAGTCTTAATAATGTTAATCAGAAAATGCAACGCATACTTCGTTTGAAGAATCTTAACTATGAAATTCGATCGGGATCTGAGGTATGTTAGCCAGCTAACCACCCCCCACCCGAACTGCACATTTGACATTGCACTTTCAGCAAAGGATTCTCAACAACTGCTCAGTACAGCATAACCACTCTATTAACAGGAAAACATACTGTAAGAACATATCAGGCAACAATTCCTGGAATTTAGTGTAATGATAAAAGAGTGTGACAAAGTGATCATTACATTTCAGCATAATCTTTTTATATAAAACTGAACAGGCCCATTATCCTTCTGAAGAGGTCCAAATTTTCAATTAATTTTACTGGATTTCCTACTTTATCCAGCAGATTGTGTGTTACAATGTACCAATAAACTTATTGGTTAGTTGGATAATCCATTACAGCTGTTCACAACCCAGGTGATTAGACTACTGGTTTCAAAAGGAATTTCAACTATGGGAAAAATGGGAGGAAGTGATATTAATTTCAGTAATGCAAAATAAACTGATGCTGTTATTTGTCATCATTATAGAGACTTGGAGGTTATCAATGTGAGAAGTAATTGAACTTAATTTTATTGTGTAATTTTCGAAGCGTTATATTATATATGGAGCGCTAAACATAATGTACATCTAAGAAGTTTCCTGCTGACTCGTGCGGTACCAAATCGAGGACTTTACCCTAAAATCGATCAGATGGAGATAATAATAATAATAATAATAATAATAATAATAATAATAATAATAATAATAATATTAGTTTCCGCATTCCCAAAAAGCAACCCAGTAAAAGACTAATTAGCCTGTCACCTGAATGGTGACACCTGTACCATTAGACAGCAAAGAGGAAAAACGTGTCTCCGTGCAATAAGGAACACAGTATACATAAAGAATGCGACAAAAATTGAAATACATAACGCACCTCATCGCAATTCATCAGTGATCTGCAGCTCCCCATATTATTGTAAAAATTAACCAACATACCGGGTGCTAACCATTCCGGGACCTGTTCTACAAAGATTTCACAAAAATCGAGAAGTTTATGGGAAAATGTACTTACAATGCTCAATTCAAATGCAGCGATGTTGTGCTGTCATTTAATCCCGGTTTAAGAAGTGGATTGCATGTTATATATATATATATTTGAAATCAGGAAAACCTCCCTTACACAATCAAATAGATGCCGGGGGATAGCGGAGCTGATTTGCGCATGCGCCCCACCTTGCACGACCACAAGAACTCCGTGTGATTTCTCAAAAATCGGTGCCTGATTCATGCACCGATTTTTCAAATCGGTACGAAAATTATGGGCTGCATGATGCAAGCTAGCAATTTTATGAATAAAGCTTTATTCGCGCGAGTTATCTAATATTTCAAAATGGGTTGTTATGCGGCTTTGAGATGTGTGGATATATTTATAAATATTTATAATCGTGATTATGATAATCTATTCAAGAACGTCTGGTTTCACTTTAGTTAAAATGGCTATTATAAACAAATGACCATATTTCGCACATGCAAACTTGTGTTTTCGACATTATAATTACTGTTAATGAAATTACATTAAATGCAAACATTATTTTACGCCGGCTGTCTTTTTATCTCTCTTAGCATGCATAAATAATTCATATCCAACTTGCTCTGCACATCAAATTATATTGTACTATTTAATTTTTTTTCTTACATCGTACGATCAGCAGTACCCAGTAGTTTATGTGGCTCAGGTCAAAAGTTAACCACAAGATGGCGAAGTTTATCCACGTTTGTAACTAGAGCTTCATTTTGAGCTGGTCAGTTAAAGCTGACCCCTTATCAATGGTAGTTTTGAGGTATCTAAACAGAAGCCAAATGTCATTCTCTTACATTAAATTTTATCAATACTGGTTGGCAAATGTCTTCCAGAATAAAATTGTTGATGGTACATCTTACACAACTTGCACTAACCATTTTACTCAGTTATCAAAATTGTTTGGGGTTCAATCACATAGTTCAAGCAAATAAAATGAATTCAATACAATTTACTGGACACATACAGACTTTTACACACCTTTTAAAGTCACCTGGTCGTACTTATTAATTTTAACAACTGGTCGCTGTTGAGCAAAACGTATTTGTTGTACTGTGCTTAAACAGCTCTGATAGTTACGAGTCTTTGCATATGGTTTGCCACTGGTTTAGCTGAACACCACCACCCTTCTGAAGAAAATTATGAGCAACAAATATTTAGATTGTAAATACATACAGCACCTCCTAATACGTATCCCCGTCTCCAACAACATCAAGGAAAGTAAATTACTCAGTATTCAGAAGCAATATCCTCTAAATCACAGCAGTGTGCATTTATTTCAGGCTTAGACAACTATTGCTGGATTCATAAACGATATGAAGACTTGGACTGTTTTCCACAAGAAACACTGGAAATACCAAACAGCAATAATGAAGAGAATACGGAAATTTTAATTGTTTGACTGAAAAGACCGCAAGATGGGTTAAAAAAGGACAACAGTAATCTTTCTCTAATCAAATATATTGTTAATGTGCCTAGAATGTCAACACAAATGAAGAGCACATCACCCCTACACAGGCAGTCTTCCTATTCCTTAACAAACTGATTGTTATCCCAAATGGTGAGAATGCTTCCTTCTGTAATTGAACAAGAAGCACTTTCAACTGTGCTTGTAGCTAATTACCTAAGATTGTCACCAAGGTAACTAACTACCTATAATTTCCAGCCCCGGCCGCGACTTATTCCCATGCTGCACCTGTGCGATTTACCGCCCCCATGTTAATTCTTTCACTGATTGCCACTTTAAATGTCAAAATGCAATTAGGATTCTATTTATTTTCCTTTTCCAGGATGGACCGCCTAAATTTTATATGTGCAGGCAACAATCAATAGTTTGGAGACACTTACCCACAGGAAGGTCTATTTTTCTATGGAATTATACATGGAATAACACTCTGAACAAAACAGTATTAAACCCAAAGAAATTTAATTTAATTTAATTTTAATTTTTTTTAATTTTTCTTTGGGGGGGGGACTCCGCCAAAAGATTGCTGGTTCAAAACCCTGGACCAGCAGAATAAGACACCATTGGAGCCTTAATCCCAGTCGCTCCAGGGACAGGCTGACCTGCTTTCTCCTCTGGCAGTTTCATGCGGTGGCCTCCTGGGGGGATTTTCCAGCTGAGAGTTCACACATATGCTTAGCACTCATCGGCTGCTCATCCTTTACTCTCTAGGAGGTGTTTTGGGAGGAGTTTGACATTGGGGGGCCCAAATTTGCCCCGCTGGTGGGTGGGGGGGATGTATACAGTATCATGAGTGCAATGGGCAATAGTGACATCGTGAAAGGAAGCAATGTCAGAGAGCTTTTACAGTTATTTTTGAATAATCATTTAAAATTAGACGAACACTGCATTTGTAAACTGCCGTTCGGTCAGTGTGTGCGCATTTTTAGACTGCCGTCCAGTCAAGGTGTGCGGTATTTGTAAACTGCCGTCCGGTCAGGGTGTGAGGCATTTGTAGACTGCCGTCCGGTCAGTGCGTGTGGCATTTGTAGACTAACATCTACTGCATGGGTTCCGTGCCACAATAAAGCTAGTTGGTGAATCTAACTTGCCCCTGTGTTCCCTGGGATAGGGTTGAGTCTGCCTGCATCGGACAAGGTATTACAAGATGGATTGGCTGAAGGAACGATATCTAACACAAACGCAAATATTTTAGCGTCCAATTTGACACTGAATGGTGTGTGGTCCATATTCAGGTTTAATTTTATGGCCTGTTTAAATTTTGTAAGTAAATGACACTATACACCCTTGCACATCCACGAACTCACATACTGTTAAATAGGTTAATACCTGAGAACAGAATTGTGAGGGTAAATCCAGAATTGTGAGGGTAAATCCAGAATTGTGAAGGTAAATCCAGAATTGTGAGGGTAAATCCACATTGTCTTACCTTTAAACTGGAAAAAAGTCATTATTCTTCAGTTTGCCTATTTTGTTCTCTGTTACATTTGCAAAATACATGAATAGGTAACAATTTTTGCTTTCACTGCTGAAATCCAAAAATCCAAAGCTCTTTGCATGACCTCTAATAACAAATGGTTTTCACACAACTGAATAAAATAAAACCTCTCATGCATTTGCTACAGTGTAAATTAATTTGTATAAAATAAATGGTGCACATTTAAATGCGTGTGAATAGGACTAAATATTGCTCCAAAACATTCTATTAGTAGGACTGGATGTTTACAGACAGTAACGTCAGTGTATGGCAGGATCATACATTGAAGTTATATGACATTTAATGAAGTCAGTGCTGTGAAAAAGCCACTAGCTTTAGTTTTGTAATCTCTTTTATAGTGAACAGCTTTATTGCTTTTGCTATGCTGTAATACTTCTCCATGAGATTAGATCCTTTCTGGGCTGCAGTGTCCACAAGCGGCCAAATGTCATAGAGCAAAACACTTTGGAAAGTAAAAGTAACTGCAGGAACGGAGCACATGCAGCAGGGCCCCCTGCGCGTATAGCGTGACGGTTACGATCCCCTTCAGTGCGGGATACCGTGCAGGATGGAGACATGTGGCCTTGCACTGCAACATGTCAGCAGTCGGGGCTGGGCCATGCCCCCACTCTCATGCACTCCATCTGCCTTTCAGGCGAGAGATATCATGCAGAAAATCAAAACTCGCACCGTTTTCTCCGCGTGCAAACGATGTGGGTCGAGGGCTGCCAGAGCCAGAAAGGCAGCTGGGGAACAACTCACTGTGTTGCCTAGGCACTGCAAACGGACGTTCCCTGAAGCACTGGAGGACGACTGCCAGTAGGAATTTAGGACATGATCCCGGAACTTGGAGAAATTTGGTTTGGGTGTCAGGAAGGGGTTTGCTCTGCAGAGTAGTGTGAGGCTCAGTGGGTTAAGCCTCTGTGCTTGTAATCATGCAGGTTCAAACCCAATCTCCACACATCTGTGGCTCCTTGAGCAAGGCCCTTAACCCCTGGTTGCCTCAACAGGTGGCTGCCCTTTGTGGACAACTTACTTTGCAAAGTGGGAGGTGTAATGGCATTTTCCCCACGGGGATCGATAAAGTATCTATTATTATTATATAATTCATTCATTTGCCCATGTTCCATAAGCATTTATTCAGAACAGGATAACAGCACAGTACTGGCATCATTCATTTTGTAAATATGAAGCGAAATTTTAAAGTGACCAGAAATATATCTAGTTTTAACTTGACTCCAAGTCAGTGTTCTATAATACCTATTGTTGTTGTGGACAGGTACAGACCTTTGCTACACAGTTGTGCTAAAAAACTTAAAATGTATATCAATCATGAGCAATTTTGCATTAAATCAGCATGTAGTCTTATCAGTAAGGCCATTTTGTTGTATTATGTACAGAAAGGCTTATCACGTGACCAAGCATTACATGAAATGGAGGAAGTTTCCTTCCATAGTAGAGCAAGAGCATTATCTGAATAATTTGCGGCCATTTCACCTTCACTCAGGGTGGCAATGAACACAGCATGTTACCCACAATCCTGTTGGGTCTCACTGTTCTGTCGTTTACCATGAGCTGATAAGGTCATGGGTGAGTCTGAGAGCACTCTCAGCAGTTTGTAAATGAGGTCACTTTAAATTGTCACTCCCAACCTTGGTCAGAATAGAGGCACGTAGGGAAGCGTCAATGCAAAGGAAATGATGGTCATTTGAACCACCTTCGCTGTCTGCTGTAAGCAGTGAAAAATGTGTGACTGTGTTTCTGTGAGAAACATGTTTCCGTTTTCAGCTGCTCAGCCAGCAGCATGCCCTGGCTTCAATGGACCAGTGCTTCAATCTCCAGGTGTGATGCCCTCATCAGACATGCATCTGTGACAGATCTTATAAAACACTGACATTGTTTTCCATGTATCAGCAGAAGAAACTGAGATCTGGCCAGGAGTGACAAGCTAAGGTGCTACTATCTAGAGAATCATGAAAGACATTCTGAAAACACGTATGTCTGGTATTTTTGCAGGTCAATATCCAATTCAGCAGAATCACTTTATCTCTGTGATGTAACATCTTTTTGCAGTTCACACGTCTTGACAGTCCACATAGGAAAATACACTAGAGGTCTTGACTGTGAGAACTGCAATGTGACATTTGCTCTGCTTAGCAACAGTTGCATCCCAGTATTTATGGGAGTCAAACCAGGTACTTTATCCTCTGACAAGGACACATTAAATCCATCCGAAGCAAACCTCTTATGTGCAACATATGTGTTTGACAGGTCGACAGGTCAGACAGGTTTGCTTGAGGATGTCAGGCGATCACACCTAGGTTCAGGGCTGGGCAGGGACTGAGTATCAACCCAGCAGTGTCAAATGCCAGGCCAGACTCCACAAAGGGGAAGCTGTCAATATTTATGTATCTGCATATGTGAGTTTGGGACTGTCAGGACTGATTCCTGTACTGCACTGGTCCATGTGTTGTCTCCCTGTTTGGCCAGCGGGTGTCGCTGGTCATCTCATCTCCGTTATTTCCCAGGTGTTTGCCTGGGCTAATCAGGTGGCTTTCCATCCAGACTTCCCTTCTGTTGTGGGTTCAAAGCAGGCCGGAGACCAGCCTCAACTATGTTGTTATTTTGACTGTTGGTTTCTTTAGATTTTTGATATATGTATTTGTGTCATGGTTCCTCATTATTCCCTGTCTGTTTTAGTAATGTTTATTTACCATTGTTTTCTAGTTTTCCTTGCTGTTTTGATCCTCTATCTGTTGATTGCCCTCACTGTGTCTTGTTCCTAACTCTAGTGTCCGGTTAATTGCTTTGACCCGAACCTGCTCTTCATGTAGTTGCTATTGTTGTGCATTTAAGTACCTGCCCTCAGTCTGTCCCCTGGTTGGACATTTTGGTTGTTTTCCAGTCTTGCGCCCGGTTTTGCTCTGTTCTCTGGTTGTGTATAGTTGCCTTGTGGTTGTTACTATTTGTTAGTTACTATGTTATTTACTGCTTTGCTCCTTGCTCCTGGCCTTGTCTTAGTTATATTTTGACTGTTTTCTTTGTGATTCTTTTAGTTAGTCCTTATTTCTCCTGTTTTGTTTTATCCCCTCATGGTCCCTTTATTTTCTGGTCTTCCCTTTGTGTTCTGTCATGTTAAATAAACCCCTTTGTTAGTCACTACGTGGATCATCTGTCTTTCGTGATGCCCCACCGTACCAGGGACAGAACTCAAGTAAGCTCAGCGGTTCTCAATCCCACTAACTTGAAAATATATTCTATACTCCTACTATTCTATACTCGCCTGTTTCAAGAGCCACAAAATATCAGGGCTGCTGGACACAGCGAAAAATAACAGATGCTCTGTTTCGAGGAGAATTCCAACACTTTTCTTCCTCTTTGGCAGTTTTGGTAATGCCTTTCCTGGTGCACTGTGCAGATTATGATTCCGTGCCACCATCTGGGGAATGAATGCTGCAGTTACAAATGACAGATGTACCGAGGGCATTGCCTGTTAGATACCCACCAGAGTTTTGTCATGAGCTGGAGGCAGCCTCCTCATAATTCTCTATACAGGAATAACCCTGTACAGGCACAGGATTGACCATTTATCCTGGGGCCCTGGAACATTATGTGTGTTAGGAGCCTTGCCCAGGGGCCCAACAATGATGTGATTACTCTACCAACCATGGAATTTAAACCCATAAGTCTACAGGTGGCAAACTGGTAGATACCGTTTGTTGAGCAGCTCTTGGATATTAGACATGTCAGCTAGGAGAGTGTGATATTAAGATGTAGAACAGCGTTTGTTTGAGTTTGCACGATCTCACTGTGTCACCTGTGTTTTGTCTGAATGTGTGTACCCTGCAGCCAAGATGTTCCTACACTCTGTGCCCTGTGCCATACGGGAGTCACTCAACATTCTTACACTGGCTGGACACAAAAAAGTGATGAAGTAAAAAACATAGGAAGTACAGTTAGGTTTGATAATATCCACAGACCTTAAAACTACTTAGCGGATCAATCTGTACAAGGTCCTAGTTATCCAAAAAAATTGCAGTGAAATCTTACGTGTTAAATGATGCCAAAATATAATGTGTCCAAGTAAATTTTTGGTGGTACAGGACTAAATGAGTTTTAGGACTGTTCCAGGGTCAGTTGGGCCACTGCACAGGGTAAGTTCAGACCCAATATAGCTCTAGGTTTATTCATACAATAGAAATGATGTTAAGTCAGTTCACCTCAGAGCACCAACTTAAAGAGATTAAAGAGATACTGTTTGAAATATTGCAGTCACTTGGCATTTCCAGATTGCTAGACCAGAACTCATATGGTGGTTACAGGCCTAGAAAATTGTGCTCAAGTGGAAGTGATGAGGACTGTAAAATCCAATTCTGTAAGCATTGTGCTTCTCCCCCAGAACCGGCGTAACAAAAGACGATTTACTGTCTCACAAACTTTGAAAAGTATTATACAATCTTTTAAAGACTGATGGACCACACTTTTGGGAAGTGGGTAAAACATGCCCAAAAATATGTTTCTGTATTTGGAAGGGAAAATTCTTCCTTCTGGCTTTGATTCTGCCACAAACAGGGAATGAAAGTGTTAAACACACAGGTTAGAACTGTATGGAAACTGCCTTAAGGCTCAGTAGATGCCCCCATTTACGTCCATAGCACCTATTTCCAATTATCTTCTGCTAAATTGTGCATATATTTGTTGCCATCCTCCATTCCACACAGCATTCTGCATTTAGTAGTGAAAATCTCCTGAGCTAGCCTGGACCGCAGCTTTGGCTGGCACAGGGCCCGTGAGAACATGCACTGTCCAAGTATTCGTGTGCAGGGTAGCAATAGGCCTAACCATTTCCCAGAACACAAGGTGCAAGAATGGTGAAACCGTCAATAGTGTTTACAAATAAAGAACCTAGTTAGAGAAACCTACTACCGGTATAGGTCTAGTGAGTTTTTTACTAACAGTGGAAAATAAGTTAATATACAGTTAATGTTGTTGGTTAGGTAATTGTCTCAAATCACACCACCATTCCATAAAAAAAAAACAATGGAGTGGCTCATGTCTGCTTACCAAAACAAACAAAAAAGTAATTACACTAAATCCTGTGTTTTTTGTTTTGCTGGATTTGAGCCTCTGGTGTCATTATGCATCAGGATTTTGAATATTAGAGTGAGCAGGTTGGCTTGTACTGCAGAATGAAATGTACTGGAAACTGCATAATGCACAGTGCAAAAGAGACAGATCAGAGAGAGACTCACAAACAGGTTGAATCAAAATTTCTATTTTGTGGCATGCATGAAATATACATTAAATGTTTTCCCGGAACTGATTCCCAGAAGAATGTGAAATGAAATTCGAATCCACTGCTTTTCTTTCCTTAACTTCATTCTCCTTTTGTAGTAGGAAGAGAAGACGGAATGGCGGATTATAGACACTTTGCCGGGTACCTCTGGGTCCTCACCCCTGTCTGTCATTAGGCTATTATGCCAGTGGAGATGACATTTCAAACACTGTCATGTTTATAATGGTTCAGTGTGATTTCCACCTCTGCAAATACCACTTTTAATCTTTGACTTAGAGAGTCACTATGAGGCAGCCTGAAGAGAACTTGTTAAAGCTGAACAAATAAAGCAAGTTGGTGTCCAGCAATAATTCTGACGTGGGTTTTAACCCCATCTTGATTATGTTTGCTTGGAGGTTAGTAATTAGGCCCTTTTTATCCTTCATTGCAAGCTTACAATCCACAATATAACATTCTCACAGCATAGAGATTATTTCAGCATATTTACTGATCAGATCCTGCACGCTGTGCTCCTTCTGACTTGTGAAACTTGCTCAAATCGCTTGTTGATCATTGCAGTTTGAGCAACCTGCTTAAAAATCCATTAGTCCTGACATTGTGACCCACTCATTTAGGTTTAAGCTTCCCTCCATCCTTTGGAAATCTCCTGCAGAGTTTTGATGTACAATAATTTTCAGGACAGAACTCATGATGAACTACACATCTGCTTTGCAGTTCCTTTACAGAGCGAACTGCCTTCAGTGTTATAAAACGCCCAATCTCTCACACTGTGAACCTGAACATGGGTGTGATTCAACGACTCGCTTAAATGTTACTCAAAGATCACATATTCTGTAATGGGAATCATTTGCTAGAGGAAAGAAAATTCACGTTAATTTATTCTAATAGAAGCCCACTTTGACCACAATTGCTCTCAAGATTTAACCAAGATTTAGTAAAACAACTCAGAAGATTAACTTATATTATACTGTATGTGTGTGTGTGTGTGTGTGTGTGTGTGTGTCCTGAAATGGAGTTACGGTTCATTCCCACAGTGTTCCCTCTGCTATGTGTACAGAGGCTCCAGGCTTATCGTTACCAGTGATGAACAATTATGGATGGAATGAAATTATGCAATCAAAATGATAAATTAGTTCATCCATATTGCTGGTGGACATCTTCTTCCACTTTCCCCTTAAACATGGTGGCCTTTTTAAGCACACTGCTCCTTCAATAATATGCTCAAGAACAATGTCTTCAGTCTGATGATTTGTGTGTCAAGTAAAAGGTCAGGCTTGATTTGACCCCAAATCCAGTCATTTCCCATGCTGTCCATAGTTTTAAAGTTCAAAGGTGTCTATGTTCTTACTGTCCTGCAGCTTCATTGTCTAATTTTCATATTAATAAAGAGCCTCAGGAAATACCATATACTAGCAAGGGCATTCCCAGGCAAACCTGACTCATGGAAATACCCAAACCCAACCTATGGAAATACTGTACCATATACCAGGGGTAGCCAATCTTATCTGCAAAGGGCTGGTGTGTATGCAAGGTTTTCAGGATAACCTATAGGTCGGCTGGTCAAGCCCAGGTGTGAGGACTCTTCAGCCAATCAGTCCTCTAATTAGTAATGTAATTAGGGAGTTGCAGCGAAAACCCGCATACACACCGGCCCTTTCCGGATAAGACTGGCTACCCCTGCCATATACCAACAAGGACTTTCACAGGCAAACCTGACTCATTAGAACTTGTAGCTTTTTGCACCATATTATCTATTAAGTTTCTCATTCTCTTCAAGGTTTTTGTGCCCAGAAGTAATAGTAACAGTTTGGTAGTTATTTAAAAGTTAATGCACTCCAAGTCATGCATTACATGCTTTTAAATGCATGGCTGTGGAGATGAAGAACCACCCGATGCACAGCACAGTGTGTTTAAATGCTGTATGAATTTCAGTGCATTAATACACTTGAACCAGTCTCCACATATTTCACATTCACATTATTTTCACATTTATGTACAAAGTAACCTCAACGCTAAGACATTTCTTAGGGTACATGCACTGAGTGAGTCCCTCAATGCAGAGAGTTCTCACACATAGAATCCATTTCTTTTTACATTCCACCATTAGTGAATGTAGCCTGAGATATTAGTAGTGATATTAGTTGTAGCCAAAATTACAACCCATGAACCATTTGCGGTATTTTTGAGCCCACTAGATGGTGCTCTTGACATACTTTGGGATATGCTTTGAGCCCATTTTTGAACACATAGCACCATCTACTGGGGTCAAAAAATACAGCAAGTGGTTCATGAAGCGTTGTTTTTTTGCCATCACTAGACATCACAGACCTGGCTGACCTCCTTTTCCAGTACTGACAGTTCATTTATGCATCTCACCTCATCAGTTATATCATACTTGATATTTTTTGCTACTGTATATAGGTCTTCCGCGTATTTATTCCTACTACCGCTACTAATATAGCTGTTTGCCCTCTACAATGGAATGTGTAACACTCTTCTCTGTAATTGGTTGACTGCTGGTGATGAAGGTTACTGGCGCTATTCAGGTTCTGATTACTATTACTGATCATTAGCAATCACTGGATTTAGTTGGCAATTTCTGATGAATGCATGCCTCTGTCCACAACATTAAAAAGTCCCCCAATCTCAAAGATTGATTTGTACATAAGACCTCTAAATTAAGAATGATATACTCTGTGCTGAAGAAAAGCCAATGAATGCTCTGAACTGAAATCCAGGAGTTCATCAGCTAAGAGACATTCATGTGGAAGTGAATCTGTACTGTATAGGTGCTTCTGAAAGAAATGAGTAGAAGCTGACATTTCTGGGGTTAGGGGTCAGTTTCTTTTTTCTTTTTTGTCTTTTATGTTGCATAAAATGATTCAATGATTTGTACCAGACCATAAACATCAAAAACATCACTCAGGTAAATTTGCTGAAGTGCAACCAATAGTTATAGATAATATATATATATAGTCACATATATATATAGTCACACTCGGCTCGTCCGATCCTCGTGTGTGCCACGCCCCCCTCGTTACCTCATGTGAATTCCTGATTGTAATCACCTGTTGCCCATTATGTTGAGCCTGTCTTGTGTATTTAGTCCGCGTCTGAGTTAGTTTCCCCAGATGAGTCATGTGTGTGTGTTACTCTGCTCCCTTGCCCACTTCTGCTCCCTATGTTGCTCTGTCCCCCCATTTGTTTCATCCTATGGTTTCCACCATGATTGGTTTCCACATTTTGCTTTCTTGATCCCTCCTGATTTCTTTATTTTGTAGTTTATCCCTTTGCATCCTGTGATTCATTAAAACATTTTTGTCTTGGAGCCTCAAGTGGATCGTCATATTTTACTGCTGCGGCGTGACAGCTTACACACCTCTCCAGTGAATCTCTCCTTACACTCCAGTGAATCTCTCCTTACACACCTCTCCAATGAATCTCTGCTTACACGCCTCTCCAGTGAATCTCTGCTTACGCACCTCTCCAGTGAATCTCTGCTTACACACCTCTCCAGTGAATCTCTCCTTACACACCTCTCCAGTGAATCTCTGCTTACACGCCACTCCAGTGAATCTCTGCTTACGCACCTCTCCAGTGAATCTCTGCTTACACACCATTCCAATGAATCTCTCCTTACACACCTCTCCAGTGAATCTCTGCTTACACACCACTCCAGTGAATCTCTGCATGCTGTCCATCTATAGAGCAAACAAAGTAAAAGACAAACGAAGAAAAAGAAATGCTGAGCCATATGTCCACATGAGTGACACCGACGTGGGAGAACCCAGATGGAGAAGCAACTGGCCAACATTTCTCTCCAAAACCAACAGGTGCAATAGCATTCACCCCCAAAGCCCCTCCCCGCCCCGCACCATTGTTTATCAAGGGGGGGTACCCCTCCTTTGGCACCAGTGCCTCTCAGCTCACGCCCCCCCCCCCCTAGAAACAGATGGAGGGATAAGGGAGAGCAACAATTAAAGTCTGATGAGCCCCCTTACCTTACCCTGAGATGAGGAAGGATTAATTCCTAGACTCATGAAACCAAATAAAAAGACAGAAATATACTTGAAAACTGATTACAGTGAGTGCTGAACGCAGACACAGCCCTGATTCTGCCGTCGAGGCTGATCCCTCTGCCCGTCGCTCACAGGGATACGGACAGAGCAAGTCCACCGAATCGTACATCAGGCTTAGGAGGAATGACCCCCTTACAGCTGAATATTTGCGTTAGTTCACATCATCCGAGGCTTGGAGGTATTTCTCTCTGTGCCTGGTGTGCTGCTCTCAGCTATAGGTAATATTTTTGAGGGTTTATTTAAGGTTCAAATGTGTGAAGAAATGGCTCCGGAAACGCATATTAACAAACACTGATGTGCAAAAATGACTTGGTGGCGTAGAATTTCATTTTATGTTCTCCTATATTTAAGTTTTACTTTACACAACTTCCAGGTTAGTTTTAATTATCACTTTGCAAATTTATTTCTTTCACTCACATTTATTTTCCTTTAATGTTAAATTTTAGTATTAGTGGGGTAACCTTTGTTAAATGTGTGTGGAAAGGAAGAAGCTTGTTCTGTTCATCATGCATTATTTAGTTGTTTTTGTATTTTTATTATTTATTAATAGTATACATACAGTTTCTTTGTGCCCTGTCATGGACTGGCATCCTGTCCAGGGTGTCCCCTGCCCTGTAAAGGACTTGTAAAAGTCCCCCCCAACCCACATCCTCCCCCCCATGGCTCTGTACTACCTAAACAGTTAAGAGGTGTTTGGTTGGATGGCTAAAACAGTTTTATGGCTGATATAAATGAGACACACTTACAATTTGCCCGGATTATAACACAGATGTAAACTCCTGAACAAACTGCATGGTTTGCTTTCTCTTCATCTACTCTCAGCTCCCCAGTCCTTACAGAGCCTCTGAGTCGAGTGACTCTGAACGCACAGCCAAATGATGGCCAAAGCAACACCTCATGGTGACTCTGAATGCACAGCCAGATGACTGACTCTGAATGCACAGCCAGGAATTGGCCAAAACAACATCTCATGGACTATGTGCAGTATTTTTTGATCCCACTAAATGGTAAAAAATATAGCAAATAGTTCATGAGGCATTTTTTGTGCCTTAATTACAGTGTAATTAATTTCACAGTTTTTTGTATTTTGTGTTCTTGTGGCATTGTGAAGTAATGTTAGTATATAGGGGCAAGTGGACTTTGAATACTTTGTTTTTCATTGCAAGATGGTGAGATGTTGGGACATAAAATGGAAAAGTGAGTGTTAGATACACTACATGGATTTGGCCTGTACTAGCCATCGCATTTAATCTTTACTTTTTTTCCCTCCATGGTCACATAATCTTCAGTTGGGACATTGTTTTGATTTTCCTACTTTTGATATTTTTCTACATTCGTATTTCTGGGTTACTGCGCATATTTTGGATCAGCAACTGAAAGGTAAATGGTAGGACTAACTGTCTCCACTTGACAGTATTCTACTGAGGATATCCGCTTTGGCAGTTTGTCGCACTAACTCCACATATGGTGCTACATTAACAATCAAGCAATGAATGGAATTAGAACTCAATTGTTGTTTAGTGTTTTTTGTTTAATTTCTAATAATGTGATTGATCGAGTTTAAGTACTCCACCACTACGCCTTCCATTCACAATGCAATCAGTAAATGAAAATGAATAAACTCTGTATAACCAACCTCAGCAGAATCTCCAGAGAGAAAAGTTTTTTTGCACCTATTTATATAACATGATATATGTCATTCAATTTA
This sequence comes from Mormyrus proboscirostris, assembly GCA_026779585.1. Lineage (NCBI taxonomy): Eukaryota > Metazoa > Chordata > Actinopteri > Osteoglossiformes > Mormyridae > Mormyrus > Mormyrus proboscirostris. The sequence goes on from JAODKF010000147.1 coordinate 25,979,516, forward strand.
GTAAATAATTAGTAATATATTTCTATTCACAAAACACTCTAAACAGCAGTGAGATGTGTCTAGTATCTTCCTATCAAGCTTCAGAATGGGGTCATGTTCCTCTAGAGATATTAATGAAATTGGGTTTAGCTCTTTTTAAAAAGGGGAACTGTCATTTTGTCATGAAGATGCACAAACACGGATGAATCTCCCTTGAGAACCGGCCACCACTGCATCTCACAATGGCCGGTGTCTAAACATGCTGTGCTTCTTCACATCTCAAGTGCTCTCCTTTCAGTTTGAAATGGCGTGTCTTAATTACAACGGCACGCGGGCAGACCAGGCTCTGGGTGATGATATAGTTATGCTGTAATGACCCCAGAGGCCAGTGCTATTTACTATACTGAGTTGCAATAAAACACCACCAAATGTCCTCACTCCAATTCCATTCTGAAACCATCGTTGAAGAAGCTGGCTTTCCAGGCTGTATTGAGAAGCCGAAGGTGTGACGTCTGTAGCTCCAGTTCTAAGTCACTAGTGGAATGAAAATGAGTGTGCAGCCCACACAAATATTCAAGCCCTTAAGAAATAAGTGTGGCACTCTCGAATTAGCTGTGTCCTCTGCCTCACTTTTGGAACTGTCATTATCAGTCGGAGTGATGCGGGCGTGCTCCTAGAAAATTGGAATTAAGATCAATGTGAGGGCTGGCTGATATTTTCCCTGGATCCGGGCCCAACCCTCTGTGAGTGTGATTTCTGGAATGCACTCAAGAACTATGATTAACAATGAGTTGGTTGCGGGTGACCTCGACACTGTCGCCCTGTTAAAGGGGGAGTAACTCACATCCTGACACAAACACATGGGCTCGTCTGCTGTGGGACCAATCTGCTGTCAGATATGGTCTGTTAGGTTAATGTCGATAACTGCATGATATCAGCATGTTAGAAAATGGAAACTGTAAATATGTGCAGCATTGATCACCTTATTTTCATACACATGTAACTACGAATCACTAATACATAGCTTGTTATTAGCGCACAGTTAATGCCTGTGAAGACTCAAAGGGCAGATGAAATGGAACAGATCTATAGACGCATATCACTGCATGTGACTAATTGGATAGTATCAGTAATCTAGATCACCAGCTGTCAGCAATTTTGAATTTTGAAAAGAATGTATTATATTTAAATACATTTTTTCGTGAAAAATGTATAAGAAAAATGAATGCAGACTAGCATGTGTAATGACCAGATGTTACGAGTGGAAATCAGTACACATCCTCTTGTTCTCACGGTTTATTTAACCTCTATGTTGACTCACTGTCTCCTAAGGCAATTGAAAATAAAACTGAAAACAGTATAGCAAAGAATCGTCACAAACTATTTTCAGTTTTTCCTCCTTTCTTGACTTTTTGTTTCCTCATTCGCCATTCTGCTGTAACTGCAGATGAATTGGCTGTATACCTGGACAGATGATTGCCCACATCAGCACTTCTTTTAACTCTGACCCTTCAGTAACTACCTTTCTTGTAAACTTTGAACAAAGATTACCCCACTCTGCTTGCCTGTTATCTGTTTTTGCACAGCAAACAATCATCCATTTCTTAAACGCACCCCTTCAGCGAGACTCTTACACTCCTCTGATGTGTCACCTGGCCAAAGGTTCACTGTCCATTAGCTAATTTTTACCTGCTAACCCACCAACCACAATTATTTCAATGTTCCACTCTTACATTATACCTGAAAGGGTATAATTTGCAGCATTTAATCAACTCTCTGAAATGGGATGAGCTTTGCTGGCTCATTTCCTGAAGCTCAGACTCTTCAGCACTGTATTCATTCAGATTGTGACCAGACTATATCCAGCCTATAGCCTTTGACATTGCAATCATCTCTGCCTCCATAGCTTTCCACAGTGTGACCACAGCTAACAAAGCTTAGATATTACACTACTTTGCTGATTTTTTGACTTTCTAAGGATACTTTTCCACTGCACCAGATACTGTATTTTTAGTACTTCAAAAAGTACCAAAAGTACGGTACTTCAAGGTGTTGGTTTTCCACTGGCAAAAAAAACAGGAATGTCGCTAAATAACATCACTCCGAGAGGCGGTGTATTTTGTATTAAATTCTGAAAATGGCTGTAGTATATTATAGGGATAGCTGATGTGCAGAATTAATAGCAACATCACGTCTTATGAATATGCAATTCTCACATCGCAAGCACCACGATAGCCAGCTGGCTAAACATCAGGCTTTTTCATACCTTCATACTATACAAATATTATACCACTAAATATTTTTACTTTAATATACGAAACAAAACTTAGAAGGCTGTCAGGGTCGGTCCCCGTTGTCCCAATTCGTGTCCCTTCCCGGTCATTCCGTTCTTCATGTTAGTCTTTGTTCTCCATCTTTACTTGTCTGGCCACATGGCTCAATCTGTTGAGCATGTGGTTGCCTGTGATTCTTATCTTGTGTTTGAATCCTACCTCCTGTGTTTGTATTTTGTTCCCTAGTGTTTCATTTAAATTTTTCTAGTTCTTGTGTCTGATTTTGTATTTGGTTTTGGTTTTGTCCCTTGTGCCCTTGTTTGTGTTTATACCTGTCTGTATTCACCAATGTTAGTTTCTGTTTCCCAGTTCAGTTCTGTGAGTTTATTAGTTTCACCTGTTGCCCGTTCTTGTTCCTGCCCTTGTGTGTTTTCCTGATTGCTTGTTGTCCTGCACCTTCCCCTATTGGTTATTGTCTGTTCACTCCTGGCTGTCATTACCTTGTTCAGTTTTATATTTAAGTTCCTGTCTGAGTTTTAGTCCCTAGTGGTTCATTGTTTGTTGCTGGTAGTAGGTGTTTGTGTGATGTTTGTGTGATGTTTGTGATTGGCTGTGTATTCTGGTTTTGTTATTTAGTTTCTGTTAATCCCCTTTAGTTTTTGACCCCTCGTAGTCTTTTGATTTTGTTGCGTTTCTTAGTGTTTCTGTTTTGTTTAATAATCCCCTGTTCTTTGTCCTTGGAGTCGCCAGTGGGTCGTCCACCTTATTTCTGCCTGCGCCATGCCATGTTCCCGCTCAAAACCCACCCGTGTTCGTGACAAAGGCATTGAAATTTTAATGATTGTTCCGTTTCAAATTGTCTAATATATTTTTACAAATCAGTTTAAAGTTCAAGCCCATCGTAATAATTTCATCCTTGCAGTTTAAATTACTCATAGATGGGTTTGTGAGAAATTTATTTATTTTGAATTCATTTTTTGCTTTATGAATATCCCAGTGTTTATTACAGCAAAATCACATCGCAGTATCTGACGTGTTCCGCTACCGTGCAGCCCTGGCTTGGGCCTTCCGACCAGATCGCGGGTAAAGCTTACGCTGGCACACAGCTTACAGTAGTAGGAATCGGCAAACTGGAACTGGACATGCCCATACACGTTGGCTGTACCTAAAGGGGGCTCTTTGCAATGAATTTGATTTATTCCGCAGACACTTTCTCTCAAAGCAACGTAGATTTTTGATGAAGTACAGTAAGACAGGGTCAGGTGCAGCTAGGGTTGAAGTGCCTTCCTGTTACAGATCCGGCATCCAAACCTACTAAAGCTTCACCTAAGGTCAGTGAGCTTCTTTTGATGGAATTGATCAATAACAAAATATACAGGTTAGGGTCAGAAAACAGGTCAGGTATATAAGATACCAAATCTAAATTGACAAGATCAGTATTCCTGGCAAAAATCTGAACAACACACTAGACAAACACTATAAGGCATGGAAACGACGCAGCAGCAGAGGCACAATACCTGACAAAGGACTGAGATCACTAGTCCTCTCTATGCCTCTAGCTGCCATATGTGCTCAATGCCAACAGATGAGGCCTAGCTGGGAATTCCGACTGCAGTCAGGTGTGACACACATTACAGTTATGTGATAGTAAGCAGGGAAGACCCAATACCGAAAGTTTTCTTGAAGAAAAGATACCAAGTAGGTGATGGATCAGGTGATTGGTTTGGTCATTCCCTAAAGATTGACCACCCAAAGCTCACACATTAGGAAGGAGGTTGATGGACCAACGGGGGACCTCATATTTCTTAGCCAGTTTCTCCCCGACCAGATTATTCCCATCCAGTAGTGAGAGGAGGATGCTTCCATAGAATGCATAGGATGCTTGCCCAAATTGAGATGAAGACGTCGATGAAAAAACAGTAACAGTCAATGTAAAAGTATTTGCTGGAAAAATCCATTAACATTTTCAACATTTTGGATTTCACAGAAAACCCTTGACACTGAAAAAGAAGAACTATTTTCAAATGAAACATTGTCACCTCCTCTCACTTTCAAAGCAGCAACGTTAAGATGTGTGAACCTAGAAATTCAAGTGGCACTGCATGGGGTATTGATTAGCCTAGAAAAAAAGGAATAGTGATTAAAAAAAAAAAACTGTCCAGGAATGATATGGAGATACAATGAAGTGAAGTTAGGTAACTATGATTACCTGTAATTATGTCATTAAATCAGATTCTCCGCTTGTGTATCTGATAATTACCATTCAGTACAGTGGCATAGCTTTCAGTTCCCAACAACACAGATTAAATGTGTCTGCTTCTCTCCTCCAATACCCTTACATTTATTGAGACTATAAGACTGATAGAGGCCTGTGGATGCAACAGCCCACTGCTAATCAGCTTTGAAGTATTTTATTTAGTGTTGTAGTTATCATAAAGCTACGAAACTATTGTGTTCCTGTGCAATGCTGGAAATGCTAGTTCTCCTCGTAATGAACGGCTCATGTCTGCCTTGTGCAAATCTGCTGGCTGCCATCTTGTTAATCACACAGCTTGGTCAGTGGAATTATCCAAGATGTAAATTAACAAAATCGAAGTGTAACTATAGTGACATCTGCTCTTTGGTATGTGTCTCACAATTTAAGTCTCCAGTGAAGGATATTTGTTCACTTTTTGTTGCACGTCTATGGGTTTTATTGGATTGTGCTGCCACAGAAATGTAATGTATGAGAAAAAAAAAACGTTAGACGACCTGTGAGAAATTATTGCTGATTCTGAATGAACTAGCCATGAAGTGGAACACATTCTAGCACGCCCTTTGTAATAGCAATGTAAATACAACAGGACATATTTGACAGAAAATTTTGCGACAGTAAACAGGAGGCGGAGTCTTACAGTGGTTGCCACTGGTTCACAACCTTCATGGATATATCAGGTAATATTATTTGACAACGCTGCACATTACAGTTTATCTCGATTACTTTGGCGCATTTCATGAAACATACTAAATATTCTGAAGACTGTAAGAGCATTTCACAAAACAGTTCATGCTTACAGCACAACACTATGGTTTACATGTAGCTACAAAAGCCTGTAACTTACTCAAAACAATTAACTCAAGTCTCAAAAGCAAATAAATCCACCCATGAATCAGTCAGCGCCACTGAAATGAAAAGTACAATCAGCATCGTTTTAACCACGAGAGACAAAATGCTATATATTGTCAATATGTCAGGGTATGTCTGCTGCTAATCGCCACAGGTCTGAATGGTTGTCGTTTCTCATTTTCTCATTGTCACTGACTGATTATTTTTCTTTGACAAACTTATACTTATTCAGATCAAAGACACCAGTTTCAACGTTACAAGGCTCCACATTACAGTATGTAAAGTTCACTGGAAAGAGAAAGCACTTGCATGCACATGTAACTTCTTCAGATCGCAAGACAGCACTATAACACAAAAACAGCAAAATGACAATACAAGGGTAACAAAATGACAATAAAATCATGTGCCATGGGAACCAAAAACATGGCTGAGATGAATAAATGCTAAGAAATGCTGATGAAATGATTAACAGAAAATTGTACATGAACAACAACAAATTGGACACTAAAGTGCTGCATCTGGAATGTATCTATTTATTAGGAACTTTTCGAGTGAAAAGAAACAGGTAAATAGAAAAAAAATCACCAAGGTCAAAGATAAAAGGTTCTTCAAAAGCTAATCATAGTCAGATTTACTTTCACAGTGACCAAATGTTGTTTTGATGTCCCTTACTGAGCAGGTCTTGCTTCTGTTGTCGCCCAGGTCTACTTTGAGAGGTGAGTTGTTTCTGAATCTGGCTCGATGGGATATTGTAAAGGCTTAATATAATAGCTCCCTTAGGACCAGATGCCTGATTTCCATTTGGATTACATAAGTAATACTTCCTGGAGATTGTTATTCTTCCCTGGGGAGCTTTTTAATACTGTATTTACCGGTTACCATGACAACAAACATATTGATTCTGCCTTATCGTTGGCATAATTAGAAGACTGCATGAATGCAAACCCCAATCCATCTGAAATTCCCTGTTTGAAATCACAGTTTGAATAGCACAATGTAGGTATTGGATTATTGTTTTGTTCACTAGTTTGGAAAGCTGACCTGATTCCCACTACTGATTACACTGATTGAGAACTATTACATAGTAAATTATATTAAGATTTGTATGTGACTTTCAGTGACTGTGACATTCTTCTGTTATCATTTGAAAATATTATTTATTAACTATTAGATGTGGGTCATACCAGATGCCTACATCACACTTTTATTGTAACCAGTTTGTAACGTCTTCAGAACTTCATCAATTCATATACATTACGGATGAGAAAAAAGTAAAAAGTGATGGAATACTCTTAATACTTAGTTACTCCTGTTCTTTTGGACATTGCCACATGCATTGCAGGTGTTCAGAGATCCGCTTTGAACATCGTGAGGCAACAATCACACATTATGTTGGTCTTATTTTTTCATCAGTAGACTCAGCCAAAGAGAAACCTGAGGTCATGATGCTGTGCTCTATTTTGCCCATTGTTAGGTGACAGAGTGCAGCTCAATCAAACTCTTGACATCCAGGAATTCAGTAATTGTTTCCCATGGCAACGGCTCCCCTGTGTCTCCATCACCCAACCTCCTGTGGCCGAGTTGCAAATCGGGCCAGAATGAAGACAAGTAAAACCATCTGCTGCAGAGTCTGACAATCAAAGCCAAACTTTCTGAGCTTCATAAGCATTTGATCTGCACTTTAACGTAAAGGCACTTTCACCCTCAGCACAATCGATGTGAAAATATAACTTTTCTTCCTATTCATTTATTTTTCCGTGCTTCCCTGGGATGAAAAGCACAGTCTTCAGTCAATGCCTCTTACTCTGAAAACTTAATAAATGCCCCAAACATAATGCTACAAGATATCGCAAGCTTTTATTGACAATGACATAATGACTTCCAACAGACCTTGTTAAAGGTTGCCAGAGATCATTATTGTCAAGCTGTCTCTGAGCACTGAATAGCTTCTATTTCTGGTGGCATTTGCAAAAGCCCAGTTACAGAAGCTTGCAATTATACCTGAAGGATGACAATGAAATCTTTAAGCCTGGTAATTGCACGAGAAAGGAGCAGGAGAGTGAGATTCCTGAGAACGATTGCAGTGAAGTCCAAACAGATGTTAGCTTCCAGGTTTGTTAAAGGACAGCATCCAGCACTCCGTAGTCATATCCTTTGCAATCTGGCTGGACATTAAGATCGAAGAGTTTATTAAATGAAACATAGAGTATTGGGCCTTTATTTGGATTCCCAACTGCTTTGCACTGCTTCTTCAGTTGCATTTATAAGAGTTTTGTCAGAGAATTGAACTTCTTTGTTTTGGTATCCTTAATCCAAAAGTGGAAGGACTGTGAAAGTGATTATAATCCGAGTTATTACAAGAAGTGGTTTCACGGCACAGAGCTTTAATATTTAATGTCAATATTGGTTTCATTTACCTGTTAGAGCCCGACTGAGTAAAATGCCTCCTTGATCATTGTATGGGCTATGCCACAGCGGCGTGACCTTGCTATGCACATATTTAACCTTAAAAACAGTGTCCTTTTTACAATGAATTTTTATTTTCATGGGAAAATCTTCGCAAAAAAAAGAGAGTGATAGAAAAGGCAAGTGGTAGACAAATGGGGTTGTGTGAAGAATAATAAGCCTGACATTTATTTTCTGCATAGGCTGTACTCACACAGAAAATATTATGTGCCGGTACATCCAAAGCAGCACCAGGAACTCTTTCAGACGTCCTGTTTATAATTCTAGGCAGCTTTTTTGTTTAAAATTGTTATAATTTGGTTAAAATTGCAGAGCCACTGGTAGACACGAAATCCCTTTCACCCAGAACGTATACATGACATCCATGCCAGTAATGCACAGTACATGAATTTGGTTACTTAAAAGTAAGACACTACTGGCCAAAACGTTTTGCATACACTGAGATTCACTTAACTGTTAGAAAAAATACACTCAGTATTCTTTGCTACCAAATAAAATTACAGCATGTTCCCATTTAAGTGCCTTTATTAGCAAGACAATGTCATTGATGCCATTTAGAATGTCATTAATGCAAAATGTCATTGTCTTTGATTCATCAAAGCAACCTCCTCTAGCAGTTATAACAGCAGGGAAAAACAAAGGCATTCATTCTACAAGGGACATTAAATACTGCTCTGTTTCATAGGGTGAAACAGTTAATTAGAGCATTTAAAGTTCAAGTACAGTCTAGAATTTGACTATTCCATCACCACACAACTGGTTCATAGGATGTCAGATATGCAGTTACATACTCTTACCATGTTTTAAAAGAAACTTGTTTCATTTGACTTATATTTTGACTTATGGTTGTTCGTCCTGCCCTCCCGTTGACCACGCCCCCTCATTAACCTCGTGTGGATCCCCTGTCTGCACCAGTTGTTTACGGTTTTTGTTGTGAGTTCAGTGTATTTCAGTCTGCCTTCGAGAATGTTTCCCTGGTCCTGTCATTAGTGTTGTCGTACTTTGGATTTGTTACCCCGTAATAAACCCCGTTTATTCCTATGTATGGCTGCCTTTGTCTGTTTCTGTGTTGGATCTGTAACACCTTCCCTGACTGGTCCTCAAGCTATGCAAATGAGTTTATGAGGGCCCATTAGGGCAGGCCTTCTGCCAGGGAACAAAGCACTGGATTTAGGCCTGACTACCGGCATACAATAAACATGACATATCGGTAATGAATGGATAATGGAAACATGTCCCTGGATAGACTGACAGCAGCTTTTTTAACTGTGATTTGCTGTTTCTTAAACCTTATATACTGGAATAAATCCAGGCAACAAAGGAGATGGTCACCTGTCGGCTGGGCAATGATTTCCCTGTTTTGGGAGGATGGATCAACTCTGCTTGACACTTAATACAGTATATAAAGGTCAAACACATCTGGCCCCCCCTAACAGAACAGCTGGCCTCAGTCTGGCCCCCCAGGTGAAATTGTCTCCACTGCATTAACCACTGATCTGCTTTAGATTTAATCGACAGAAGATAAAATATTAAATATAATATAAATATAATTAATTCATCCCAAAGCTATTGTGGCCTCCAATAGCAGAAATCTGTCTGTTATGCACTGGAGGTTCACAGTCTGAAACTGAATCACCTGAAATAGCCTATTACAGAATATCTATCTATCTATCTATCTATCTATCTATCTATCTATCTATCTATCTATCTATCTAATCTATCTGTCTGTCTGTCTGTTGTACTGATCATTGGTCTAATAGCATGCATAATTTTTGCTTATGATTTGCTTACAACATCAAAGTTGCCCTTATCCATGTTGGCTGATCCATGGATCAGAATGTGTATATATATATATATATATATATATACTGTACACACACACAAATATATATTTGTGTGTGTACATCCATCTATTATCGTAACCGCTTAATCCCCACTGGGATTTGGGGGGGCCCCGGAGCCTATCCCAGGAACAATAGGAATCAGCCCTGGGCGGCCGCCAACACGCCGCAGGGCGCGCACACTCACCCTCACACAACTGCAGGGCCAATTCAGACTCGCCAATCAGCCTACCCTGCATGCTTTTGGACTGTGGGAGGAGGCCAGAGCCCCCGGTGAAAATGAGGAGAGCGTGCAGACAGACACATCTCAGTTCCATAAAATAAGTTCAGCGACTCTTTTAAAACACAGCAGTATAATAAGGCTCCAATGGGTTTTACTTGCTGCAGCAAAGATAACTGCGTCCATTACCTGCTGACATCACACTTCCCACAGATTGCTTTGTTTTGAATGTCCATTTGAGCTGAGGACTGCAGTGCCAGCCAGTTCTACCACTGTTGCCAGATTTTAATTTAATGAAAGTACACGTCTTGCATTTTGCATTTTTTAGGCTTTTCCTCCAAATGACAAGCCACTTGTGCGTTTTTGTCTAATGAAAGAGAATTAGCATAAGGACAAATCTGTTTAATTCCTTAACTTTCAAATTTAGAGACTGGTCTTCGGTCAACAGTTAGATGATTACAAAGGGTAACTGCAGTGTAATTGCATAGCAATCAGTGATTCTGGTTTCTATGTCCGCCTCCCTAAGCGCTGCATAGATTGTGGAATCTCCCGTCCCCTCTCACAGCCAGGAACCATCTGAAATTGCTTATTGGTCATCAACCCGGCAAGAGACTGGCATCCTGTCAACAGTGATCCCCTGTTCTAAAAGGTAATGGCTGGAATATGGATGGACATTGACGTTCTTTTTAAAGTACACATGCTAATCCCAAGGGCACCTGACTTCTGTTACTGGGCAAAGGTTTGTCTTATTCTATCCATGCTGTCGCTACTACAGTCCTTATTAGGAAATGTGAAATGAAAATGATGGATGGATGGATAGATAGATGGATGCATATAGTTTTTATAAGTATTTATGTGTCCAAGTGGGTCGCGAGGGGGTGCTGCTGTAAATTGTGGCAGCGAGAAAATAAGATCTCTCCATGACCACAAGTAAGTACTCTGATCACAAGCCGCTGCTGAGATTTTTAAAAGGGAGAGATGTTATTTTGTTATTTTGAATGCTAAATGGCTGAAGAAAGGATATGAATATGCAAATCTCAATGAGCTCACTAAATGAAAAAACATAATTGTCACCATTATTATGTTAAATGATGCCAAAAATGCAAAAACGACTCGGTTCTCATTTCATTTCTCACTTTCATAATTTCTCTGATCCTTTTAGGTTTTTGTTAATGAAGATTAAAATCTCTGGATTGAAAGGATGAGAGATCTGATGAGGGCTGAGAAATGGAACAGAACCCTTGACTTATACTCTTACTGGACTGAGAAATTGGCTTACCATCTACCTGTAAGTCTTCCCGAAACTAAAATGGTTTTTCCTCAATTGGTTACACACACTTCTCAGAACACTACACTTCAATTTACCAAGACTATACACACAAATCTCAAAATCAGAAAGTCACTGCCCCAAAAGCTTAAATATATAAAGGAAAACTAATTTTGTTTAAAATTTTCATGTAAGCTGAATTTGCATAGTACTGTATAATTCAACCAAATTCATAAAAAGATATTTTGAATACAGAGTGATCTTGAATAATGGACATTTAAAGAACAAACACTGGAGTAGCTCTGACAAACTTTAAATGCAGTGCAAATACAGTCAGGACCATAAATATTTGAATAGAGACAGAAGTTTTACAATCCCTGTGTTCCCTGGCCAAACAGCAGGGGAAGTAATGCTTAGATTGATGAATCCATCCTTGACAAGCTTCAGGAGTAATATCACAACATGCTGCTTGCGCCACCAGATCATACACCTCGCACCTACAACTGAAAGAAAAGGACGGTGGTAGCAAGACCATTTGAACGACCCCTGAACTGTGGAATCTAATGTTTCCAATCTGATGTGCAGGTAGTGTAGCTTGTGGGACTGTGATGTCTGGGTAGGAATAAAACGTCATACATTTCATTAAGGAACCGGATAAAGAGCGAAATATTTCATGAGCCAATCCTGACATGGTGATGGACCGCCTACCGTTCATATTGCTACCCCCCTTTGGTCAAGCATGTCCACCGTTGCTTTTTGTCCGATGATGTTCCGGCTTCTGTGATGACTTTTGGTCAAATGAATCCTGCATCACGGTTCAACATTTGTGATACAAGAGTTTTATTTGTCACATGCATGAATGTACTGGCCCCCGAGCAGTGATATGAAGCTGCCGCTACTTCAGACAGCAGATGTAAATGACGTAAGTTAAAATAAGTAGTAAAGCATATAAATATAAAAAAGGTATATGGTAAATAAAGATACAAAATTATTTTCTTCAAAAAGAAATGATTGTGTTATTGTAGACTGCGTTGGCAGCGGCATAGTGCAATTGCAGAGTGCTGTAAAGTGAACCTCACTTCTACGTAAACATGTACGTTCGCACTTACTACGGACAGTGACTTTGAGGCATCGGGTCCAATTAGCAATCGATCGATTCCCCGAGTGTCGCATTCAGAACCCAATCCCTAAGGGTGCATCTCACATGACTGGCACGACCCCCATAGTCATGTGATCGTCATGGACTAATCGGCTTCCACCTTGGGGGCACATTATTAATGTGAGGGTGTTGTGCACGCTCATGCACCCCTATAAACTCAGGTCTGAATTTTCAATCAAGGCATAGAGATAGAGGGACTTAATACCAGCTAATGAATTTCCAACCACAGGGAACGGGGAGAAATGCTGTATGTAATTCCACGTTTCACCTATGGGTTTCCTGGCTCATGCTAAATCATTTCAGAAGATAAATTATTGTCTGGCTCTTCTGTCATTGTAAATTTCTTATGTACTTTTCTTTATTGCTAAGAGACATTAACAAACACACAGTCCTGCAGCCTTTGGCAAACAACAGCAACAAATGGATTTAATGGAAATAAGCTATACAGTTTGTGTTATTATATTAGGGTATAATGTGCAAATTAAAGCGAGACTGATTTCAGTATTTTTAGGTTTCTTTTGAGATGATAAAGGCAAGAGTTTGACTTATTTGTCTTTGCGCAATGACTCTAGCGTCCATAAATACGTATAGAAATAGTATATTTAGCTATCTGTGGCCTTTACTTATTTAATGAAATCATCAATGTTCAATTAATATTAAACTTTAAACAACCAGGCATAGCAAGTTACAAATTCCAACACAGAGACTGCAAGGGGTCATAGCAACGTCCAAACCCAAACCTCATTTAGCATCTTCTGTAAAATGTGAAAAGAGCCTGGATGGATCTTCAGTAGAACTGGGCATTAATCTGAGCTGTAATGAAATGAATGACCTTGGCTGTAACAAGATATTCAACAAATTCAATTAGGAATGTTACAAGAAATTAAATACAACAAATAGTGTCAATGTCAGTCATGCCAGGAAGTAAAAAGCATTATGAATGTTTATAAATAACTGCCTGATATACTGTCTGAATTACTAATAGGTCATCCAGTTAACCTGTTGTGAATCTGATTAGCTAAACCTTTATTATGAATATCTGTGTTTATAGTGTAGGAATTGATTAGTTTTTTGTTTAGTCTAACCACAATATTTGGTGAAAACAGTTTTGTGTTGAAAGTAAATGGTCTTTTGTGTATCTGCTATTAATAATCAAAAGGAACTTCAGTGCAAATCTTTTAAAACTTTTTTAACAATAGTTGACAGGACAGTATGCAAATAAGAAAAAAAGTTACAAAGGCTACAGACAGGGGTGGCCAACCTTATCCGCAAAGGGCCAGTGTGTATGCGGGTCTTCGCTGCAGCTCCCTAATTAGATTACTAATTAGAGGACTGATTGGCTGAAGAGTCCTCACACCTGGGTGTGAACAGCCGACCTACAGGTTATCCCAAAAACCTGCATACACACCGGCCCTTTGCGGATAAGCTTGGCCACCCCTGGCTACAGATACTGCTGTTATAGTGTTTTAAAAGCACAGCCGATCGCCACTGTACTACAGGTATGAGGAAAGAATGCCTTATCCTGTTACAATGCAATAGCTGTTGGTGAATTAATTCAATCGGGCTTAACAGCTCAGCGTTCTCTGAATATATACCATAAAATGGGCCCAGGTTCTGTTGTATCTTCTTGTAGATAACATTTTTTTCCACTTTGAAGAAATATAGGAGATCTTGGACCCAACGTGCAACGTTGGGGGAATAGAGTCCTTCGATTTAGCTAGTATTAAGCATCTTGCTAGTGGTGTGAGAAAAGTCATACTTTCTGACTGAGTTTTGGTTAACCTATGGAGGTTGGGAATTATGACAAATATAGCTTTCATTGGGCAGGGGTGGATAGGCTGATCTGAAGCAGATTTACGTCAGTCACAAGTGCGATCAACACAGTGTGCACAAAACAATCTTGCACTGGATTAAACCCAGCCTTGTACACAGTGAAGCATTATGAAGCATTATGAAGCATTATGAAGCATTATGCACTCTATGCAAAAGAGCTTTCGGATCTGTCTGCAGTGTTGTTGCCCGTCTATGCTTTGGGCTTTAATTGGTGAGAGAAAGGAATGACAAAATCGTAAAAGTTGTCTTTAGATAACTCTTATAATGCCTTTAAATTGGGGTCCGGGGGGGACATGATCATATCGGGTGGCCTGAGGAAGAACTGAAAACTGGGGCGACGTTCCACGTCAAAACTCACCAATTTGGAGATAGCGAAAAAATATTCCATGGAATAGAGAATTAAATGATGAGAAAATCCCATCCAGATACAGATCATCAAGCTCTTTGTCGCCCATGTTTTCCCAGATTGAAATGGCTGAAGGCATTGCGGATGGTCTAAAGGCAAGATCGGAGTCTACTGGGGATTTAGGGAGATGGAGTGCTGGCAGAAATGTCACCTTATTGGAGCCCATATTCTTAGTGTGGTTTTCAAAATTACATTTTTTGCAAATCCAGTGCAAGGAGAAGAGAGAGAGGCATAATGTGATGGCAGATACTTGGAGATCCAGGAACAGTATGCAGGGGATTTAATTAGGAGACCGGCAAACAGAACGCCAATTCCGCAGGCAGGAGTCACAGTCGGGGGGCACAGCAGAGATGCAATGAGGTGGATAGCCGGGGAGATCAGGCCTACAAGTACGTGACACAATGGAGGCAAAGACATCGAGGGCAGATGGGTGGAGGAGTCGTGTAGCAGCAAGGGAGGGATGGACGAAGTCAAAAAGTGAAGACAAGATGCACGACACTGAAGAGATCCGTGTGCAGCTTAATAACTAATAATACCACACACTGAGGAAGGGGGCAGACCAGCTTAAATAACCATTAGTTAATGAACTCCCTACTCCGCGGCTCATTACACTTTACTCAGAGTTGCTAATGAAGAGGATGTGGACGGGGTGGATTCAGTGGAGAGTCACCGAGGGCCGTTTGCTATTGGGTCATCACAAAGCCAGCACAGAGCAGAATGTAAGAATAACGCTGAGAATTAGACAGGACTAAGCAACCTAACGCTTTTGGTAGCTGCAAAACACTCTTCCGAATTCAAGTGGGTCGACCATTCCATATAAATGAGGAATTGGCTCTATCAAACCTATTGAAATAGATTTAGGGGTAAGTATGGGGGCACTTTGGAATATGTGAATTTTGGGAGAACATTCATCTAAATTGATTCTATTTGCAATGAGCAACGGAAATGAAGCCTAGCAGTTTCAATTTTGCTCTTTTTGTACCAGAATTTTCAGGGCACAGGAGGGAAAATTATTTGGTCATACAAACACCGAAATATGTAATTTATGAGTAAATATAAAAGGGAAAGGGGGAAAATGAAAAGTGACAAGCTGCAGTGTTAAAAGAGAGTATTTAGTTAGTTTTGAAGGTGAGGAAGCACACAACAAAGTGTCAGTAAATCATTCGTTTGAAGAGAAAAGTAAAAATAGCAAGGAAGGAGAAGACGGAGAAAGAAAGACTTTTCTCCGCTATTAAGGATTTCCAGGGGTCAGAAATATAAAAAAGCAGATCATCTGCAAATAGAGACCCTGAATTCCCTCACACCCCTGACGATGACTGCTAGCTTTGGCAGAGGGTTAGGGCGCTGGCGAAGAGTAGAGGTGACAGGGGTGACCCTGGGCGACCCTAGGAAGCATCCAGAGGAGGTCTAATTTGTGAGAAGTGATGTGAGTGTAAGCGTGTATAATAACTAAAACCCTCGGCAAAGCCTGAGGAGTGGAAGAACTCAACTCTATCAAAGGACTTTTCAGCTTCCAATGACACCAGAATCTCAGACACTGAAGGCAGGGAGGTGATATAAAATTTTGAATCAAAATTGACATCAAAATGAAAAACCTGTTTTTAATATTGGTCAGAAGAAATTATGGTTAGAAATACTTTTTCTAAGCGACAGGCAAGGATTTTAACATCAACATTAGGAAGGGAAACTGGGCGATAGGAGCAGCAGCATTGAGGATTTTATTCTTGTTAAGGAAGGAAATTGAAAGTTGGGCTGACTTGAATGACTCATTCTACATGTTGAAAAGTAAAGGCACAAGCTTAGAAGAGAATTTCAGATAAAAAAAAAAATCACATGAAAAACGATCAAGGCCAGGGCTCTTGCTGCTGTGCCGAGCTGAGATATCGCCATCTGGAGGGCTGTCAAGTAACTGCATCAGAACAACACAAACATTGGGTATAGAGAAATGTTGTTGAACCCATGCACTGTTCTTCAGGAGTGTATAATGATTAAAGGATGTAAACACATTATTAGTTTCTTGATGGTCATGAGTAAGTCCATCATGGGATCTGGATCTGATATTCGGATTAAGATTGACTGGGATGGATAAGCTTGATGTGGGATGCTGGAGCTTCAGCTGGTGTGAGCAGAGCTCACGATGAGCGTGAGCAGCACTCTTCACCATCAGCCAAATAGTGCTTTTAGAAACAGGCGCTCTTTCAGTGAAGTAGCAGAGGGTGTCGTCGTCTATTGATTGTCCAACTGAAGGATGCCGATCGTCAGACCTGCCAGAACCTGTGTGGGCTGTTTCCTCTGAATAAGCTATTACAGTATCTGTCTGCTTATATGCCTTTGAAAGATTCCCAGAGCATGCTATGAGTATTTCCCGTGGTGCGGTTAATACTGAAAAAAATGTCAATCTGATGGGGAATAAACTAAATCAAATCTGCAATGGAAAGCATTTGAGAATTTAACCTCCAATGAGAATGAGTTATAGGTTTATGCATTAGGTGCATAAAATGTGCTATGAAGGCATTATGAAGGTGCAATTAATGTAAAGCATTACCAAAAATTATATCTAAAAACACGGGCATGCAAAATAAAAAGCAGCAAGCCCTGCTTGTTAGGAAATGTCACACATCTGTAATAGCATAATTATTGAAAATGGAGTTTGGTACCTGAGAAAACATGGTTGGTGTTACCACTCTCAATGGCAACCTGTCCAAATTTGAGTTTAGGCAGAGATTGAAATCACCACCGATTATCAGACAGCGAGGGTCAGGCTTAGGCAAAAAAGGATAAAGATTTTGAAAAAACATTATCATTGTCATAATCGGCTGCAAAAATGTTGGCCAGCACAAAAGGGGTGTAGAAGAGAATTAATGTCACTGTTAGGTACCTACCATTCCAGTCAGCACGTACATCTCAGGGGGTAAAAGGATAGTTTTATGCATGAGAATCAACTCCTCTAGCCCTAGTATTAAATAAAGAATGAAAAGATTGAGAAACCCATCTCCTCTGTCATTTAGGGTGGTCAAAAACTTTCATATGCATTTCTTAGAGAAAAACAATTTGAGCATTGAGCATTGATGAGACGGCACATTAGTCAGCTTTGGAGGGTGCCCAACCCCTTTTACGGTCCAGCTAATGGTTATACCAGCTGTTCCAGACAGAGGTAAGAGAAAAGTTGTAAGATGAGGACATTTACCGACAGAGTATAAGCATCAAAGACAAGCAATATCAAAATGCAGCTGAAAAAAGCAGAGGAAAAACACAACTTTCCACATGAATGTATCAGAATTCAGTAGAAGAAAATAGCCTATAACTATTGAAAGAAAAAATGCAAAAAAGGTACCACGGAAGTCCATAGCTCCACATACTCTCTGGTGAATCTATTTCATAAGCAAAAACTTTGCCAAGTAGCAGAATGCAAACTGCGATACAACTGACCCTCTGCTATTTGCATTGTTTGTAGTTTGGAGCCACATCACTGTCAAAAGTACAGGGCGTTAAATTACAAGGTGAAAAACATAAACCGGAAAGTAAATATTCCACGCATGAGCACAAATGCAGAACTCACAAGCACAGAAAGAACGGCTTGCGTGTGTCTTCTTTCCTTCTTGGATGTTTTTTTCCTTGTGGATTTGATAGTTGCCCTCACGCGCCGTGGGGATTACTGTACTATGAGGCACCAAAACAGACAAAAGCTGAGTGAAAAGTATAAGAGGAAGTGAATGTACACAAGAGAGGTTGTGTACATACGTTACACACATAGGAACGAGCAGCAATTCAGTAGTATAATAGTTCTGGCTTCACCTAGTCCCTGACCTTTTGGAAAAAAACTGTAAAGAAAGAACCAACCATTTAACCACGAAATGGAAATCGGATGGAGATGGGACACAAGCAGACTATAGACCAGGAGATGAGATTCAGGCTAAAAACAGGAATATAGAAGCGACCTCAGCAGAAGACTCAGATGTCAGCAGCCCCTTGAGCAAGGCCCTTAACCCCCAGCTCCCCGGGCACCTCAGACTGGCTGACCCTGTGCTGTGACCTCCTGTGTATCTGCCTATGTGTCTCATGGACAGCAAGATGGTATAGGTTTAAAGAAACCTTCCCCAGGGGCATTAATAAAGTATCTCTATTCTGTTGTATAAATGCCATCTATAAACTCTCATTATGCAGCTCCTTGTCCCTGTACTTCCAGATTGGGGTCACAGTGCTCATTATTGCTGAAATGGGCCATATCTATGATTCCATGGCTGCAGGAATACCAAGTACAGTGTCATTTAGGTCTGCGCAGACGGCTGCAGGCCGGCACAATCAACAATTCATTGCATAACATAAAATAATACAGCAATATATAATATATTATATAATTAGATTATAACAGTTGTGTGTGATGATAAATTACCCAGAGCAGACCTTAATGCAGAAAATGAAAAGTATAAATGGAAAAATGGCGTCAATGCAGGAGTTTGCAGGAGTATACCTTTTGCATTGCTAAAAGACTTTGAAGGACCCTTATATAAAAGGCATTTTTGTAAAAAAGCGGGATGGCCAGTGTTAAAACAGATTCAGCATTTGTTTATGAATCAGTTTTAATTATATTGAAGGATGCAAAGTTTCTTTGTGGTTCCTGCCCTTCCAGTGAAAAGTGCTTCTTTGTTGAGGAACATGAGGCCGAGTGTAAACAGAAAAGCCTTCCTGAACGTCTACTCAGGCAAAAGCAGAGTGATGCTGTAAATTACCTGAACGGGCACTTGAAATGTGGATGTCAACATGCTATCTAACTGTGCTCCATTGTGTTTATTTAATTTTTCTTAGTTGAGTGGTGAACATCACTACATGCGGGATGCTTTTGTGTGATGAAAAGCATCCAACACTATCATTTAAATAGGACCTAACTATCATCAGGCTGCAAAGGCAAATTAAAACCCGTTTCTTCATAAAACAAGATACCCAGTATCTTTCATTATTATGATAGGCAGGCTGGCTCAGTGCAATACAGCCCTGGAAAAATAAGAGACCACAGCACTACTTTTTTATGTGAGGCATTTCTCAATTTATGAGTGAGCGTCTGTAAATAGTAAAAATTTTTTTTTGTAAAGTGCAGCCTGATTCTACTGTGTTTCTCGTTAATGAAGAGTTTCGTTCTTGCTTTATTGTTCAGTCCTGCTTCTAGGAGCCTGATACGATCTGTCCTGGCAGAGCACTTCACACCTTCAATTAATATGTCCCATTCCTTTTGAAGGTCACTTAGTGTCATCCTCCGATTCATGACGCGCTGCTGGATAAGTGGTCTCTCATTTCTTTCCCACAGCTGTATATCCAAGAAGTTCCATATGTAAAAAAAGTTGGAATCTTATGCTTGAGAACGTGCTGGTATCCGCATGCATTCCATAACTCTCATGAATTGTAAATGTAAAATCATGCACTACGCAGTGTAGGATTTCAGTATTATCCCATCAAATCAGGGAGCACTCACAACAGAGTCTTCTGATGACATGATGATGCAGCATCAAATTGCATTTCAAAACTGCACTCCATATGAAAGTGTGATGCTGTGCTTTAGAATGTACAATTCGATGGAGGATTGAGCGCTACTTTCACACAGAAGACCGTAACTCAAATTGTTTTCATTGAGACCATAACCCAAAAAAGTGCATCAGGGGCACCAGAAAATGTCTGATCCTGCCCTCAAAGCCCAAGCTTTGCGGTACGATGATAATAAAGGCATCCAGGTTTATGTGAATGTGTCTGTATGTTCTCTCCACATTACAGTAGCTTTCTTCCTGCAGTCCAAAGACATGCACAGCCCCATGATTATTAAATGTCAATAGGATATTACACATATAGACACACACAGCAGACCAGTACTCACAACGTCCATTCATTTCTATGGAGAATACCCTAATCCTGACGATGGCGACCTTAACCCATACCCAGCCCTAACCTTAACCATAAGTAACCAAATTAAATACAAGGCCTTTGTCATTTTTAGTTTTTTGATTGCAGTCAAAGATTTTTATGAAACCGAACAATTGGCCCCACAACATCAAGATAACAAGATTAAATTTTATAATGATATATCTAATCGCTCCCCCCCCCCGCAGTCTTAGTTCTATTGGTGTGCACCAGCAGCCACTTTAATAGTGACAGCTAGCCATTCACCATTGTTGTTCCAAATTGCACTTCTTGCACATGTGGTCTTTATTTAGCTTTATAGAGCTTGAAAAGCTGTTTTTTCCCCCCACATTCATGCCCCTGACTGGATATCTTTGTTTATCACTCCATTATTTATATACTGTATTCACTGTAATGTGAGAAAATCTCAGGAAGGAGGTGCTGGGGTCCCCGCATCCAGCGCCAACAGTCACATCATGTTCAAAATCACTTAGATCATACATCTTAGCCAAATGGTGACTGAAGAGTTTGACCCTGCCTGTGTGCTGTACAGTATGTGCTTTTTTGGAGATGCAAGCTGTGTGCATTAACAAGCAGGAGTACGTGATAAACTGTCAATTGAGTGTTCATGGCTTTTACCACTGGTCAAGCACATCATTGTATACAGGGTTGCTCTGTGAAACACGATGTATTATGTAGCTGTTTCTCGTTCTGTTTGACAACAAAATCAACAATGCTTCCTCAACTGATGCCCGAAAGTGAGGATAATATGCACCCCCCCCAACCTTGTCCCTTTCCTGAGTATCCTGACTGTGACAGGCTGAGTCGATTGATCGACAAGGGATCTGATTCATGTGGTGGTCACATGTTCAAAGGAAGACCACATTGAAAAAAGCTTTGTTACCCTGTGACACTGATATTTTACAATTGAGTGTTCCGGAATACATGGCCCATTTGATGTGACCTATGGTTGTTAGTTCTGCTAAAAGCTTTGCAGTTTTGGGGGATGGAGTGCCAGGTAGTGTTCCCTTATGAGAGCAGTGGAAGTGTTTGATGTGTCCATTAAAAAAATCAATCTTTTTCTCTCAGTAATTCCCTAAGGGTTCATAGATGAAAAAAATTCAAGTTAACTTTCTGAAATGGCCTGACTGAAGAAATAGGGCCATGTGAATAATGTTAGTGATGAAGCATGTGAAGTGATGAGCTGAAAAAAGTCTTTGTTGTCTTAATCTGTTAGTTTCTTGAAAGCGCAGACAAGTGGCTACAGTCACAGAAGGCTTCATTAAATCTGCAGAGTGTAAACTTTGTCCTTTATGTGTCGTCATTAAAGAAGAGCTGCCATCTTTCGCAGATCAGTATTTGCATTCAACTTTCAGGAGGCAGCAGAGACAAACGGTTTGCAACAGGTTAAAGCAACAGCTTCGTCTTCATGTAAGCAGCAGGCTGCTGTGCTTTTTAACTGAATCTAGTGCATGCAACCTGAGCCAGCAACCAAAGACTGGGTGCGGCATTACTGGGTAATGTAACTGGAACTCCTTTCAGGCCTCTTAAATGGGGAACTGTGAGGAGAGGTGAGGGAAGGAGGAAAGGAATTGCTAGCTGTGGGTGTTTTCCTGTCTCCAAAGTGAGTCTCACTGCTGTCATGGGCCCGACCACGGGGGTGTATTCCTCGTGACTGGGCTTTTTTGTTCTTTCCTAATAAAGAGTATCACACATAGGCCTAATCCCCCTGCTTCTGATTGGTCTGTCGTCCCTCTACAGTCAGTTACCCGCAGTATCCATTACGGGTCAAAGGAGGTGCCAAACATCTGTCACGTGTTGAAAATTAATGCCCACATTTGGTGCATTTTCACCTACGTAGTGAAACATATCATTAAAGTCCTGGACATTAACTGAGAACAATGACATTTTTTGTTTACATTACATTTGTAAGCCAGTATACCTATACACTTGTTTTTGTTTTTTTTTTACAATTTACTTAATTTGCATGTCAGCATTTTGATTTCCAAAAAAGAACTTGGTTATGGATAGTTTTTTTGCCGGTATCAGATGTATAAATGAGATGAAGGATCAGCCTTGGGTTTAGTAAGGATCCTTTTTGAAGATGACCAGCATGACTCCCACAGTTCTGGGGAGATTTCTTCTGTCACATATATCAGGGAAAATTTGACCATACCTCTGGGAAACTGTATGATACTGGACACTGTAACAATACTGATGTGCTTATCTTACTTTTTCATTTATCTTTTTCCTTATCATCAAGGTACAATCGATCAATCAGTCAGTTAAAAAATGTAACATTAATAATCCATTCATCGATCTTTCTATTACGCACTTGAGGAACGAATGACTCGAGGGTAGGAGTTGTGTCCCAACAAGAAGGGGGCACGAAGGACAGAAGTGGGAGGGAGACCAAACACCAAGGAAGAAACACAGGCCCAAGTGCAGAAGGGACAACAGGCTGGACAGCGCACGGCAGGACCGACGGGGTTCACGGGCTAGATAGCACGCGAGACGCGAGGCGGGACGCAGGACCACTGCACAGGACAGCATCGGACAACACAGCCCACTTCCTCTGCTTCTACTTCTTGTGACTGTAAATTGTGCGGGTGATCAGATGGGCGGATCTGCAGGCAGCTCCCGGGAAATGGGGGGCAGAGCGCTGGCGAGCTAAAGACAGCCGGTGGGTCGAATGGCTTCATGCTGTGGGGAAGCAGCGAAGCTGATTGGCTTCACAAGCAGTGAACTAACCCCTTGTCGGGAATGCGGGGCTTTGGAGGAGTCAGCTTGGGTAGGTTGTCCCGGATGATCCGGTGAGCCCAGTATGGCATCCATATGAGTGGGGTGACCCAGACGATGGCAGACTTACCAAGGTCCTCCTCTTCCTCAGGCTCCACCAAGTCACTGATTCTCAGCGGGTTGTCAGTGAACCACTGCAGAGTGGGGACACGAGTCTAGGACACTGAGAGGAGCCTGGGTGCCGGGAAGAGATGCAGAGTGCAAGAGGCTCCCTGGGAAAGCAGTAGGCAATTTACAGGTCATTCTGTGTAGCGGCCTGAGGAACAAATGTCTTGAGGGCAGGCATTGTGGCGAAACAGAAAGGGGCTTTATTGAACTCACAGAACCTAGACTGGGAATAAACAAGATCATGAAGGATCAAAAACTATCAGGCATGGCTCATCAGGGTCACGTGAGGGAGGAGACAGGAGAGTCAGGCATGCAGCACATGATGCCATGACAACAATAATCAGAATCTGCTTGAATGCTCTAAATATATTTTCAGTGTTTTTTAACACCAATAAAAAGATGGGAACAGGAATAAATGGAGATGCTATTTGGGGGATTTGCTCAGATGAAAGGACTAGACAGAGGGAACGAAAGTGGGGTGAGCGTCCCATAAAGACACCATCAGCAGGCAGAGCGTTTGGGGGCTCTTGTTCTCTCAGAGCTGAGTGGTGCGCTCCATCTCCAGTATGTGTCATGCCGGAGATCGTGGGCAGTAATGGAGACTCAGCATGTGCTTCGACAGGCGCCATGACCTTTATTCTGTCATAAATGTCAGTGAGAACACTCTCCAGAGCTGACTCTTTCCTGGGGAGGAGGGAAGGGGAAGAGAGGCTGTGGTTGTAGGAGGTGATGAGGGTGGGTTGGGACGTAGGGAACCTGCCATTGGCTTCGAGAAGGAGACTTGGGGAGAAGCACACCCTGCCTTATCGGTCCCCTGCCAGCTCTGAGCCGAGCGGGTGCAGAGATTCTGCCATTTTTGTTTTCACACTTTCTCTCCCCTGCTTTGTCCTTTCAAACCCCATAAAATCCTGCTATTCTTGTAAAGGCTACCGTCCTCACTACACAAACTCTGACCTATACTTCAAAGTTGGTAGTTGGCAGGGTTTGGATCCAGTAATTGATATATGGTGGAAAAAGACAGTTTTCTGAAATGCTACACTGTCAGGAAAAAAAGTATCAATCTGGACCTTTGAGGGTACAATTACTTGTCACTGGCCTCGGACAAACATTTTTATACCTTAACGTACATTAATGTTGTTTGTAGCTTGGGGAACAAAACTGTACCAGGGAGGTTCTCTTATTTCTGACATTGCATGTACATTCAGCATATCTGGCTGCTGCTTTTAAACTGTTGATGTAATGGAATTGTAATTTAATGTAAATGGTACTTAAAGGTAGCTTTAAGCTTGGAGAAGGGATTGTTTTCCTGAAGTGTTGGGCTCTTATCCATCATTCTCCTGCCCATAATCCATCCATCACTTATACTGCATTTCGTCAAAGAGCCTTGAACCTGTAGTAGGGAGTCAAAGGCAAATCAATCCGTCACACAATCATACACATGGAGGGCCACAGTGCTAGAAGAAGAAGAAGAAGAGGAAGAATATTTAGATTTGAAAGCAGCAGCCAAAAAGAGATTGACAGTAAATGTCCTGGCGAGCTCATATGTCCTTATATGTGCCTTTGATGGGGAGATCAGACTTCCACATGAACAGAAGGCCGCTGCTTTGGGCTTCTCTGCCAGAAGAAGCAGACTCACTGCATAAACAGCTGAATGGAAAACTATGATCGGATAGCAGTGCCACAAAAATCACATTAGACATAGACTGTATAACTAAAACATTCAACGGTGCTGAATTTCTGAAAATGCATTTCTCTGTAGGACTCTAAAACATAGATTTTTTTTTAATGAAAGGAAACTGTTTTGCTGTTTTTCTTGCCCAGTTGCCCTGCTTGAGGTTGTTATGGGAGCTTTTTGAGATTTATGACCCCATGGGGGACGTGGCCTGGCCAGACCATCTGCTGTATCTGCTCATAAGCTCAGCCTCTCCACTAAACCATAACGCCATTTAGCATGTAGCATCCTCAGGCTAATGAATGGGCTTCTCAAGTCCAACAAAGCTTGACCGCCATCAGTGAACTTGGTAAACAAAATGGTAAGACCTGGGGGAGGGGGAGTGGACTTTGGACAGGTGACCAGCTCCTTCACTCAACTGTTTTCAGTTATTAATGTTCAATGTTTTCTCTACAAATCCCAAGAAAGACTAGAAGACATTTCCAGCCCTTTGTTTTCTCTTAGGTAGACCTGATTTACATATAGGTTTCACCAACCAGTTTTCCCCTATCTGTAAAGCTGAAATGGTGAATTGTGATGTGTGTTTGTCCGACTCCTGAGGCACAGTAAACCCCTAGCAGTAGGTCAGAGACCATACACTTTCTCAGAAAGAAGAAACCATATAATACTCAGGGTAGATATTGTTATACGTATGTACCGTCTTGTACATTTCGTTCCATTATAATATGCATTCAGTGGCCAGAAGATGAAATAGGCTGACTGCCATGTGCAAGAAATAGACTTATAGCATGACAATTACAAATTGATGGCTGTAGTCACTGTGTAAAGTCTATCCATCAAAGGAATCAAGACCACACAGGAACAGAATATAATTTAGTACCTCATACATGATTACCTAGTACACAAATTGGATGAATTCAATGGCTGGAACTTAGAATTTAGATGAATGCGGCGGATGCTAACCCAATCCGAAATGGCGATAGTAGGGTTCCTCGCCCTCTGAGACTGATCAAACCGCAGCTTCATCTTGTGCTGCTGAGCGGACGCCCTGTGGCGGCATGGAGGGGGGGGGGGGACACAGAACTGGCCTTGAGTCGATCCACTGGAAGCTGCAGTTCGCGGCCCAACATAAGTGACGCTGGCGAGCAGCCTGCTCTGGTGTGCTTGGTGGCCCTGTAATGGAGCAGTGTGTGAAGGAGCGCCGCTGAAAAGGGGTAACCTTCAGCTAAGGGGGCTCGGATGCCATTTTTAAGGGTCTGATTGAGACACTCTACTCCGCCATTGGCCTGGGGGTGATATAAAGCTGTGCAGATGTGACGCCTGTCAGTAAACTTGGTAAGCAAAATGGTAAGACTTGGGGGAGGGGGAGTGGACTTTGGAGTGGCAAAGAGTTCATCAACTTAGACAGCTGCCTTCAGTGGTGTGTGCGTCATCTGGATGAGGTCTGGTTCCTGAGAGATGGAGTCAGGTGCTGCAGAATACTGGGTGGAGCGGGACAGCAGGTCTGCCACAACGTTATCACGACTGGGGTGAAACACAGGGTGAAATTGTACTGCTGAAGTCGCTCAGACCGCCGGTAAAGTCGGAGTGGTTTGCGTCTTATACCAGTTGTTGCAAGCAAGGCTGTCAACGCTTGTAGTCAGTGCGAAATGCCTTGCATTAAAGAGGCATGTGCCATGGACCACAGTGTCATCGAAGTAGATGACCACCCCAGGGATACCAGTGAAGATGGTAGCCATAATCTTCTGGAAGCAGCTGGGGGCGGAGCAAAGCCCAAATGGTACCCATGTGTATTGAAACACTTCGGCATGCTTCACAAAAGCCGTGAGATTCTGGCAGTCAGGGTGGAGAGGGATCTGCAGATAGCCCTGACGAAGGTCCGGTTTTATGAAGACCATCGAGCCAAGAAAGTAGGAGGTGAGTTCTTCTATGGAAGTGAGTGGGTATTTGTCAGGGACAACGGCCTCGTTTACAGCCTGGAGGTCAACACAGAGACAACTCAGCATTAACACCATCACAAAGGGCCAGGGGGACTCGACATAGGGGCTGAATTACTGAAGTGACAGATGGATCAAGTCGGGGTTGGTGATTAAACGTGGGGAGACAGCCTACGCCCTGGAACAGGGCCGCGTATTGCTGCTGCCATGGCGAGCTGATGGTTAAAATGGCAGATCCAGTCGTATCCAGTAGGGAGAATCCAAGGGCAGTAAAAAGGTCAAGGTCCAGTACATTGGCACCGTGGTGTGAGACGTGAAAGAGAAAGTCTGGGACTAGTTTAGAGCCATAGCGGACCGATAGCCGGGTGGAGCCTACCATGTCAATTTTGGAACTGCAATAGCCACATAGTGCAGGAACAGCCTTAGAAAGTGGCACGTGGGAAAAAAAACTGCCGTACAGTATCTAGATTTAACAGGGAGACTGCAGCCCCAGTATCCAATAAGAGGGGAAGGGAGACATTGTCCAGTTCAACAATACAGGTTTTAAAAGACTGGGGTTTGGAGCTGACAGTGTGAATAGTTGTAGAAGCAGGTGGAGGGGCAGTGGAGGGGCAGGGGTCGAACAACATACTTTGGCAAAATGGTTAACTCTGCCGCAGCGCTGGCACTGTTGCCCATGGGCAGGACAGCTCCGGACCCCCGAGTAACATGGGAGGATGAACCACAATTCCCACAGCCAATGTTGCGATCGCGGTGTCTGAGTATAATGCACGGCTGAATAGACTTCAGGCGGAATAGCACTATCAGGTGGTTGTGATGCAGATACTTGTAGTGCAGGGAGTGAGGTGACAGCAGGGTCCAAAAAGGGCCGTTGTGTGTGTGTGGGGGGGGGGGTTTCCTTGTAACTGTCTAGTTATATTATTAATTATAATTTAGCATGATGTATATTTAAATAGCCTACTGTAATAGAAGACACAAGTATTTTTCAGAAGCTTAAATTGGCTCAAAACAACATTCTGCTAATTGTCTCATGTATTGCACAATACATCCAAATTTGCTGTAGCAATTAGTGTTGAAATAATGAAGTGCTGAAGGTCAATAGCCAGCATGACGGCACAGCTGAAAGAATTCTGTGAATTTCTGGAAATGGACGGCTGCATTCTTTTGTATCATACTGTGACAAGGTGGCGATTCTTCCATCAATTGACAGGGCGGTTACTTAGATGAATGTCCCATGTGCATGTTTTGGAGCTGGAAATGCCTGTGATGTGCCTGAGCTCTACGTTTTCTTCCTATGTCATGTCTTGAAGCTATTCACTGACCCTGCTGAGGGACTGTAAGTGAAATCTTTTTGTATCATCTTAATTCACCAGCTTATGTGTGATCTGCATGTCCAGCTTGAGAGAAGATTGTGGGACGAGCATCGTTAGCTTCACTGTCAACGACAAGTTCACGTACTTTGCTCCAGATCTGTCCAAGAGATAGGGTGACTTCACCGTTGTCTTTGAACGGGCCAAGAACTACCACAACAACAGGTATTACTTCTCTGAACACAAATTTCATGCCCAAATAGCCAAATTGAGGCTCCTTTATGGAATTCTCTGAAGCAATACGTGCCTGTAATTTGTCAGATACTGACATTGATGGACTATATAAAGAATGTGGTTTTGGTGAAAAAGTTCTCTGTAGCGCTACAGAGCTAGAGAATTGGAGCCGTGAGGAGGGGTGATATACCACAAGTTCCTGTCTGATAGTAAACTCCTGCAAATAGCTTGGAGGAGAGGTGTGAAATACAAGAACTAGAACGCCTCTGATGAGTAGTTATGCGTGTCATTTTTAGTCTCTAAAAGTTGTTGACATTGTCATTCAAATGATCTAGCAGCTCAAGCAAAACTACATACGGGCTAACCTCCCAAGATAATACTAAATAGTGCGAAATTGCACTATGCACACTGAAAACGTGACAAAACTGTTAGAATCTAGATTGAAAAAGTCAGTCTAGTAATGTGTGGGTATGAATATATCAAAATATATTTGGGTTTATTTGGTGTGTTCCTTGTAGGAATGAATGGATGCCCCAGGAATCACTGTGTTCGAGGATCAGGAGACCGTCCTGGCAAAGGCTTCAGTGCCATCAAGCCCCAACAAAAGCATTGACACTAGGCCTCGATGCCTGTGGATATTGACATATTGACCTCTATTATGTATTCAAATGATAAACATGCTTGTCTTCTATTATTTTTATATATTTTTTTTAACCCTGGGGTTAAAGTGAACATTTAACAGTAAGTTTGACACTCAGATAAGGGCAGTTGTCAAGTCAAGCTTTTTACAATTGAGGCAGCTGGCCAAAATAAAGGCGATTCTTTCTAGGCAGTGCTTTGAGACAGTAATCCACTCTTTTGTCACTACTCGTTTGGACTGCTGTAACGCCCTCTATGTTGGAGTTAGGGGCTCCTCTATTGCTCACCTCCAGAAGGTTCAAAATGATTCTGCACGTCTTTTAACTGTCGCATGGAAATATAAGCATGTTTCCCTTTCGTGCCTTTTCACGTTAGAGAGGCCTCTTCTCTCTCCGTTTTTAAATCTCTTCTTAAAATCTCTTCTCCTTGGCCTCCTACACTTTGTGAAATTATTTATTTATTATATTGATGGCCTTTTACTCAAATTTAATGTTTTAGGTTTTTATTTAATTTGTTACTTTGTAATTTTTAAGCGTATGAACGGTTTAATGTCTATTCTGTTTTATTTATTCCTCTGTGCAGCACTTTGGTTCAGAAGGTTATTTAAAGTGCTTTACAAATAAAGCTGGATTGGATTGGATTGGATTTACCCTTTTCATCACATTACACCACTCTCAGAATATTATGTATTTTGATTTTTTCATAATAGGGAGACAGACTGAGTAAACTGAGTTATTGACTCATTGTTTCAGAGTATGGATGCTGTACCAGTAGTTGAAGAAGTTAAAAATAATGTTAAAGGTGGGATAGCTGGTTATCTATTGGTTTTAACAATACTATAGGTTACAACCAGGGGCGTTGGGTGGGCATACTTACCCTGACATATTCAGCAGGCCTAGCACTTGACATGGGGTCCTGTAATATGTAAAATTATGCATAACATTTGGCGAAGGGGGGGGCAATGTGACATCTGAATATTACAGCAGAAATTGAGAGTCATCTGACTAGGCAACATTTTTCCAATCTTCCACTGTCCAATTTTGCTGAGCTTGTATATATACTAACTGGCCACTTTATTAAGTACACCTAAAAAGCTAATGTCTAGTCAGCCAATGAAATGCTAACAGCCCAATATATAAAATCATGCTTATACTGGTCAGGAGCTTCCGTTAATGTTCACACCAAACACCAGAATAGGGAAGAAAGGCGATTTAAGTGGCTTTGAACTTGGCATGATTTTTGTTCCAGATGGGTCAGTACAAGTATTTCAGAAACTGATCTTCAGGGATTTTCATGCACAACCATCTCTAGGGCATACAGAAAAAACTGAAAAACGCATCCAATGAGCAGTGGATCTCTGGGCGAAAATGCCCTATTAATGGTAGAGATCAGAGAAGAATGGCCAGATTGGTTCAAGTTGATAGAAAGGCAATCGAAACTCAAATGACAAGTTGTTTCAACCAAGGTATGCAGGGGAGAATCTTTGAACACACAATGCCTCGAATGCTGATGCAGGGCTACCGCAGCAGAAGACCACACTGGATGCCACTGCGTGCTAAGAACAGGAAATGAGGCTGCAGTGGGCACAGGCTCACCAAAACATGGAAGATTGCAAAAATGTTGCCCGGTCAGATGAGTCTCGAATTCATATGGTACTGTCAGAATTTGACATAAACAACAGGAAAGCATGCGTCCATCCTGGCTTTTTTAAGCAATTCCGACTGGCGGTGGCAGTGGTTTAATGATGCGGGGGATAATTTCGTGGCACATTTTGCGCCACTTAGTACTAACTGAGCGTATTTTAAATGGAACAGCCTACCTGAGTATTGATGCTGACCATGTCCAACCCTGTATGACTGCAGTGTTCCCAGCTTCTAATGCCTACCCACCACATCACAAAGCTTATATCATCTCAGATTGGTTTATCGAACATGACGATGAGCCCACTGTACTCAAATGGCCTCCACAGTGACCAGATCTCAATCCGACAGAGCACCTATGGGATGTGGTGGAACGGGAGACCCAAATCCACAGCTGCAGCTGACAAATGTCACGATGGACCGTGGTCTCTGAGGAACGTTTGAAACACCATGGCGGCCCGATCCTTGGCTGCAGAAGCTAGCTCTAGGGACATGGAATGTCACCTCTCTGGTGGGGAAGGAGCCTGAGCTGGTGCATGAGGTTGTGAGGTTCCGACTAGATATGGTTGAGCTCACCTCGACGCATGGCCTGGGCTCTGGAACCAGTCTCCTCGAAGGGGGTTGGACCCTCTTCCACTCTGAAGTTGCTTGTGGGGAGAGGTGCCGAACTGGGGTGGGCATACTTTTTGCCCCCTGGCAGGGCACCTGTACGTTGGGGTTTACCGCAGTGGACGAGAGGGTAGCCTCCCTTCGCCTTCGGGTGGGGGGACGGGTCCTGACTGTTGTTTGCGCTTATGCTCCAAACGGCAGTTCAGAATACCCACCCTTTTTGGAGTCCCTGGAAGGGGTGCTGGAGAGTGGTCCTCCTGGGGACTCTCTTGTTCTGCTGGGGGACTTCAATGCTCACGTGGGCAATGACCGTGAGACCTGGAGGGGCTTGACTGGGAGGAACAGGTTCCTGTAACAGGTTACCTGGAAACCTTGTATGTAGCTTTCAGTGCTTGAGGTCTTATGTCCTCCTACAGGAGTATTCTCAAAGGACTCGGTGTCTGAATATATAAAGAAATCCCTTGCGTCGTCAGTGTTTCTAAATACATTTTCTATACCCACTTGTCCTATGCAGGGCTGTGGTGGTGCAGAGCCTATGCAGGAAGTTGCTAGGAGTGTAACAGTACATGTATTCGTACTGAAAGTTTTCACTATAGGTCTTTCAGTTCGGTGTGCATATACAAGGAGCGAATGCAGCAAATGCAGAACCTTTTGTGTGTTTCCCCCAAGCAACATTCGTAAAGGGGCGGATGAAGCTGGCCGACTACGCATTTGCGCGTACGTCCTAATGTGAAGCTGGAAGCTGTTAATGTGAATACAAGTACAGCACAGGTATTTCTTTAAATGCTGCTCCTTGATGGATATTTGTTTTGTTATTCTTTGTATTTTTTTGAGACAATATTTGTATTGCATACAGTAGTTATAATATGAAGCTGAAAGCTGCTAATGTGAATACAGTACAGATCAGGTACAGTTAATTTTCTTAATGTGCACCTTAATGGATTTGTATTGTTTTTTTTTATTTACTTGAGAGAATTTTGATTT
The DNA here is from genome assembly GCA_026779585.1 of Mormyrus proboscirostris. Taxonomy (NCBI): domain Eukaryota; kingdom Metazoa; phylum Chordata; class Actinopteri; order Osteoglossiformes; family Mormyridae; genus Mormyrus; species Mormyrus proboscirostris. The sequence continues at coordinate 26,011,884 of JAODKF010000147.1, forward strand.
TGATTTACTTTTATTTATTAGTAGCTTGCAGCAGTATTGACGGAGGATTTTAATATAAGAAAGGCTGTCTTACTTTGCTCAGTAAACCACTGTTTAATACAGGAAAAAAAGAGCCAATTTATGTTTTGTTTCTTTTACCCCTAATGTACTGAAAATGTACCAAACCATGGCTTCAAAACCGAGGTACGAACTGAACCGTGATTTTTGAGTAATGGTACACCCATACTGTAGATGCCACGGTTGCAAGGCAGGGAATAACCTAAGACCAGGCGCCAACTCATCTCAGAAATTTAATTCCTTTAGTAACTCTTTGCCTGCTGTGGGCCCACCACCTTTGGAGGGGCTGTGGGTATCAGATGCATCAAATTTGCAACCTTACGCTTTGCATGCTCCAGTGAAGAGAGCAGCTGAGCTATCCATCCAGCCCACAGGGTCCAGCTCCATCTGAGCTTCCTGAACCCAGCCCACAGGGTCTCACTCACCCTGTGTTCGCCTCTGCAGCGCTTCCTGAGGCTGCCCCCACAGTGCCACCCGAGCCTCTGCTACCGCCCCGGCTCCTAGCCCAAGATGGATTACCATGCCTGCACCTAACACCACAGTACCTGTACTGACAGAGCCTGAATCAGGTGTCCTGGCTTCACCCTGCTTGCCTCCAAGTGTCCTGGTTGGGCCACCCCTCACTGTCACCTATATTCCTGCAGGAATTCACCTCCTCTCCAGCCTTCGCTGCCAGGCCGACACCCGGCTCCAAAAGATAAACCCAGGGGGGACTGTGTTGCCCTGAGTCCTGTTATGTGATCCACTGCCTCTATCTGAGGCTCTGGCCGGCCCAGCCCCTGTTCCTGGGGTGGTGACTGGTATCAGCTGGGGCCTAAGGGAGGGGCTGGCTGGATCTCCGTCTCCTGATGAGGAACATGGGGACACCGGATTCAGGCCAACCACCCAGAACTGGGTCTCTCATCTCCCTCCTGTCCCATCCTGCAGCTTCCTCGTCACGCTCCCATTCCAATTCTGTTTTCCCAATGCTAGTGCTTGTTAATTGTTCCGTTTGTCGCTTGTGGTCCTGCGCCCTCAGTGATTAGTTAATTCGTACATTCCTCACTTGCTGTTAGCCCGGATGTTTGTGAGAATTTAAGTGCCTGTTTCTGCTCTGTTCTCAAATCTGTCATTGTTCATGTTCACATTGCTGTGCACCTTCAACTCAAACTCTATTTGGTTTTCTAGTCCTGCACCTCATTTAGCCCAGTTGCTTAGTCGTGTTACGTAGCGGTTGGTTGGTCGATTATTTCTCCCTGTTTGTTATTGGCCCTTTGGCATCTCTTTATTTTGTATTTAGCCTGACACCACACTCACTGCAGCTGGAAATCAGAGAACATGCAAAGTACCTGTGAAATACAGCAAACTCCACACACACAAAGAGAGAATTCATATCGCCATCAAATCAAATCAAGTATAAAATGATGTACTGGGATCAGTGTCCTACTGTAAAGGAGGAATTTGTTTTGACTGCCTTTCTACTGGCCACAGTACTGGGCGACTTTCAAAGCATGTTGCCAAATTACGATTCAGAAATATATTCATTACATTAGGAGAGCAGATTCTGATATGGGAAATACGGAAACATCTGTGAGTAGTGCAACATACCATATATAGAGAACGTTTGCTGAATGGAACGAAAGCTTCAAACAAAATGGAAATATGCAATAAACTGGCAGCTGCGGCTAGAAGCCTCCTGAGATGTGCTGTCAAAGGCTCTCTAGAACGACTATACTGCCAGATGATGCAAAAGTGGCTCACGTTAAACAGGATCTTCACTGGCACATAGAAGGGATTGCTGAACAAAAGGTACATCCATACATTTTGTGAAAAATACAATACAGGACCATATCCTGATTTGGATGATTTGGTGGTGCAGCCGTTAACACTGTTGCCTCACACCTCATCACGGGACCAGGGACTGAGATTCTATCATGGATCCATGTGCACAGAGTCTGTTTGTTCTACCCATGTTTTTCTGTGTACGTGCCACAAACTCAGAATTTCTTTGCTTCTTATGGTGGCTTAAAGTTAGCTAGAACCAATTTTGTGCGGAACAGGATGATGTGTTTAAGTGATTTGTTTATGTGGGTAAGTGTTGGCACCTAATTGTACAAGCTTAACTTAAGGAGTCCTTAGATGATGACTAGGCAGAGTTCCCAGTATGATTGATTTTCACTAAACACACTTACAGGTGGATGATTGTTTGAATAAACCCTCTGATTATTTAAAGGGTTCTCAACATATCTGTCAACTGTGTTCCAGAGCTGAAGGTTTTTGTTTGATAATATCATGACCAATAGTCGCCTAAACTTTAAAAAATAAATATGAGAACACGGGAAAACGGATTTAAGTACTACCATTCCTTTTCTGATGCCAGTGAAGAGGGATATATTTAAGTTACTTATCTGAGGATGCAGATCATTAGGGATTATGTCTAAGTGTCCAGGCCCCATGCTATGCAGTGACTTTCTATTCAGCTCTGATTTCACATAGTTTGAAAAGCATATTCTTGTCCAACTTGTTGACACATAAATTCTTAATGCTTTATTGAAATTACTATGAGAATAAAAATCTGTACTGTGCATGATATGTCCATATATAACGGATGAATCTGATTACTTACAGTACAAAAAGCTGTTCTCTCATTTTGCATCAACAGTGCAGTCATTTTTCAAAACACCCTGATTTGATACTCTTACATAATTCATTAGTTGTTCTTGTCGGAGGATGATAAAATCATTCATTATCCATAGAGGCATGGGGCTCAAGAGTAGTTATAATAAAGAATGTAACATTCAGCTGAAAATAATTCAAACTGTTGACAGAAGGGAACAAGAGAACTACTGAAGTTTGTAAAATTTCTTTGGGAAATACTGTTGAATAAAGAATGTTTCACATGAACTATGAGACTGTGTATTGTAAACATTTTATAGTGAAGAGTGCACAGTGATAATATAATCCATATACCCATCTTGACCAGGGCACCAGAGAGATCCGGGGGCGGGCTGGGAACTTTATATTTTCTCACTCCATCTCACCCGTTTCACTAGTTAATGACATTACAGTGTGGCTACACCTCCACCTAGTTAAGCTCCCAGTGAAGTTAGCTGTTAAGTTACTGGCCCTGTTCTTGATACTCAGTCTTAGGCTATCATCACTGCCTGTGTTTTGAATTAGAAGGCTTTCGCTTGTTGTGTGTTCCTATTTTTGTGAGAATCTGATTTCTGGGCACAGTGGTAGTGGTGCGTTCTCGTCAAGTAAAATTAAGTGAACAGAAGTTTGATGTTTGCCTCTGTCTGCCTTATGGGAGCCGGTTTCCACTCTACAACTGGGTTCTCAGCTTTCATGGAGAGTTGAAAAATATTCAGGGTCCTTGTGACAGCAAGACTGAACCAGTACAGCTCCCTGACCTGGTGCTCCCTTATATTTTAACTTCAGCCTGAAATCTGGAACTGCATATGTCATCACTTTGCTCTCTGACTGTGCTCTGGAGTACATCACAATGGTCTGATGACCTTTAAGTCTCATAGCATATGTTTAACCATTAATTGGGTAGTCAGTAGACAGGGGTCCAGATCAGTGGTAGGTTAAGTCATAGAGCCCCTCTATTCAAATCTGGCCCTCGATTCCAAATCCAGGCCTTGTTTTCAAGTCTCCCAGGTACTTAGCTTAATAATTTCCGACTCTTATTGGCCAGAGGCTTCACAACTGGCTCTCAGGTAAAGGAAAGCTGGAAAAAGAGCAGTGCCCGGCCCTTGAGGACCGTGATTTGAATAGCCCTGCCATAGAGTAACAAACATTGCTGCCTGAAAGTAGATGGAGTTGAGAGGCTCTTCTTCCTTCCATTATGGTCTGTCTGAGGTGATCAAGGGTGAGCTTGCAAGTAGAGACTAGGGATCCAGTCTAGCAGATTTATTAAAAGGAAGCACTTGTGAATTCTAGTGCAGCTGATATTGTTCTTGACATTAGGTTGCAGCAGAGAGTGTATATTTCCAAGCAGTCATTTGAAGCTTCACGTGGCAAGCCTAAAGACCCTGGATCTACAAAGCATCGAATCAAATCTCTTCAGTTATTGGGGGTTTAATGTGAAAGCTCTATGTATTTTATTAAGTCATCCTAGGATCCTGTAATCCTTGGTTATCCCTATTTGCAGCTTCACAGTCCACAGTTCTGAACCACTATATCGCAGGCCTGTTAGGGCCCTACTTGCACTAAGGCCATCGATCCTTCCTTGTCTCCATTTGAAACAATTTGCAGGACAATGGCTACCTCAGGTAAACAGATGAGTTGCACACCTGCATTTTTAGAAGCCTCTCTTGATTTGCTGCACATGCCTGAGTGTGAAGTCTTGAGTGAACTGGCAGTGTCTGTGCTACGGCCTTCCTGGAATAATTTACTGAGGCCTTTCATTATATTCCCTGTCTGCTTCGGAATTTGTGGCTATGAACGAGTATGTGGGATACCCTTGAGATTGGGTTTATGTCCAAGTCAATCTCACTTGCTGCTGATGGCTTTTTCATCGAAGGAAGGATGGTCACCTTTATCCTTATATAGACTACCATAGTCCCAGTAAAATTAGTTTTGAGACTCATTATCTATTTCCACTTACATTTTGCATACAAGAATGTGTGGAAAGTCACCCTTTTTTAAACATTGATCTGCAAAGTGCATAGCTTTTAATATCCCTAGTGACCATTAAAAGTACAAAGTAATGTATTTTAGACTAGTAAACACTCTGCATTCTGCCAATTACGTTCTTTGTGAGATGGTGAATTGATTTGCTTTTGTCTACCTGGATGATGTATTGATCTTCACTTTGCATGAGAACATCCTACATCTTTGTCAGGTTCTCTAGAGGCTCAATAAAAAGCATCTCTCTGTCAAGCTTGAGAAGTGTGAATTTCATTTGTCTCAGATCACCTTTGTGAGCTATGTAATTTCAATGCTGTGTTCCATTGGTCTAAAGAAGGCAATATGATGCACCCTTGTACTTTATCCTCATAATAACTGTTACAGCAGAATCCAACAGTTGAGAATAGAGAGCTACTAGCCATTAAGCTAAAGCAGATGAGTGGTATCACCAGCTAGAGGGTTCCCACCCTTACAGTATGTCATTTGGATAGATGAAAAACAGGCGAGGAAAAACTTCAGGTGACACCAACCATGCGTCCATACCCCTTTATCCAACACATGACCGTGGTGATGCTGCAGCATATTCCAGGAAGCAGAGTGTCCAAGTAAGAAGACCAAAAGTTAATGATGGTTCATAGTGGTTCATCACTCCATTTTGGACAAGAATCAATCTTATGTGGAATTCTAGCTGCAGGTTAATGGTAAATTAATAGTAAACCAGTTTGAAGCCAAGCTGAACCTGTGTAACTGGCATGGATTAAAAAGCCCTGTTTTTTTTGTGGCTTCCCTGCTACTGTGTATGATTTCTACTCTGTTTGTTCTGCGTTTCTGGGTCTTCATCTTGTGATTTGAATTTGGTGATGTTCCTGAGTTGCTCTTGTTGACTTGGTGAGATTCTGCTTGCCTTTGGGCTACAGATAAAGATTTGTTTTTCTCTGTTAACCTACAGTACAACAGCTTGTGTTTTGGAAACTTTTGGATTCTGATTCTGAAAATAAAAGATATTGCCCTTGGACTCGTCTCTTATTTCACTATTACTGTACATTCAGATACAGTAGCTAACAACACCATGAAACCTGCCCAGTCTCTGAGGTATTGGACATTCGACTTTGGTCTGGTGGTTCCTGTTTTTAAGATCACAAACTTGCTTCTTTAGTCTTAATAGAGAAGAGGAAAAGGTGTTGTTTCGCTTAATTTAATTGTCAATATGGCAGTCTCCAGGCACACTGCTTTAAATTGATCTAGTTATACTGAACAACACACTATATACCCAGCATGGTATAGGAGGTAAGTAATGCAGTGCCTGTAGTGTTGTATTGAAGGCTTCCAATGTGGACTATCATAGAAATGTTAACAGTTTATTCAGTACCTTTAGAATGCAAAAAAGTAAATTAACAGGAAAAGGCACAACTAAAAAACAGACAGCATAACGATAGAGAGGGAGCCAAAATTGCATCTATCTTTCTTTGCAGTTATTATCTCAGCTGTGTCCTTTTAAAACTCTTCATCCTCCTTGTTGACTGTAGTCAACAGAGCTTCATTAACTAGCTGCATTAAGCTTTGGGCTGCACTCGTCAGCCTCAGGCAAATAGAACTCATTCAGACAGATCAGCCGCTCACCAGGTCGCAGTACCATCCATCACCATTTAAGCCTAATGAACAACAATGTGACCGTAATTAAATATTCCATATTAAAAAGTAATAGCAGAGCTTCATAAACAGGAGCGTAGTGATCCTGCTTTGCAAATTTTACAAATCCAGCTTTATAGCTTTTGTCTGGCTGCAAAAAATATATAGCAGTTTATATACGTATCAAGTACAGACTTGACAGTTGAGCACCGAAAATCCATCTCAAAACAAATAATCCCCTCGCGCAGTTATAAAGTTGATAGTGCTGCATGTTTGATTACTATGCATGAGGCAAGAAAAAGCTCTGATTGGGTAAGGAACTGGGCACATTCGCTGATATGCAGAAATACAGTCCAATGAAATTAAATAAACTTGGACTGTTAAATGTTTATATTACATTTATATATTACATTGCGATTGTTAAATCACATTTCATATGGTAAATCTTATTGTCCTGACTTTTCCAGGAGTATGAAACAATGTTGTTTACGTAAAACAGCAAATATCATTACAATAAGTATCTTGTTCTGAATAATCCCACAAACTGAGAATAATTTACTGCTACTTTGTAATAATAATACACAAAGGCCCATGCTGTCTAGTATTATTGTGAATCCGACTCAACTTCATGTGACTGAAACCACCACTTTGCATATGACATTATGGTAAATCCATGCTTTTCATATCATACCAGTATACCTGACACAATCTCATTTTAGCCAGAGCAGCTCATTGTACAGTGCCACTGAAGTATAGAAGGGAATTTCCTTCTGAATAAAATTGCTTTCCTGTGACGACCATTAAATGTCATTTAATATAATGTTAATGAAAATTAAATAATAAAAGACTAAATGTTTGACCACCCAGTTTAGCGAATTCTGAATGTGACCTTTTCCTAATTTTGCCTATAAGTAGTCATTGATTACCTTGGTAGTGAGTCATTGACTACCCTGGTAGTGAGTCATTGATTACCCTGGTAGTGAGTCATTGATTACCTTATCTTGCTCATCATGAAATTGCAAATGAGACGTCAGCCTCTATTACTGCTCGCAGGTCGAGGGAACAGGGAGCCAGAACACCCGCACTCTCCACTGCAATGCTGAGGCTACCTCAGTCCTACATCTCAGAGCTGCACGATTGCTGGATGAGACGAGTTTCATTGCCCATGTTTGTGTTTGAAAGTCAGAACTGTTTTTAACAGCCTCATTAAAACCTTGTGTCGACCCACTAAACCAGTACGTCAAATAAACCCCCAAGCATAAAGACAAATCTGCCTTTTGCTTCACAACAGTTACCCTGCAACCAAACTAACATAAAAGAGATGATTCCATATTCTTCCATAGATTACTCATTCAGTAAGGCAGTGTGCACAGAGACTGATTGAATGACTAAAATCGCCTGTAAGTGATTTGGAGAAATCAATAAGTAAAAAAAATCACAAGGATCATTATGATGTAATGACTCAGGTGACAAGATCGCTAATATGATTATTTTCAATTTCAATGATTCAGAGCCAAATAATTTTACAAATAGATTGTTCTCTTGAGCATGACATGCATAAACATCAGTGGTGAGCAATGTCTACAGTCTGTAGTCTTTGAAGTAATGCAAAATAGCTAAAATCATAGATAAGATACATTGAAAGGCCAGTTCCAGTGGTTCAGTTTTGAGTACATCTAAATCTGCTGACAATCATCAGCAGATCTATACAGACCTTATCAATAGCCCCTGTCCGCCTGTACAGTATGTGATTGTGTTGAGCACAGGGAAAAACACCAGGAAAACCGTTAAAGTGTACAGTGACCGTCTTCAGGTGTTTAAGGAAAAAAATGCATATTGTAATTATTTAAATAAAATAAACATTTATTTATAAGGCACATTTGAAATAACAAGGGTCAACGAAAGTACTGTACAAAATCAAACAAAACAGAGTGTAATAAATAGGAATATGAACGAAAAACACAAATGAAGCTGAAACAAACAAAATAACATTAAAATTAACTTTATTGGTCTTATGGGGAAATTAAAATAAAATAAATATAAAAATAATAAGAAGTAAGAATGTAAATAAAAGACAGATACTAGTACTAATCAAAATCCAAGAAAAGATGAAATTATGTGCCGAAATTATGTGGGCTATTTCAGAGCCTGGGTACGGCCTATGCGTAAACGCAAACGCTCCTGAACTTCACTCGACAGCTCAGCATGACGAAGTGCATCTGACTGGAGGACCCAAGTGACCGAAAGGGAGAGTATGACTGCGGGAGGCCGGCAAGTTAAGGCGCTAGTAGTAAAAGATGTGTAGCTACAGTGTGGTATGATAAAAGTGCATAGACTGACTTGTTAGCTGTAGACAGTCCTCGCTGAAAATAGCAGTAGCAATGCATCTGGAGGGCTCATTATAAGCTCTGATATATAGTTATCATGTTGTGCTATCGAGAATGGCGATTAGATGGGGAAGAAAATATATATTCTAGCGATTCTAAGGGGGATATGT
>JAODKF010000147.1:26037811-26050558 GCA_026779585.1 Mormyrus proboscirostris
CCGATCTTATATTAAATTTCTCTTATTTGTCCAGTTTTAAATTAAATATCGGTTTATATGATTTCTAAATCATTGCATTCTGTTTTTATCTCACATGTTCCAACTTTCTTTGGAATAGGGCTGTACAAGTTTTGGAGCCTAATTTTGCATAAAATAATTTTCTCGAACAATCAAAAAGTTTGCCTTTTACATGAAAAATATTCTTTGCAACAGTGTTTATGATGATTCAGCCTTATTATCAGGAGTCAACAGTGTAACTCCTGGATTAAAATGAAAACAGGTGAACAACAGTTCTAAGTGATGTTTGCAGTTTCTTCTGATGTTTCAGTGGTGAATTCCAGGGTTTAACACCAAGCTTGGAGTTCCTTTCTTGTGAGTTCTGTGATTACTCTGTACAGCCTCCGGGCTGCTTAATGAAAAACTAAGGACTGCAGTAGCCCAGTGCGTACAGTATAGGGACATCAACATCATTAGGATTCTCATTTATCATTTTCAAAACCAGCTATACTCAAAATTACCGCAAAAAAAATTCCATTCAGCAGGAAATGGTAAAGATATGTCATTAAGAATATGGTATCAGCCACTGCTAGATTCACAGATCCCTTTCTAGGTAAACCCTATCTGCCCACGTTCCCTAGCAACAGGACGAGGTTCTAATGCTAGTTTGTAATATTTCACTTGAATTATAATATTTGTTTTTCCAAACTATTAAAAACTCATTATGAAAAACAATGATTATTCTAGCCACTAGTTTGCTATGCTGTAATTAATCTTAAATTTGTTGCACTAACTTTCTACAATTTTATCATTATCACTATATTTACAGCACAGATAGAATTCTGCTTTTACAGCCTTGATAGGTGAAGAGGAGAATTTGCATGCATACATCGAAAAAGGAGAAAGGTTTTCATTGATTTAAATTAAGGTAAATTCCAGTAACTTATTTAACTACTTTGCATTGACTGAGTGGTTGAATAGCCAAAACAATCTATTAAAATGTCGTGTGTTTTTGATTTGTGTTGAAACTGATCGTGTATTATTCTTATGTTGTTGAAGTTTTCATAATAAAATACCCTAATTTTTTTGTTTGCAGAAGGAGGTTTAATAGGAGACCGTGATGGACTGGAACCAAGCAGAGGATCTTCCCCTGCTATGAGCCTGATGACTCCTGAGAAAGGATCAGGGTTCCCTGTCACCTTGTACGTACGTGCAGGAGGTCATGGAACAGGGGGGGGCATAGAACAGGAACAGTGCTTTGGTGTAATGTTATTGTGTCATTCATTATTTTGCAACAAGTACTATTATCAATAACATACAGTTAAAGTTTATGACTGTAATAGTGTCAGAATTAGTAATAATATTGCAGTAATTGTTGCATGAATACTGCTGTTAATAGTACTGCACCTTCCTGAAATGTGTGGATGGTACGTTTATAAGCGTGTGCACTGCTGAGTATGTGCTGTATTTTGTACAGGAGTGATTCAGTATATTCTTCATATCTCAAAAAAGTAATATGAAAAACATCAGACAAGCAGAATGCAGATACCACTTGCTGAGTCTGGTGAAAATTGCAGCATGATTGGTGACTTCGAACACAATAAAAAATCCTGCTGGAATAATAAATGGAAGAAATAGGAGAACAGTAAGCTGACCTTTTCCCGAAAAGGTGATGAAAGAAAAGCAGACCCAGTCAGACACAGACTCAATGGGGGTGGGGGGGGGGATTGGGTGGACAATCCTCCATTTTAGTGATGGAGTTTATAAGACAGCACATGTGCTGTGTGTTGGGATTTGAAAGCACTGCAGCTACAGGCTGGAAAATTCTGTTTTTAACTAGCAGTGAGAGGACAGAGATACATTCCATGGTAGAAATGATATTCAGCTAAATCATACAGCGGAACCTTTCCAACCAGAAGCTGACCTCAGGGCAGACCCAGTACACGCTGTAGAGATGATATCTCTCGGCTGGCCTGGGAACGCCTTGGTATTCCCCCGGGGGAGCTGGCTGGGCAGAGGGAGGTCTGAGCATCCCTGCTTAGAGTGCTGCATCCGCGACCCAACTCAGGATAAGCGGCAGATGATACATGGATGGAGATGACAGTTTTTTCATCTTTTTTGCTTGTCGTCCCTCCACTGCAGAGGGTGTTAATCCATGAGATCTTCACCTAGGCCAGATATCTGGGCCACAGGCCTGGGGCTTTATTCTGTGATCTGTCAGGAAGACTGTAGGACACATGACCAATTGACAGTTTCAGAATTGCCGAATCCTACTGTTTTTGCTGAGATAGAAAAGAGTAGCTTATTTGGAAAAGTGTGCTGATATCGATATCCGTCCACTAGCGTTAGACACAGCATTTGCTTGCTACGAAATATCACCAGCAGTTGATCAAGACTGTTTAGTACCTTTTATTCACTTTCTTATTGATTCATTCACCACATAAAATAAAAAAAAATAAAACTATGCCTCAGAGTAACTATACGCTCTCTAAATAAGGTCTGTGAATTGTGTTCTTTCATTTCTCCGAATATTAATTTTCCTTACAGATGCGATGATATGCGGTTTATGTGCGTGTCTAATGTCCACAACATATGCAGAGTGCATTTACTTTTACAAAGCAAATCTTTAACATTGTGTATACATATTTATGAACATGCAAATGTGAGCAAAAGGAAGGACTGGAGTATATACATGAACATAAGGGAAGTGTGGAAAGGATCATGATGGCAGGTATTATTATGCAAATATGATGCTGGTGGTGTCTTCTTAGCTGCTTCCTAAATAATATGCACAGAAATGAGAGTGACTGCTCTCATAAAACAAGCACTTTGAGGCAATGGAATTAATCTTAGCATAATTACCCTCATCATCATTAATATTTTTCAGTGCGCATGTTAGAACTTTGCAATATGCCTGTATGGAAGGGAATCTATTCTGACTGACACAATCAGACAGACACAAGCAAGCGTCCTCTGAGTATCGATTAGTCTGCATGAGGATCCTGTCAAATTCTTTGCACCTGCTCAGTAGTGAATGCATATTGATAACGTGGTGAGTTACGTATGACAGCGCTCTGTGTTATAATCTGCTGTGAGTGCACAGGTGGAGTTTCCATATCAAGCTATTGAGGGAATGACAGTTTCCTGCGTTGTACCTTTTAAAAGAACACCGACATTTTTTGAAACTATAAATGGTGATTCACCCTGTCCAACCGGGGTATAAATATTTACTTATCTGTCACAAGAATTTGCGAATGAAATAAGACAAAGTGTTCTATACTTAATCAGACAATGGCTCTAAAATACAGCTGCATGCTTGAAAATCCTCATTATCCACTATAAACCAATAATTAATAAAATTCAAACTGCCGTTTCAGTGATGAATCGGCCACTCTGCCTCCACATGCAGTGAGGAGGATGGTTTGAGAGGCAACATCTCCAAAGTTCACAGCTGGACAGTTTCAGCAGTTTGTTGCATCCTGGGGTTTCCAAGTGTCCAGGCTACAATTTGATGGCACCTCCATGCCAGCGAGGTGCCCAGCAGGTTTGACCGAAGGAAGACTCTGCTGACATCAAACCACAAAGGCAAGCGCCGGTGTATGACAGACACTAATGGACTTTTGATTGGGAGGGGGGTTTTATCTGAGAAGGGACAGTGTTGTAATTATGACAAAGGGAGGGTGATAATGTAGCAAAAAATTTGGGGGGGGGGGGGGTATTGTGGCATACGTGCTTGGAGAAAATAATTTTTTCAATACCGACGTGTTTCTCTTAGAAGGTATTTCCACTATCTATCCATCCATCCATCCATCCATCCACTCATTCATTTTCCATCGCTGCCTACAATTAGTAGTTTTGACAAGCCTGGATTCTGTCGCAAGCACAAAGTGACAGAGAGAGTGTTCTGTAATGTTATTTCAAAAATGTTTGCCAGTTTTACATACACTATCGACCTAAGGATTACTTTTCTGTGGGTATTACCTGAGCTTAATGATACTTTACTGTAAAACTGTGGATGAATTTCAGATATAAATATCCAGATCTGCATTGTATGCTGCATTGCTGTAGAGCCCTTTCGTGTGGAATAAGTGCCAGGACAAATTCCACTTTAGCAATGATCAGCCTATAATGTGCTTCTCACGGCACCTAACTGCAAGTAATGAAGGACACATTCGTTAAAATGCTCCTTCCATTTCCCCAGACATACATGCCGGCGACCCTGCTCTTGCTAAAATTATGCAGTGATCTGTCTCACAGAAGGGTTTTCACACTAGAGGAAGGGCTGAAGGTGATATTTTGCCACACGGTTAACATCCATCCATCCATCCATCCATTGACTTCCGCTTATCCGAGGTCGGGTCGCGGGGGCAGCAGTCTCAGCAGGGAAACCCAGACTTCCCTCTCCCCGGCCACTCACACGGTTAACAACTTCTGTTAATTGTCAAAGTCTTTTGCCTCATTGTGTTTTGATATTGCATTTTTAGGTAACATTTTCTATGACTGCCGTGTCTGCAAGAATCTCTAGCTGTCATCTGTAATGTACTGTAGTTATCTTCATAATGCAGTACAAAGCATCCTTAATTCTTATACTGACCACTATAATGCATTATACTGTAAAGGTAACTGTAATGCATTATAGATGAGAGCTTCACTGGAGCCTATGAAGTATTATAATCAACACTATAATGCCTTATAACTGTCAATAGAAGATGCTTTAATGCTTTATTAATTCTTATACTGACCATTACAATGCATCATGAATGTATCTCTAGTGCATTATACAAGAGCTTCACTGCAGCTTATGAAGTATTACAATCAAGACTACAATGCCTTGTATGTCAATAGAAGATGCCGTATTATGAAGGCATTCATTGTGTATTATAGATAAGAGTTTCATAATTCATATTAAACATATTTCTAAGGTGTTATGCCTTTTTATAAATATTTGGAGCCCTGTTTATAATGCTTTATGAATGCATCATAGTGTTATGAATGTGTTCATAGATTCTTATAATCATGGCATTCATAGAAAGTGTTACCCATTTTTAATATGTTTATTCCACAACATGGGGACACTCTAAGTAAATATATATTATGTATTTATGTTACCTTTCTATGAGTACCTTTCCTACAAAAAGGCCACTGAAATTAGTTTGAAACGGCTGGCTAAAAAAACAAACGTGAGACATTTCAGCTTTAATCTGAATTCAGTCAAGATCAATCTAGAACAATATGGTATTTAAACCAGATGGGACCCCATCCATCCTACAGCAGGGTGTTAGAGCTGGAGTTTGAGGCTAAAACGGACAAAATGATTAATGCATCCAAGGTGAACTTAACCACTCAGAAAGACACAGAATAAGTTGTAAATGTGTTTCCTAGGAAAGATCAAAGTGCATATCAAGCTTCTAGAGTGGATTATTGCAAAGCAGTATAAAACCTTGGACATGCTGAACTTCACATTTGGTTTAAAATATCTGAACCATTTTTTCATGGAGGTCAGTCATGAGTTCAACATCGCATGAAACAATCTGCAGTTTCAACCCACTGAAAATGATTTCTACTGGCTGTCACTGGAGATGTTATGCCAATATAATTCCAAATCAGAGACACCTACATTCAAGAGGCACGGAGAAATGAGCTGAAAATAATCCTCTCTAATCTTCATGAAATTCAATTAAATTAATTATGAAATTCTCTCTTTACAGTGCACGTAATACAATTTGCTTTAGATACAGAAGACATCATTGTGTAATGAATGAAGTTAATACTCTGGGAGTGGACTTTCTCTTTAAATAAATATGTAGATAAATAAAACATGACCTTGTCTAACAGTGAACAGTGCTGCCTTTTGACGTTTATCCCCTAGATGGATGATGACTGCCTGTCCGACTGCCCCAGGGGTGTCAAAATCAGGGTGGGGGTGGGATATCGGCAGATTCCCTTCCTCCCAATAAACAAATAAATTAAACAAACAAACAAATAGGAGCATGTTCTTTACCTTTCATTATGAATTCAAACATTACTGAGGCCAATTCTCTGCACGTGCCAAGTACGAAGCCAAAACAGACAGCGCCCTCCACAATTATTGGCCCCCCTTGTAAAGATTTGTAAAAAGGGTTAGAAAAAAATGTACCTGTTACTGAAGCAGCTTCATGTCACGCTGAAAAATGGAGAAAAATCCAACCTTTCATTAACATAAATTTATTCCAAGAAAAAAAATCCTTCATCAAGAAATAATTATCTTAATTATTAATTAAAACAAAAACACATGTGCCACAGTTATTGGTATCCCTGGAAATTATAGTGAACACATTGTAACTGAAGCATGTTTCCCCTGTAAATTGTACATCTTTGAGTTGAGTGGAGTGAATAAGAACCTTGCGTTCATTTCAACGGTTACAGAAATAATAGAAAAGTGGAAAACAACTGGAACTATTAGAAACCTGCCTGGAAGAGGACCCAAGTTTATTTTTCCCTCACGTACAATGAGGAGGATTATAAGACAGGCAAAAAAAAAATCCCCAAGGATGACTGTTGGTGAATTACAACACTAAGTAAAATCTTGAAGATACCACGTCTCTGAAAAAACTATCAGATGCCCCCTTCATGCTAACAGATTATTTGGAAGGTATGACAGAAAAAGCTATATTTGTCCGTTACCCACAAACGTAAACACCTGGAGTTTGCGAAACACTATTACAACTTTGACTGAAACCAAATTCAATGGTCTGATGAAACAAAAATGGATTTTTTTGGCAACAAACATAAGGTGGGTTTGGCATAAAAATAAGGATGGCTATAATGAAATGAACCTTATCCCAAATGCAAAATATGGTGGTTGTGTGATATTGTGGGGCTGTTTTTTCTCCAAAGGCCCTGAAAACCTCATTAAGGTACATGGCACTATGGACTCCAAGAAATACCAGGACATTTTAAATCAAAATATAGCTGCCTGCCAGGAAACTAAAACTGGGCCGTCACTGGATCTTCCAGCTGGACAGTGATCCTAAGCACATGTCCAAATCAACATAAAAATGGTTAGCTGACCACAGAATCAAGCTTCTGCCATGGCCATCTCAGTCCCCTGACCTGAACCCCACTGAAAACCTGTGGGCTGAGCTGAAGAGGAGAGTGTACAAGTGAGGGCCTAGAACCCTGGGTGATCTGGAGAGATTCTGTAAAGAGGAATGGACTCTGATGCCCTGCTCTGTATTCTCCAACCTTATAAAATGTTATAGGAGACTCAATGCTGTTGCACTGGCAAAGGGAGGTTATACAAAGTATTAAATGCAGGGGAGCCAATAATCGAGACACGTGTTTTTGTTGAAAATAATTATTTCTTGATGAAAGATTTCTTTTTCTTTTGATAAATTTATTTTAAGGAAAGGGGTTGGATCTTTCATATCTTTTTCAGTGTGATATGAAACTACTTCACCAAAAGGTGGATTTTTATTAACCCTTTTTACAAATCTCAAAAAAAAAGGGCTTGGTATACCTAGATGGGTGGGTATCGAAGGCAGTACCACATACCCGCTGCTACCCCAGGGGTACCGAAGGCAATGCCACATACCCACAGCTATCTGCCCTGCCACTGAGGGGCTTGCAGCCTTTTCACCAAACCGACAAACAGGATTAGAAGCGATTTTACGGGTTCTGCACTAATGAACAGATTATCCCCCGATTCCCACCCCACTTGGCACCCCCCCAGGGTTCTTTGATCGCCGCATAATCCAGATTGTCTCCTGCAGGCCTGTCTTAGAGCCTGTGTCAGAGCTAATGAGACAGGCCATACAGCTACTGGCACACCAGAGCATCTCTCTGCCAGCACTACGGCTTGACGGTCGCTTTTAAAGCCACCTGACGTCATTGCTTATTTTTTCCAACTTTCAAATATAACTTCTTCCTGTTGCTCTTTAAACGCTGCTTCCATTATTAAACCATTTATACCTGCTAAAGGGACCTATTATCTTCAGACGCTTTGTTTAGGCACGCCGGGGGTGGAAGATCTTCAGCTTAGCGAGTTTAAAACAGGGACCAGCTGCGCCATGATTACTGCGTTGATAATGAAGGATTGTTGAGGGATGGAGCAGGAAGACAATGGGGGCATCAGCGTGGACAGAGGCCCCTGCATATTTTCTAATCAGCTTCTCTTGGCAGGTGCTGTACAGCCGCTATTCCTCCTCAGCGCCTTTTCATTCAGGACCTGTAGAGGCAGGTCTCGTCCCACCTAACCCCTTCAGCGGCGCGTCACAGATGTGCGCAGATGTGCGCTCTGGCCTGCGTGGGAGCATCCGTGACACACTGATTCATGGCTGAGCTGCAGGGCGGCTTATCTAAACGATGGGTTTTCCTCTGTGCAGAAAAAAAACATCTAATTCTACGTCTTCGAACGGTCATTGCGAGTGAGGTGCCTGATGCTGGCGAATATTTCAGCAGGAGAATAAGAGGCATGAAGCGATAAAATCAGCATAAAATCAGCAGCTTGGGATGCTGGGTTGGTGCCTGCACTGTGCCAGCTGACCTACACAAGAAGGTGATGAGGTCCAGCCCAGGAACCTGACAGGGACATGATCTGGTCAGAGGAAGCATCACATAAACACAGCTGCACACTATATTGCCAAAAGTATTGGGACACCTGCCTTTACACACACATGAACTTTAATGATATCCCATTCTTAGTACATAGGGTTTAATACAGTGTTGGCCCACCCTTTGCAGCTATAACAGCTTCAACTCTTCTGGGAAGACTGTCCACAAGATTTATGAGTGTGTTTATGCATTTGACCATTCTTCAAGGAGAGCATTTGTGAGGTCAGGCACTGATGTTAGATGAGAAGGCCTGACTCGCAGTCTTCGCTCTAATTCATCCCAAAGGTTTTCTGTTTGGCTAAGGTCAGGGCTATTTGCAGGCCGGTCAAGTTCCTTCACATCAGACTCACTCATCCATGTCCTTATGGACCTTGCTTTGTGCACTGGTGTGCAGTCATATTGGAACAGGAAGGGTCCATCCCCAAACTTCCCACAAAGTTGGGAGCATGAAATTGTCCAAAATGGCTTCAGATGCTGCAGCATTAAGAGTTCCTTTCACTGGATCTAAAGGGCCAAGCCCATCCCCTGAAAAACAACCGCATACCATAATCCACCCTCCAGCAAACTTACACTTAGCACAAATACAGACCGGCAAGTATTGTTCTCCTGGGAACCGCCAAATCCTGACTCATCCATCAGATTTCCAGACAGGGAAACATGATTCGTTACTCCAGAGAGCACTTCTCCACTGCCAGTCCAGTGGTGGCTTTACACCACTGCATTTGCATTTCACTTGGTGATGTAAGGCTTGGATGCAGCCACTCGGCCATGGAAACCCATTCCATGTAGTTCTCTACACACTGTTCTTGAGCTAATCTGAAGGCCACATGAAGTTTGGAGGTTTGTAGCTATTGACCCTGCAGACAGCCGGCGACATCAGCGCACTGTATGTCTCAGCATGCGTTGTCCCCCCTCTGTGACGCTTCGTGACCTTCCGCTTCGTGGCTGAGTTGTTGTTGTTCCCAGATCTTTCGCAAATGTTTGTAGAAGCAGTCTGCATGCACCGGTGCTTCATTTTATACACCTGCGGCTATGGAAGCGATTGGAACACCTGAATTCAATGATTTGGAGCTATGCCCCAATACTTTTCACAATATAGTGTACGTGTCCAAAGATTGAGCTATACCCGGTTTCATAAATGCTGGTCTAAGACCTCACAAATGCGTTTTGTGGGTTTTAAAATAGAGGGCTGTTGAATTTGAGTGAAAAACATGTACAAGGGCCACAACTAACTCTTTCCCTAAATATTTTATATGAATCCAACCCAGAGCCTTTGATGCCCCCAAGGCAGGGGGGGCAGGCAGTAATCACCCATCTATGGGGTAAGCTTCAGAAGACAGCACTTTTTAGACAAAGTCATTTCTTATTAACCTACATATTTTTTTAAGGGGGAAGTCCAGCCCAAAAGTACTCAGCACAACACTTCATTCATTAAACGATGATGTCTTCTGTATCTAAAGCTACTCCAGGGGTACAGTGACGCTTCGCTGGGGTCAGGTGTTTTCTCACCATAGCAACCATACCACGCCCCCCATACAAACACACACACCATCTGCACCACCAGTTACAGAGGCTCTGGCCAATGAGGCTCTCCTTCTTGAGCGCCTGCACATTAATTGCTCTGGGCTGCCCCAGATGAATCCAGCAGGCTGAGGTTCAGAGACCCGTCTGTTCTTGACACAGAACCACATGGTCACACGTTCCTGTGATCTATGGAGCATTTTTCTCACACATGCCACATGTCACGGTTTATCCCCTCGTATTCTGCAACTATGCCAGTTTTCATATTTAGTTAATGTTTATTGGCCCATAGGCATGGATTTAACGCCTTATAGCTTCATGCTACAACAGCCCTGATTCAGCAAGCATTGAGAGCCGCGGGGTACCAATCAGAGATATTGGCCTTTCTGATTCCCAGTGCAGGATATCTCATTGCATATGAAATGCAGTATGTGCGGCCCAGCTGACAGCCAGTATTTCTCTCCCAGCACTGGAGAAACTGCAGTGGCTGCAGTGTATTAGTGCACAAATGCCTCCACCACAGGGTGAATATTATTCATTCAAAGGGTCAGAAAGACAGACATAGCCTGCTAGGTGAATTAAAATCAGTCTATTAGATTGTTTTGGCCTAGATTGTTCATGCGGGGGTGTAAATTATGATTGAAGGGTCTAACTGACATGAGAGGCCTGTGGTGTGGATGGTTTGAAGTGTTTGGTACCTGATTTAAAACAGGGTTGGGAGTCCTGTTAGCAACCATTGTTATTGGGACTTAGAAACCCATCTGGGGATGGCAAATCTTTTCTGTCACAATATGTGAAGGGTAATAATTTGTTCCAAAGTTCAGTCAGTTAGGTAGCCCTACAAGGAAGAGTGGGGTCTGCGAATGATGACTCAAACGACACAGCCATCCATCTTTCTCTTCCATTGCTTTTCTAATGGTAAAAATTCGTTACAGCTGTAACTTTCGTTAGAATGAAGACAGCTTTAGTATATGAGGATTTTGGCTGATAACTTGAAGATTGCTAGTTCAGTACCTCAGAGTTCAGACCAGACTGCCAACTGTGCAAAACAGAAAAAATAAGCTATAGGTCATGCTGTGAAAATGTCAAAAAAGTTACTACAGTCATCCCTCCAGTTTGGTGAATTTAACGTTCATGGTTTGGGCTATTCGCGAGTTAACCTTGAACAATTAAATGGCAATATTTTTGGATAAAATGTAAGGCAAGAATATATAAACAATACTGAAAATGGTATATTTATAAAATCGCATAATATAATAATTTTAGTGTTATTTGATATTTGTTAGTCTACGTGCATCTTTAATATTAAAAGTTATTTTTGGTTAACTGTGGGATCCGTGTTTTTGTGTATATGGTTTTGGTTGTAATGTGTAAGAGTGGCTGTCTCCATGGAACCATGGAATCTCTCATTTCTCACAGGATGTATCTTTTAAACTTTTCAGTGCCGTTACTTTTGCATTTTTAATAAAAAATGATAAAGTGCATCACAAATTATTATACAGTAACTGTGCTCAAATGAATGAAAGGGATTCTGACATTTTAGCCTAATTCTCAATACAACAATGAAAATATATCATGTATCGTGGGATGGCAGAGCTAGGAAGATCATGCTTTTACTACCCCTCCAAGAAAAAAAGGAACAAAGAAAAACAGGCGACTGTTACACATTTTAAAATGAGCAATAAAGTAATGAGGAAAAAAATCATGTTTAAAAATGTCTTAGCCTGTTGTGGGTACTCACCAGCTTATAGGCTGTACCTGCTTGGTGCACAGTTTGAAATTTCTGAACCGTTTGTGGGATCGTAAAACCTTTAATTTTTTGAACTTCCATACAGTACACCACGGATAACTGAAATAACGGATTCAGGTGTCCCACTGTAATGATTAGCCAATTCGTCATTAATGCGATTAGTTAATTCTGATGAATATTACGACCAATCCATCCATTTTCTGTAAGTGTTTGTCCTATTCAGGATCACGGGGGCTGGAGGCTACAGGCGCAAGGCAGGGAACAACCCGGGAGGGGCGCCGACCCATCACAGGGCACACTCACACATAATTCATACTTATGGGCAATTTGGCCACTTCAATTAACCTCACCATGTTGGGGGGGGGACCAGAGGAAACCCCAGTACAACACTGGGAGAACACGCAAACTCCACATACATGTTGCCATGGTGAACATGTGAACCCAGTCCCAGAGGATTGAGGCGACAGCGATAACCACAACGCCACCCCCATTATGACTAATCATTATGTCGTGTTATTTCTTAAAATATTTTGCTGTACACGTTAATGACCTTTCACATTGTAATCCTCATGGCCTCAAAATAGCAACATGAAAAGAATGAACCTGGCTCTGCATCATTGTATGACCAACACGCTCATGCGCACTCAGATGGGTGCAAGTACATTTGTGTAATACTTGTTCCCACTATCTGTCACTTGCTCCTGGTTACTTAAAGGAAGCCTATCAGGGCAGCACTTGTACCAAAACAGGTAGCTCCTAGATGACTGCGCGTGTCTTACGAATTAGCTGGCTGACTTGTACCAAAGCGGGCAGCTCCTAGATGACTGCATGTGTCTTATGTATTATCTGGCTCACTTGTACCAAAGCGGGCAGCTCCTAGATGACTG
>JAODKF010000147.1:26050658-26067575 GCA_026779585.1 Mormyrus proboscirostris
CTAGATGACTGCATGTGTCTTATGTATTATCTGGATCACTTGTACCAAAGCAGGCAGCTCCTAGATGACTGCATGTGTCTTATGTTTTATCTGGCTCACTTGTACCAAAGCGGGCAGCTCCTAGATGACTGCATGTGTCTTATGTATTATCTGGATCACTTGTACCAAAGCAGGCAGCTCCTAGATGACTGCATGTGCCTTATGTATTATCTGGCTGACTTGTACCAAAGCGGGCAGCTCCTAGATGACTGCATGTGTCTTATGTATTATCTGGCTCACTTGTATAAGGTTAAAGGTACAAGGCATCTGCCAAATAAAGGTAAAAGGAAACACAGATAAAGAGCAGAGGAATGTAAATTTGCCCAGTCATACTTAACTGTTATCACCTAAAGGAAAATTCCATTTCACATTTTAAAGGTATCTCTCGGCTCTGTTCCAAGCACATGCAAAACAATTACTTAAGATTTTCTTTTATATCCCTGTGGCTGGAATTCTTTTTCTTTGACTAAATGCCTTTCTTTTCCCATTACAGATTTAATTTAAATTCAATTTAAAGACATAAGCATCCATTTATCAGCCATATCAACCAAGCTGGGCCAGAAATTTTAGTTGGTGTGGGTTTCTACCTCCCAGATATAGTGATCTTTAGTGAACAGGTTGTTTATACTCATTGACGATCATTTTCTGTATGTAAGACATCAACATCTGTTCAACATGTTTCTGCGAGACAGGGGAGTGCGTGTTTATTTCTGGGGTGTAGCGCAGTCAGTACCCAACCCCCCCCCCCCCCGATCTCTCACTCCAGGGCTAATTATTAATGATGTGAAACAGCCTGCCTTTCCACTGCCGAGTGAGAGGGAACAGAGCCGGCGTTTCCCCACTTGTGGAAACAGCTGTGTTTGCGGCTCGTTCCTCTTCCGTAGCAGAGCGTTAATAAGCCGACTCCGCCCTCAAGGCCCAACCATCCCAGCCCAGAACGTCAGAACAGTCACACATTCTGACGGCTCCCAGCGTCAGCCTCCCGTTCACGTGCTGACTCTGCTGGGATATTTCTTCATTGCAGTCGATCGTAAACAGGCTATGGGCCCCCGATGGGCACATAACAAGCTCAAAGAGAACGTATTTGCCTGGAAGGCAGTGTTACAGCCAGCTTGGGGACTGAAGAAGAACATGCCGCAGGATAAAAATACGTGTAACACCTTCAGTTAGTCTCGGACTTAAGAAGAAAAAGCTGGTGCTGGTCATATAACAGAAAGAAGAGAAATGAATCCAAGGTGCATCCCGGCCCTGGTCTCGGTACAGCTGTGGCCAAAAGTTTTGAGAATGACACAAATATTTATTTTCACAAAGTCTGCTGCCTGTTTTTATACTGGCAATTTGCATAAACTCCAGAGTGTTATGAAGGGTGATCAGAAGAATTTTAAATAATTGCAAAGTCCCTTTTTACCGTGAAAATGCTAAGCTAATCTCAGAAAATCCATTTCCACTGCATTTCAGTCCTGCCACAAAAGGGCCTGCTGACATCATTTCAGTGATTCTCTCGTTATCACAGGTGACGGTGTTGATGAGGACAAGGCTGGAGATCACTCTGTCATGCTGATTGGGTTAGAATAGCAGACTGGATGCTTTAAAAGGATGGTGGTGCTTGAAATCATTGTTCTTCCTCTGTTAATCACGGTTACCTGCAAGGAAACACGTGCAGCCATCACTGCTTTGCACAAAAAGGGCTTCACAGGCAAGGATATTGCTGCTAGTAAGATTGCACCTAAATGAACCATTTATCTGATCATCAAAAACTTCAAGGAGTTGTACTTTTGCTTTCACTGTACGGTGTCCTTGAGTGTCCAAAAAGGCGGCTATAAATAAAATGTATTATTATTATTATTATTATTATTATTATTATTATTATTATTATTATTATTATTAGTTGTTGTGAAGAAGGCTTCAGGGCACCCAAGAACGTACCAGGACCGTCTCCTAAAGTTAAGTCAGCTGCGGCATCGAGGCACCGCCAGCGCAGAGCGCGCTCAGGAATGGCAGCAGGCAGGTGTGAGTGCATCTGCAGTGAGGCAAAGACATTTGGAGGATAGTCTGGTGTCAGGATTGGACTGCTGAGGATTGTCTTAGAGTCGTTTACTCTGATGAATCCCCCTTTTCGATTGTTTGGGGCATCCAGAAAAAAAATTGCCCCGGAGAAGAAAAGGTGAGCGCTACAGTACCATCAGTCCTGTGTCACGCCAACAGTAAAGCATCCTGAGACCGTTCATGTGTGGGGCTGCTTCTCAGCCAAGGGAGTGGGCTCACTCGCAATTTTTCCTAAGAACGCAGCCATGAATAAGGAATGGTACCAAAACATCCTCCATGAACAACTTCTCCCAACATCCAAGAACAGTTTGTTGAGGAACGATGCCTTTTCCAGCGTGATGGAGCACCGCGCCATAAGGCAGAAGTGATAACTAAGTGGGTCAGGGAACAAAACATCGACATTATGGGTCCATGGCCAGGAAACTCCCCAGACCTTAATCCCATTGAGGACTTCTTGAGGTAACTCCAATAATCAATGCTTGGTCAATCCTCAAGAGGCAGGTGTACAAACAAAAACCCACAAATTCTGACAAACTCCAAGCATTGATTATGCAAGAATGGGCTGCCATCAGTCAGGATTTGTCCCAGAAGTTGATTGACAGCAGCCAGGGCGAATTGCAGAGGTCTTGAAAAAGACACAGCATGCCCAGCACAGGAAATATTGACTTTTTGCTTAAAGCTAATGTATTTGTCAATAAAAGCCTTTGACACTTATGAAATGCTTGTAATTATACTTCAGTTCCACAGAAACATCTGAGAAAAGGATCTACAAACAATGAAGCAGCAAACTTTGTGAAAACCAATACTTGTGTCATTCTCAAAACTTTTGGCCGATAGATAGATAGAGAGATAGATAGATATTATAAAAATATAATTTAAAAAGTAAAATATGCATGAAATATATAATTATACTTAGATAAAACTTACATGACTTATAATATACGTGGGTATTAGGATTTGGGTTATGCCCATAAAATTGAATGGATGTGTGTGTGTGTGTGTGTCTGTGTGTGTGTGTGTGTGTGTGTGTTTCTGTGTGGAGACTGTGCCTCAAGACACCGCAATCCCTGCCCCCAAAGGACACCCACCACTCTTTCACAGGATGATCCCCCCTGACAGGAAAAATCACTGCAGAGATGATATACATACACAGCACCCCGCACTCAACCTCAGGCTATAGTGGGAATTCAAAGTATGGATCATCAATGTGCGTCAATCATAACCATAAGGAACTTATACATGAAAGATATATATTTAATAATTTAATAAAACAAATAGAGGGCATGCATTTTGATACTGATCTGAAGACTATAAATACAAACTGAATTTTTAGTAAGAAAATTTTATAAACCATAATGTCATGATGCAGTGTTGAGTTTCCTTCTCGAATGGTCATTTTACAAAAACGCTGAGCAATACAAATAATATATCATCGGATAATAACCTAGCGGAAAAAGTCAGCTACTGCTGACACTGTCATAACTACACCAAAATAAAAACGCATTTTAAAGATTTCATGCTACGAAACATAAAATGTAATGTAGTGTACTGTTCTGTTTGGGGTCATCAAACACTGGATAACTGGAGCTAATTGCTGTATATACTGTATTTGCTGGGAAAACACTGGATGGGATACTGTGAGCTGGACCCAGATGAGTGGAGGAGGATGGATGGATGGATGGATACCAGCCCATCATAACATACATATATTCAATTGTGGGCAGTTTAGAGATGTCGGTTAAGGTAGAACTCATATTTTTGAACTGCAGGAGGATGTTCAACCAACTCTTCGTGTATGTTAAATGAATAACCATTACAATCATTGATGAGCATGCAGTGCATTTTCTGCCTTATAGCATGTTAGAAATGCTTACTGTACGTTTTCTTAACACAGCATTGCTCTCTTTTCCCTGTAACACTGACTAAGGAGAATTGCTCCTTTGCATACTGTAAAATATGTCTCTAAATAAAACCACTAAACATATGGAGGGATGACACGTTGTCGGTGAGCATCTGCAAGGTGAGGCAGGAAGCGGCGGCCCGATCGATGATGTATTAATACAGAGGGTATGCCGACTCAGTCTTCCGGCTGCTGAGGAGCCGGCATTTATACCGGCGATTCAGAACCGCTATTGCTCATGTCAGCAGTATGATGATACACATTAATCTTACATACTTAATTCAAAAGCATAAAAGCTGTGCTGTTTATGATTCATACTATGAGACAGTTCTTATCAAAAAAAGAAGAAAAGGAATGAAAAAGGAAATTTAAAATCTGACCAGATTTATTTTAAAGTACAAGGTCTTAGCTGAGGAACTGCACGGCCCTAAATGAGTAAAAAGTTTTTGTCACTGTGACTAACACTGCACGACCTCACTAGGCCCGCATGGACAGGCTAATCTTCTGTGTTTCTCCCAGTTTCTCTTATTTGAAAAGGGGATAAATTTGGTACTGGACAGCCACTGATTACAGCTTTTCCTTTGACAGAATGCAACATTATAACAATGTCATGACATGAAAAGAGAAAAGTCCAAAATGAAATATACGCCTGGAGATTCAGCAGTAGCTTAACAATTATTGATTAGACTAGAAATTAAACATATTCTCTCTAGAGCTGTATGTAGGGTCTGGTAAGATTCTGGTAAGAAGTGGTAACCTCACTTTCCATACAGACTTGACAGACCCTGGCCATTAATAATAAGTTAGAAATGGCACACAGAGTTTGGAATTGGATGATTAAGCACCACACTCCGCAAATTAACCAGGACTCAGGATAAGGTAACCCTTCACCTCCCCAAAGAGTAGATAATCATTACTCCTGTTTGACAAATGCATCGAACAATTGCTTAAGACATGGCCTGTTTACTTTGGGACCTCCGCTTTAGGGTCATTAATCAAGCCTTTCGTTTCAGACAGCTGAACTGCTCTCTGCTTGCCTGTCCAAGCTCACACGCACCCGAAGGCAGGACTCGGCCGGTCATGCACACATCTTACCGGAGACACTGTGCCTTCCGCAGTTATCACCTGCAGATGTTCCATGTCTCCATAGACTGTGGGCCTGTTAATTGACAGTGTACAAGCAAGAGCACGGGTACATTGTTTGTGAGGTCATCGATTGGCATATTAATTTATCAGACACTAAGACTTCAACTTTTTATTTATTTATTTACTAAAAAGTAGAATAATGTGTCCAGGAGGATTCAATTTTTGATTGCATTTTTTGTCTTGCGCCATATTGCCACATATTGGCCCTCACTCTGTTCTGCATTGCCTAAGGCAGTAGTTGTCATGGTTGCTGAAACTGAATATCTATGCTTTGTTCCCCACAGTATAATTAAAGAAAATTTATTGAAGTTTCACAAATTAGGATCTGGGTAATGCTTCTGATACCTCAATAGAATTATAGGAATGTTTTATGTAATTTTAAAAAAGTTAAACTAAAGTTTTCTGGCTGGTTTATTATTAGTTATAGTATTAATATTAATACTACTTGTTACACTTACTCTTTTCCATTGGATCACACCAGGCAGCAATTGACGGTGAATGCTGCCAATCAGTCACTGACAGGCTGGGTCAGCTACTATTGGTCACTTAGCTCTTTCCCTTTGGGTTACACCAGGCAGCGATTGGCAGTTAGCAAGCCCACCCACTGTCCTCATTTCATCTGTCACTATGCATCACTAGCGGACCATGAGTTCATGTGTTATTTTGGTGTGGTACCAAGCGTCTAGATGCTGTGTCGTGTCCTCAGAAAGTGCCACCCCCCCCCAGCATAGAAACCTAGTGACTCCTATCCAGCAGCCTGTCTGGGGAGGCTGTCGATGAAAGACACAGGTATTGGGGAGCCAGAACAATGTCAATCTTAGCGTCACGGTTATTTGTTCATTTAGACGTGCTGTGCACTTTCTACTGGCAGGGCATTCTCTCAGCGTTCATACCAAAGATCAAACCCTGAATGATTTGTTTGTTTAACACCGTGACTATGTGATTTTTAGGGTACATTCACAATTAAAGACAAAATCCCGCATTCGGTTTTCTATCAACAATTCATGTCATATGCAAGTCGTACAATAATCATAATTATGTAATGCAGTAAGAAATAAATTGGTCATGTAAATACATGATCATCCATTGAGTGTATCCTAATTAACTGCAGGTTACCATAGCAAAGCACAATATACGATATTATAGGTTACCATAGCAGCTGGTGGCACTCCTCCATAAATGACCTCATTGCTCTCTCTACTGCAGAATTCTGAAGCAGTGCTTCAATTTTTTTCCTGTTTCACAAAATGCTGAAGAAAGTTAAATTTATTAGACTACCTCTGTCTGTCTTGCTGATTAAGTCACAAATGAAGAGGGGATGCAGATTCTTATGATTATTACTCATTTTTAGCTTTGCTGGGGCTTTTATTTTAAACAGGCTGACAGTATGTAAGAGTTAATGCACAACAAGCTGCATATTATGCTTGAAACATAGTTCTCTAAGATTTGAGAATTCTGTGATTTGCTACCTGGAATATATATGTTAATACTTGAGAAAAATGAATTATTGCTATTTTAGCTTTATGGTCTGTAGTTTCTTCTTGAGGCTTTGAGGACATTTCGTCTCTGTATCGACCAAACTGTATATTTCTCACTGCTGTCAAAACGGTGGAGTTGATGCTTCTTGACTGCTTCTTCATATGAAGTTTCTATCAATGATAGATATTTTACAGTGAATTTGTATCCTTATTCCTGGAGAAAAGAACAATGTAATGAAAATAACAACTGATACATATCGACGCAGCTAAATAAGTAATCTTACCAGGACACCTAAGAAAAAGCAAAGTAACGGTGAAAATCTTGGTGCTATCTGAGCAGAGTTCGCCACATGCCAAAGCCAATCCACAAGTAGTGTACTATGTACTGTAGGTCATTACATTGGGTTCCTAGTAATGGAAAACCATTAAACTGAGATTCATTTACATTTTTATTTCTCTGACAATTTAAGCTGTTACCAAGCAACCAGAATTTTAATTCAGTCTGTTTTGGAATGAATCAGCAAAATGTATAAGCATTAAACAGGACATAGTGCTGATGTGATTAATGTTAGACACTGAAAAGAGACCCCCCCCACACACACACACAAACACACACACAGAGAAACTCAAATTCACTGAAGAGTAGCTGCCTACAAAATTAAAGATGCATTGCACTGCATTCATTCATTCATTTTCTGAAACCGTTTATCCACAGTCATGGGGGGTCCGGAGCATATGGGCACAAGGCATGGAACAACCCAGGATGGGGCACCAACCCATCACTGGGCACAATCACACACCTTTATTCACACACCGACACCTGTGGGCAATTTCGGTAACTCCAATTAACACATTTTCAGACTGTGAGGGAAACCGGGGTACCCAGAGGAAACCCCACAAGGACACTGGGAGAACATGCAAACGCCCCACACACAGAACCCTGGGGAAGACTTTAAGCCAAGTCCCAGAGGTGTGGGGAGACAGTGCTGACCACTGAGCCACTATGCCACCCCTTGTACTGCATTATAAAGGCATTATTGTGCATTATTGCTTCATAGCACAGTCATAATGCATAAATATGGCTATAATGTTTATACCTTTTTATGAATAGTTATAGCCATGTTTATAATGCTTTATGAATGCATTATGAAGGTATCTATAATGTATTGTAATGACTGCTTTAAGTAAAGTATTACCAATAATTTTCTAGCAGCTATTATATTGTACTGTAATTTACAATTAGGTGTTTAAACTGCAGGGAACCAGTCAGTCACTAGCAGTACACAATAAAAATTCTGCATTATGCCAAATGCAAAACACGAGTTTCTGTGTATAATAAAACCACTATTGGCATTCAAGGACATAAATCTTGAAATGCATTTTGAAAATATTCTTATTGCATAATTCTATCTATGATGAATGATAACTTGGAAGGTGACAATGAGCCCAATGCAGGTTGCAAAGAGCAGCTCGTGTCTTTGGACTGTAGAGGAAAGCGGCTGAACGGCACGCAGAGAACGGACCTGGCAGGCAGCCCGCAGCGCGAGAGCTGAGGCTTCAGAGATTCCATCTCAGCCACCAGCCAGACCATCCTAGCAGAATCCATTCTTACCTAGCAAATAACTAGCAAACTGTTGTTTGTTTCCAAGGTTTTTGAAATTTTGTTTGATATATTTGGTCTTGACTGATGTACTTCCCTATAACTAGACAGTGAGGGCATTAAATTGCCTGATACGCCGTAGGAATTGATGCATGTGAAATGAAGCAGCAGCATTCGCTTGGTGCGGGCAGTCATTTCTCAGACATGAGCTGTGACACGTGGCGGAGTGACGCGTGTCCCTTGGCCGCGGCCAATCGCCAATGGATTTTCCATGGACCTTCCCGCACTGGTATCTACATCGCCTTCCTTTCTTCCCACTTCTCTGTTACACTGACCCAACTAGACATTGCACCGCATGTAGAACTTTACTGGAAAATGTACAAACAATTCACACCAAAAACTTTCATGTCATCAGCAGCCTTTGTTGCGTGTAATTATCCCCTTTTTTGAAGAGCAATTTAAAACAAACAAAAAGATTCCAGTGCTATTCCTGTCTCGAGCCATTTCAGAAATAGTGCACCAAGCAGAATATAATTATAAGTCATCTGCTCAAAAACATCCATGAAAAGATTATGAGATGTGTGTGCTTTAAGAGAGACTATGCTTTTAGTGTTTTGCCATTTTAGTGCATTCCTTTCAGGCCATAATGAGGAACACAGGAGCACTCTGCCATTTTCTTTGTATCTTTCTCAGCGAAATATGCATGTAGTCCATTTCTTGTTCCTTTGTCATCTTCAGTACGTTACCTTTCTGTCGCAACACAACAATATCTGCTTTTAGTCACGTAGTTTTACTATTTCAATATTGTTTTGAGCCACTACAGCTTAGTTTATTTCTATCTGGCAACAGTCACATTAATTCTCCTTTCACGTTCGAGACTAAGTGAAATTCTTGTGTATAAGTAAAATACAAAACAAAAAGTGAAATTAACATAATCGATATGATTTCTAATAAGCCTTATTCGGGATATTCATCAGTTCCCAGTGAGCTATGTGTTGTCAACAACTGCCCTTAACACAATAAGTAACTGATCCAGTCTTTTGACAACTGCACTGCATTTTGGCCACCAATTCCTTGGCCTATTTGAAATTCTGAGAAGTTGTCGTGTAGCCCCTGCACCAGTACTGGTTACATTTGTACCTGGGCGTTCATCAGAAGCTTGGCCTAGCTGCAATTATGTCTAGTTGACTCCTTGACAGCTCGTATGTCTGTAATGCGCAATTAGCCTCACTTTGGACAGAAGCGTCTGCAAAATGCATAAATGTAAAAGGACCTCTGTTAGTTGCATCATGCTGCAAAGTGCTGACTATCAGGCATCTCTTTTATAACTGACACAGGCTTCTGATTGGCATGCAGCCTGATTTACCTTTGTAGCTGCTTATGTAACAGTTGCTGAGTTACTTCAAAGCTAAAGTTCTTTTTTGACTTCCAAAAGTACTAAATTGTTAAAATTATTATGGGATAGGTTCATTTAAATTTAACATGCCTCACGACGGACTTGTTATGGCACAGTCAGCCCGCTGTTGAGTGTTTGATAATGTTTGTGGGGGAAATTGAGCCAGACTCAGAAGCGGAATGATTTACAGATTCCCCACACCAACTAAACTGTCGACCAAGCTCTGTAATTGCTTTTATAAAAAATTCTGAAAATAACTTAAATAAAATTAAATGCCACAATGTAAGATATGTAAATCACTTGCCATAAAAGAGAAGCTAAATAATTATAGCAGTAAAATAGCAATAAAAGCACATTTTCATGCTTTTATATGCTTACTAAGTTCATGATTTTTAAGGGAGTTAACTTCAATTGTGGATAAATGCTGTGGATTAAACAAGGCGAGAATGGAATGCTGGGACTCAATCATCAGTGGGAAGCCTGTATTACTACAGATGGGGAAGTTTAATTACTGCATTTCACCGGGGTTTGATCCAGCTATACATTACCCAGCAAACAAGCGTGAGACTGCAGAAAATGCCACTGGGCAGTTTTCCATTATGACCAGCTAGTGGAAAATGGCATCCCATCTCAGTTTAGTCCTGGCCTGCTAATTGCAGATATTGATTTAACAATGCACTGAAGAACTCTTAAGGTGAGTGCCTCGTTAGTTATACCCGAGCTTCACTACTGCTCTCCTGTTTTTAAATTTGCTTAACTTGTATTTAAAATGTATTTAACTTGTATTTAAAATAACTTTAAGATCTTAAAGTTTTAGGCTTCAAGCTTGTACATTATGCTTGCTGATATTAAATACAACATCAGGATTGAAGTTATGATCTTCTGTGTTGTTTACTTTGCCAGGGAAATGAGATCTCCCAAGTTTCATATGAGAAATAACACGATCCTTTACATTACCAATAAAAGCACATAGACCATACCTGGACTACTACAGTGTTTGGATTTCCTAGATAATGATCATGGTGTAATGTCTATTTATGGCAGTGATGCTTGTTTGAGTGTCTTTTCCTTTGAGATGGCTCACCATAGACCAAAGGTTCAAGTACACAAAGGACTTAAACTTCAATAGTGATATAGAATGAGCTGCAAATTGTTGCATTCACACCAGACTGATACTTGTATGTGCAATAAATGTCAGTCTCTTTTAGCACTCTGATACATAATTTCAATTATTAGTCACTGACATTTCATTTTGTGGTTTTAGTAACAATTATTTTCTAAAACTAAATGCACATTTGTCAAGCATCTCACATGCTTTTTGCAAGAAACTGCCAAACTACACATCAACAAAACGCTCATTCTGTACCTGTATAAAACTCAACAATATGAAATAATCAGCCACCACATTAACCTGTAGGAAAATATTTTGTTTACTGGTGTTGGACAGAATACATATTTAGTTATGATTTGTATACATCTGTTTGTATATGATTTGGTCTTACAATAGATTCTCCCCTTAATTTTACTTATAGCCCATGTTTTTCTGGGTGACTCATAATGACAACAGCTTTGACATTTTGTTTTTGTGAAAAGGGCTGATTAGGACGACTCAATTAGACAGCATTGGAAAACTCAGTTGACAGCTATACATCTGTATGGGCATTTGCTTGTGCTGCTGCTGCTTCTGTAATCCTATCACTTTAAGAACATTAAATCGACTAAGGAAGGCCTAAGAGAAAAGGCCGTAGTACAGTCTAATCTGGAGTTCAGAACCAAACACAAGAGATGCAGTCATTATTGCCTTTCAGTATATTGTGCCTCTGCATGGATCCACCGTACATAATGCTGTAGCTTTGTTTTCACCCCCAAAGGCAGAATCTGGAACTGCCAGTTCACCAAGAAAAGGGTTAACTACATAATAACCCATATTCCACATTCTGTTGCTTATAGCGACTTGGATTGCGTCCGAAACCACCTGCTGCTGCTCGTTCCCTGTCTCACGGTTATGAAGCGTCGAGGCTCACCTTCTGGAATATTGGTTCCTTTCCCAGTATCTAGGTTCTGTTCTCCAGAACTTATAATGCCACCTTCTTTACCTTATGACTCTGGAATCTTGATGGGTTATTCTAGCGTACACTTAGGTGACATTATCACAGCCTCCTTTCTTCATTCTACATCTGCCATCATGCCCATTTCCTTGGACTGGCCTTTACTCACATGGCAATAACAGCAGCCCCGTCCTCCCACTCTTGGACCCGTCTGACCGTTTTCGCTTGACGAATCATTGTTCTGTGCTACATGTTTATTCTGTCTCCTTTTAGTCTATATGTCATGACCTTGAATTCCAACCCGCCTCCTAACTTTTCCCAACCTCCATCTTCTCCTTCATGACATTCCCTTTATTCACTCTGCCCCATTTACTTTAGGTTGCCATCAATATTGAGTTGCACTCACCACCCCTAAAGTCTAATTCTCAAAATATATTGTAAAAAATGAAGTTCCACATAATGATAAAAAAAGAAAGTTCATATGTGTTTCTTCAAAAACTAACTGATATCATTGTACTCGTAACGTCCGGCTATATAACTCCAAAAGCTGCTTTAAATGGTTACCAGAAGTACAATTCCTAAATCTAATCACTCAATCTACAATCTGGGTTGCATGAAATATATTTAAATTATATAAACATTTTCTTATAAACATTGCATTATATATATTATTTTTTATAAAAGTACTTATCTGTAACAAGCTAAGCCTTATATTGTGGACATCACAGTATTTTGAACATGTATTAGGGCTGGGAATCAATTACATATGTTAACTGATTAATCACACAGGTAGCTGTGATTAATTGCAATTAATTGTATTTAATATTAAAACTTACAATCAAAAATATACATACACTGGATCCCCAAATTAACGCAGAATTAACACAAGGGGTAGCATTTTATTCAATCTCATGAACTCGTTACCGTAAAATTATTTTGGAAAAATAGCCTTCATTGTGCCCCTGGGTTAGGCACAGGACCTGTGCAGAGTTTGCATGCTCTCCTCCTACAGTCCAAAAGTGTGCTGGGTAGGATAATTGGTGACTCTAAGTTGGCCCCGTAATTGTGTGCATGTGAGTGTGTGCGCCCTGCGGTGTGTTGGCGACTGCCTGGGGTTGGTTCCTGCCTGCAACAGTTGTTCCCAGGATAGGCTCCTCCCCCTCTCCCCCCACAACCCCAATTGGAATTAAACGGTAACAATGATGGATGGATGGATGGATGGATGGATGGACTTCATTCTGTAAACTGTCGGTTTCGCCTCCGGGGTAGTTCATTAGGTTTGTTATGTCAACATTTCTTTCTATAATAAAAGTATTTCGTGAAATTCAGGGCAAGAGTTGCAAAACCAATAAAAATTTAGCCAAAATATACATCTTATAATACAAATTGATTGTTTATTGTGAGTTTCATGCAGTTCTTAATTTGTGGCAGAGCTTGCAGAGCCCCACTCAGGAGCTCTGACCCAGAGCAGTCTGCACTCCACCACCACAAATATACATAATTAAACTTTTGAATGAATGTATATTCACAAGATCTGTGGTTTCACATGGCAGACCCACCTCAATAACATCAAAATTATAATCTGGTACAATTTCATCCATCACGTCATTGCACAGCCTACTGTACGTGCAGTCAGATTCTCACAGGACCACGGTTATCTTATCTATTGTAATTAGAGTTACCAAATTGCCAATAGGTATGCATGTGTGAGAGACTGTTGTGTGAATGTGCCCTGTCGTGTGTTGACACTCCATCCTGAGCTTCTCCCTTATGCCCATAGCCTCTGGAATGGGCTCCAGACCCCCCCCAACCCTGAACAGAATAAGCAGTTTTGGAGGATGGATAGTTTAAGGGTTTAACTTAAACTCATGATGTACAGATTATTTATTTCCAACGAAAATACTACGTGCAAGTAATGCTTTCAAAAAGAAAATAAAACAAAAATATTGCAATAAAAGAGAAAATTCTATTGTAAGGGGTATTAAACAATTGTTTTTTTTTAACAACACACCTTAGCGATAATTGGTGTGTAGGTCTATCACATGTACATGTGATTGCATGTACTCAAGAAGATCAAAACACTATTTAATCTCCACTGCCTGATCAGTCTAAAACATTAAACCTATTTGACAAATGGTTCTAAAACCATAAGCCTTAATTACAACCACTGAAAGTATACATTATAACATGAAACATTTTAAGATTTTAAGCTGTCAGCCTTCAATAAAATAAAGCAAATGTCGCAAAAATCATGCGCTGTTTACCCTGTGTAAGCCTCGGTCTGGCACTTTTTTAATAAGAAAACAAAACAGGTGGCAGCAGCTTCCCCATGAGACGCTAACTAAATGTTTTGATTTTAGCTCTGAATTCTGGGATTCTGTGCAACATCATGACCTAAGCTCTCATGCTGTTTACAACCAGGAAGGCATTTATAGTTCTCTTAAAATGTATACTCATACTGTTCTCCCATTTGGTTAACAAAATACTGCACGCATTGATGAGATACAATGCCAAAGCTCTGATATCTGTTATTATTGCAGTTCAAAATCAATCTGGGAAATACTTATAATACTCATATTAATAGAGATTAAGGGTATAATGGTTTTGAAACTGAAACTGCAATACAAACGTCAATGTCCTCGTATTGGAGTTCCAGAAGAAGGAACTTTAATATACTCCAACCTACTGCTGCAGGTGCAGACTGTTGAGCTCTCATTACTGTACAATACTAATGTTACAACTCTTTTTTGTCACAAGAAACACTGTGACACATGTAAATGTCATGACCTGCGCGTCCAGTCCTCGTGTGTGCCACGCCCCCTCATCATCCACGTCTGCTTCCCCGATTGTGTCCAGCTGTTCCCCGTTAATTCAGCTTCTGTTGTGTATATTAGTCCGTGTCCTCCTCAGTCTAGCGTCGGTCATTAATGCATTGTGCTTCGCTGTGGTCCCATTAAACCCTCATTTCCTGTCGTCCTGCCTGCCTGCCTGGTCTTTGGTCGCTACTCGCCTGCTCGACCAGCGCGACGCGTGACAGTAAATCTGTTATACTGTCTGTTGGCTTGGTTATACAGAATCTCGACAAATATGCTTGATAGCAGAGAACACAGAATTTATATGTTTATACGTTATGCCTCAACCCTGAATAGAATTAAAAAATTGATGGATGGATGGATGGATGAATGACTCTTATGATGTTATATTTTTTAATAATTTACTTTCCGTAGGCCTATTTATGTTTATAATTTGCAGATAAGCATTTCTTAGGTCCTTCTGTGTGTTGGCACCTGCCCAGGGTTGATTCCCGCCTGCGTCTGTTGTTCCCGAGATAGGCTCCGGGCCCCCCAGCGGTTACGATAATGGATGGATGGATGTTTTGTTATTCAGACCCATTAACAGACACATTGCCTTTGCTTTACAACCATTATTAAATATGTCTGCTTGCATATTTAAAAATAAATTTCAAAACAAATTCTGTGTTCTCTGCTGTACCAAAATTGTACCGGACCGTGAAACCAAAATTGCAGATTTTAACCTTACCGTGAATTTGTGGTACCGCAATATCCCTAAAAGAGGCAGACATATCACGCTGGCTTTCCTGCCCTTCTCTTTCCAAAATGCATGTCCTTTAATATCAACATTTGTAATCTGTGCTAAAAAAAATCATATGCAGAAATAGTTTTATTACATGAACTAATTTATATTTGTTACAGTCATTTTGACGCAGTAGCAGCGTAGTAACCTAGCTTTTGTTAGCTGCTCTATAGGGAAAACACTTGCAGCCCACTGCTGCATTACATTCAATAGGGACCAGATTGTTCTGTCCTTCTATGAAGCTCCTTAGCTTTCTGTAGCATGGTACACTTTGGATGTAATCTTTTGGGTGCTTTTCATAACTTCTCCCCAGTGAGTGTTTCACCGCTACGTGGTCACCCTGTGCACTCATTTTCCCTGCGGCTCAGCATTATTTATTCCTGGTATTATGACTTTCGAACCACAAGTTACACAATAGTTCGTGCTTGGGTTAAATCCTACTGACTTCCCTACTCATTCATGCGGACTGTTCCAACTCATAGCAGAACGTAGCTGAAAATTGATTGCTCTTCATTCCCCATTGCTGGGTACTTAGTGAGCTCTGGCTTAACCCTCGGGAGGACATATATGACTCAATAGGTGTAACCCAGTGTGTGGACACATTCATCCTGCATTGACTTGGAATCATAACCAGGATGTAGGTTCCAGGCTGTCTGACACTCTCTCCTGGAGAGACTTTTTCGAAGATGATATATATGTGAAGAGTAAAGTTTATTTAATCGGCATCTCTGTAAAATGATATTGAACAATAAAAAAATCAGCTTGTCATTTATTTAACAATTATTATTTCCCATATTTAACGTCAACAGCCAGTAACCGTGTGGACAGTATTTCTCTGGCTTTCAGTCTAAAAGGTTCTCTCTGCTGTACCTTCCTACTTTCCAGTCATTTCCTGGGCCATGTCATGCTTGTAACTATCAAAACTATTCAAACATAAACAACAAAGCATGTTTTCCAATATCAGCATTTTCTGTAGAAGGATATTTCTGATATCAATCACTTTTCATTAACTATTTCTATTGTGGCCAGGAAGGCAATTCATTTTTCTAAAAAGTAAAGAATGTAGAGGAGATCTGTAGGTGCTGACATCTTGAACTGTTATATATTATTCTGACCAATTTGGGTGTAATTAGAAACAGGAAGTGTTTCTTTTCTTCAAGTTTTACCAACTATTATTCAGGAAAATATTGGTTGATAGCAAACGGATATGGGATTTTCAGATAATAAAAAGTCCCTTTTTGTCAGACACAACCAGCTCTTATCCACTCTTCTGTTGGGAAAATTTAAAGTACATCTTACAGTTTGTACCTGAGTTTGTTGAAGTACTTTTTTAAAAAGGGGACAAGGAGTATGGTGAGGACTTCTTGGCTAGTGTTTTTACTAACCAAAAACCCATTTCCTCTTTGTATGTTAGAAGAAAAAAGACATTAGTCAAGTTCTTGTAAGCTTTTTGGTTTTGTTTTGTTGTAACTCATTTTCAGAGATGTGGGATGAAAGTGCTAAAATTGGTTCTCTGGCAACATTTCACACTTTTTAATAGACATAATGCTCTGCAATGCTAACCTTGTTTGTTATGTTTTTTAATGGATCTTGGGGGTGACAGGGTGGTATAAGTATCCAGGGGGACATGCTGGATGAAGAAAAATTCATGGGGGGGGGGGGGGGGGTAC
>JAODKF010000147.1:26093690-26117659 GCA_026779585.1 Mormyrus proboscirostris
ACTGGACTAAGTGCAAATCTATCAGGGACACAAGCAGAGGACAGCCTTGACAAAACGCAGGTCCATCACAGGACACAGCCTGAATGGGATGCCAGTCCACCACAGGGCATAAGGCAGGCGAAACCCTGGGCGATATTTACCTGTAAGTCCACCAAAGGACACACGCTCAAATACGATGTAAAATTTAGGGTTACCCGTTATTGATAACAGTTCCATTTTTAATTTCTGACTATAAGAGTAATTAATTTCCACAGGATCTCAGATGTCATTGTGTTTTAAATTAAAGCACACGGAAAATCTGAATTGCTTGTACGGAATTCATATGGACGACTATGGCCATTTTAAGCCTCCTCCCATTTTAACAATCTCTACAGTACCTCTTTACTCTCTCTATCTCTTACAGTTCCTCCTCATACAATGTTGTGATTCCATTCACTTGACATCTGTGTTATCTCTCCTTTGCTTGTTATCTGAATCATACCAGCTTCCTTCAGAGTGATTTCATCTATATGATCAAAGGATTTACAGATCTGAAAATAATCATGTTCAGGTCAAGGGAAGCAGAAAAACTACAGGCATTTTTAAAGTACTGTGAAACACTAATCTGAGAAAATGGCTGGGGTAATGTGTCCGTTATTATAATCCTGAGAAAAATGCTTTTCTCAAGCTCAAATATAATATTATCAGATACCAACCTTGTGGTGTTTAAAATGGCAACACTGGGACAGTATAGCTTGATGTAATAATAATGGAGTTAACAGAATCGATTTATCACTTACTGTGCAAATACTGTGCGATTTGTGGACAGTCCTGTAAGAGATCTAGCATTTGTCTCCAAGGTGCAAAGCAATTCATCAAGCAGGTGACCTGCTGCCTAAGTAAAACACTTATATCCAAAAATACATAGATTGTTGTCACCAAGGCATATATGACAGTTTCAATAAGATACAAATTCCCACCTTTATATTCACAATTAATTATGATGTTAGTTAGCCAGCTGTCTAGCTCTCAATGTCATGCTGTTAAAATTAGATAAAGAAAACCACAGAAACATCCACCATTAATACAAATGTGAAAAAATACTACTTAAATAGAGGACTTCATAAACTTTTATTGAAAAGGTGGAGACATGGGTAGCAATCATTTCAATATCACTTTTAATAATTTTAAGGAAGCAAGACCGGGGGACTGATTTACCAAAAAAAAAGATTTTTAAAGAGGTATTAATTTGGGATTTTTCACGGTGAACATGCCATTATGTACATGATGCATGATGGTGTCATCAGTTCAGGTATAACCGGATTTTTGGAGCGGGATTTTTGGAACATTTTCATAAAAACTGTTACTCAATTTTCTATCAAATCTGCAGCAATTGGACTTTCTAGTAATGTTATTACTATATTTATCTTAGAGGGCTCCAAAAATGTTTCTAATCTCAGTTTATCGCCTTTTGGTAAGCTCTGTCAATTGCCCTAGCAGCAGTTTTGTCATTCTCTACTCTGAGGTGGTTTTAGTTATGTTCATGTCTTTTATGTTGGATTATGTGTCATGCCTGGGTAAGGAAGGAGGTAAAGATGAGGGGAAGAAAAATGGCTTTATTGGGGAAAACAAAACAGAAGCATGGGAAGAAACGGGAAGATGTGAATTGGGTAGGGCCGAAATTTGGGACAAGCTCTAAGGGCACAAACAGGGTGCAACATCAGTGAAGGAACTGGGGAGAGGATGACCGGGAGACACTTTATACCACTACTGATGAGGAAGCAAATGAGAGGCAGCTGGAGTGATCCACACGAAGGTGGAAATGAGGGGTAAGGCAAAAAAGCAACAGGCGTGGCTCATTAGATATAAGATATAATAATGAAAGCTAACGGAATCATTAGAGCTTAAACTCAAGGAACTCGTTGTAGTGATCCCCTGCCTATCATGGAAGTTACTTCCAGACCCACCAGAGATAGGTGAAAATCCACGATATAGAAAGTCAATATAAATAAACATTTTTTTTAATATAGTTTAAGCCTTAAATTATAGGTTTGCTCACAACAGTCGGACCACAGGCAACATACAGTATGTGATACGCAGAACACTGTAATGCATCAGGGAAAAATCCACAATATAGCGGGGGTGCGATAGCCAAACCGCGATATAGCGGGGGATCAATATACTTGTAAAAATAGCAAGTTATCAGTCCAGTTCCATATTCCTTGTAGTGGGATCTTAGGGTGTTCCTGTGCTCTTACTAACTTACCTCCAAAGAGATAACCTGGGATACAATAAATGTTGAGATTGTTCTCATTTAGCGAGGATTCGAGCGGCAAACCTGCAGTACTGGCTGGCAGCACTACATTTGCTCGCTTCTACTGAATTGGAGCAGGTTACTGATGGCAGACAGTAAACTCCTCCACGATGGGCTCAGAGGATCAATACTCCCATCACCGCCGTAGCATGTAGGTGATTCTGTTTTAGACTAGTTCTGCAGGTGATGGAAACTACAACAATGTCATTGTAACAGCTTTGATCATCCAGGCATGACTTTGCCATGCAGGTTTTC
The DNA here is from genome assembly GCA_026779585.1 of Mormyrus proboscirostris. Taxonomy (NCBI): domain Eukaryota; kingdom Metazoa; phylum Chordata; class Actinopteri; order Osteoglossiformes; family Mormyridae; genus Mormyrus; species Mormyrus proboscirostris. The sequence goes on from JAODKF010000147.1 coordinate 26,096,239, forward strand.
AGTAGAGAATATGACCCAGTCTGATCAAAAATGACTAAGAGTGTCGCCTCAAAATGAATTCACTCGCCCCCTTATCAGTGTTTGTCAGGACATGTTTGTGTAGATGTGCCTTTTTGAGGCAGAACATCATTATTTATCACAATTACGTTTCAACCAAATTTCATGTTCATCCTACAAAGGCTATTCTTTGGTACATTATACAGTATAGTACCAGTAGTACTTTAATTCTATGGCTTAGTCAAATACAATCATGAAATATAGAAAAGGGATCATAAATAATAGATCAGTACATTGCAATTCTATGATATTCTTTTCTGAAAGCACAGAATTGGAAATAACAGCCCAGTTATATTAGGGCTGTTGATTTATCACAGATAATTACATAGTATACAGCAAGACATGGTTCATAAATATACCTTTGTTAATTATACAATGTATGGAGTCTGCACATGTTTACATTTAGAGCTTGTTCTGATTGATGGGAGTAATTTTCTGCAGTTCACGCTAGAGAGCCACGTGCAGCTAGCTGAAAGAGGAAAATGCCACACTGTTTATAGATAGCAGTGAGGGCTCCCTGCCGTTTTCATAATGCTGTTTGTAAATTCTGAGACTGGAAGGACTCTTCAAAAAGGACAAAAGAATGTGATTAACATAAATTGTTTCTTTTGGCCTTTTAAAATACAGCATCCATTTTTGATTCTTATTTTTTTCCACGGAATGTATGTTGCATTTTTAGACATAGCACTGGCAACCTTATGCATGCTGATCTCATACTGGACTAGTCTAAGGTCTGTGGGGTCCAGCATCTTAAAGAGCACTTTTTCAGCATGGGATGTCAATCTATTACAGGACAAACGTTCACACAAACACAATTACATATTTTTCAGCTTCTCCTAAAATGAACAATTGTTTTTCTCAGCATAGATTGTTTTATTTTATCACCAGTGAAGTTCAGGCGTGACCTTGCAGAATTGCGAGCTTTGATGGATATGGCATATGTCTGGCTCAGCTAAGCAGCCAATGGGCATTGCCAGGAGAGACATGTGGGCGAGGATTTTCAGCGACGGTGTCGCAGACAGAGTGGTCTGTGATCACATGTAGTTCAGGGTGCGAGGGAGGCGGCTTGGCACAACCGCCATCGCTGTCATAATGAGCAGACGGCCGTAACGAGCAGCAGGCCGGCTGCAAATCCAGAGTCCGTCTGCTCCATATGCTTATAATTAGCAGAGAGGCGGGCATCCGTCACCTTGGGCCAGCTTGCACCCGGACCGCGCTCTGGCCGGCTCAATCTCCGAGCCGTGATCTGATTTTTCGGCTCGGCTTGTGAGAACCACCCACGCTCCCAGCGCTGGGGGCTATTCCCCCTTTCTGAGCGGTCAATGCGGCTACACTATGTCACTGTCTGGGCTTCATTAGAACGAACAATGAAAACGGCCTTGGATCATGAGATCTTTGTGATGCGGTTCCTGCAGATATGCAAAGGCAGATTAAGAAACTGCCCGTCCTGCTGTGAAACGTGCTGGTTACTGATTAGCTACAGATTAGTGCCAGATATTTTGAAGAAAACAAATGTGCTGTCAGTCCTGAATGCCCATCTTGCCGGCCCCTGATGGAGCCACGTAACGAGAGAGTCTGTGCCATCTCCGCTGCCTCCATTCCAGCCGATTTAACAGAACCAGTGTGACCGACTGGATGCTCTGCCAGTTCGGAGCAGATTTGCACAAAGACCCGCAGGTGCACAGACATCACGGTCGAATTGAGAGAGGGGGGTGAGGAAGGAGGTAAAGCAGACGATTCCTATCAGGATATAACGCTGCCATGGAAATACAGCCAGACCTCACCCATCATCCAGTCGGAAGGTCAGGGTTTATCCTGCCTGTGCAGAACACAGCAACACAGTCCTCCGTGCATCGAGGTGTGTCCAAGCCGACAGCTCTGCTATTAACTTATCCTGGGAAGAATCCCCTGAGTAATCTTGTCTAACGTATTAGAGGTCGTACCCAGCAGCATTCTCGGATTACGGGCAGGTAGCAGCCTGTCACAACCATTACGTTACACGAGTCTCATCTTTTAACTTCACAATTAGACAAGACGGTAAGACTATTTTCAGGGTAAAGTGACAGGCCAGATGTCACCAGAGCTCAGCAATGTGATTTACTGGCACAGACCTACATGAAAAGCTGCTGTTTATGAGAACCTCCTGCTTCAAAATTTGGCTGCTTATATTCCGGCCAGCTGCTGTTCAGTAGTTGTCATTTAAGCTCAAGGTTAATATATCTGACACAGCAGCTGAACCTCATGTAAAACATGTTAAATCAGCCCCAATGATGACATTGAAATGGAGAACTCACCAGTTTCATGGTAAAATTCCCGACGATATGGCCATTTCAAATTTAAATTTTCATTAAAACCGTGGGTGATTACCAGACTTTGAAAAAACTCATGTTAAATACTGTCCAGCAGCAACCAAAGTTAGCAACAGTCTCCCAGACGCAGGTGTACAGGTACAGCATTTAACCTGGGCCAGTGAAAATGTGTCTGGGAATCAGTGATGGCGCTCCAGAGATTTTTAATGCGCATTTGATATGGTTTACATGTGTTTACATAAGGTATTGGCTTTTGTATTTACTGCCTAAAATAGTGTAATCACTATTTTATTAGTGGTTTTTAATAAAAAAAACTTGGTGAAATTATTTCTATTTGTACTTTTTAAAAATTATCAGCATGTTTGAATAATACCCCGATGACACTGATAACCGTGATAATTTTGGTCACTATAATCATGATATTAAATTTTCATACCATTCCATCTCTACTTGAAACCATAGAACAAATAAGCAATTATTGAAGATTCATAATGGAATAATCACAGGTACAGTATGTGTAGTTATATTATATATTACAGAGAGAATAGTATAAATTCCCTGCAATGGACTGACATCCCATCCATGGTGTCCCCTGCCTTGTGCCCTGCTATGGACTGGCATCCCGTCCAGGGTGTCCCCTGCTTTGAGCCCTGTGATGGATGGGAACAGGGTCTCTGACCACCCATGACATGATTATAAAGTGCTTGGAGGATGGATGGATTTATACACAGGAACTAAAAACCATTCTCTGAAGCCTTTAAGCAGGATACTCCTCCTAATACAAAATCAGCTTATTAAGTCCTCTGTAAACAAAGTTAAATGTGATTTACAGAGTGTAATTTATTCAATCAACTGCTCAATTAAGTCAAATTAACTGAGATCTTGACGGGAACGGAATGCAGCACAGCACTGAAGTTTTGAGCTGCCAGAATGGTTTGTAAGCAGAACGCCTGGTTTGTTTTTTCTCTCAGACTGGCGCTGCAGCACTGAGCCCAGAGCACTTCACCTTCACTGTGTGCTGCCTAGAAAACTGCCCTTCAGCATCCTCAAAACATTTTTAAAACAGTGTTTTATCCTCAGTTATATCCATCTATGCTACACCTGCTCATTCTGGGTCATGAGGTATTAAAAAATAATCTCATTCTTTTCCGATATGGAGTAGATGTTTTTCTTGATGCCTTATGACTCAATTAAAATCAGACTTCAGAAAAGGGCATCAGTAAAAGCTTCGTGCTTGTGAGCCAGGAAGCAGCTCATCCTACCAAACCATGCGGAGAATAGAGTCAGTTTTCTGTGATATCGCACAGCTGTGTGGACGCTTTGTTCTGGTGCCAGTCTGCTTCCACACGCATCCAGCCAGACGAACAGGCTGTAGAGCTGCGATGCCTGTAGCGTAGTGCCTATCAAACAAAGAGCTGTCTTTGCAGTGCCCGTCTTCATTAAGCACGCAGGGGAAATATGCTGTCCACTGTCCTCTATGCTCTATCTGCCATCTGTGTAAAAAAGAGCTTGTTTCAGTTCTGATATTTTATTTCCTTCAGGGAGGATATCAATAAAGCAGTGGACTTTTTTGATTAAAAGAATCTCACTTGTAAAGATACTGACACTGGTTGAGTCTGTGAATCACTTGGTGTTTAGGCACAAGATAAAAAGCTTATACGGCATGGCGTCTGACATAAAAATGAATGAATAAATAAATAATAATGGTTACCTGCTGAAGGAAACATAAACCAGATGCTGGTGTATGAATCTTGTTAAAAATTACTTTCTTTAATATCTTGCTTGTATTAACTTGTATTTAGTAGTTGAGGCAGGAGGAAAAAGGAGGTTAAATGGCAGCACATTACTGATCTACCAGCTGTTCATATGTCTATTTCTGTCACTGACCTGGAATATGGCTATTTCATGTGTAATATATTTTACTCAGGCGGGTAAGTGACATATGCTGTGCTTGACTGAGGAAGCCATTGCGTGAAAGTATGTGCATTTAAATATACTAAATATATTAAACATACTGGAAGTTCAATTACGACGAACGAGAAGCTCGTGCGCAAGTGGAGATTGGAGGCTTGATTTGCCAGTGCAGACTTGGGGATGCGGTTTGGCATGAAAGCCTGAGTGATGCACCATTCTGCACTGAAAGTGAGGCCAGCTCCTTGCCCCAGAAAAGCTTAAAACAGAGACATATTTTGTGGTGATATAAGGAAACCTAACATAAAACGGAGCTCTGCTGCTGCCGGATCTGTAGGAAAAGCACCCCACAGATAGAGATGCCTGCAGCCATTCCACTGCACATTGAAAACGCCCATCCGGGTTTCATGGTGGAGCACTGAGAAGAGGAATTCACAGTGAGGCAACTTTAAAGGTGTCTTGTTGATTCTGAACCCGAGCATATCTTACAACATGACTTTTAAATATTTAATTGACTTTAAATCCCCTCGAGATATTTTAAAAGTAGATATTACATTATAGCAATAACAAAGGAGAATAATTTCAGGTATCAGTCATGTGTTGCCCGGGAAACTGCTACATAATTATACCTTGTGCTTGGAGGTGCGAAGGTGCAGTGAGCTTTTGCATCGCACTGGTAAACAAATATGTGATGATAGCAGCATAACTAATAGTCTCAGTGAATTTACATATATTGTATAAGGACAGGTGGGAGAAAAAATCTGTTGGATAGCAAGGAAACTCAAAATGTAGTATCGCTGCCAGGATATGATGGAGATAATCTATGTAAATCTGGTTTTAGCGGTGCCTGCTTACTATATGGATAAGAGTATTGGGACATCTTAGTTGAATTCAGGTTTTCCATTCAGACCCATTGCCACAGGTGTGTAAAATCGAGCACGTAGGCATGCAATCAGGTTTACAAACATTTGTGAAAGAATGGGTTGTTCTGAAGAGCTCAGTGAATTCCAGCATGGTACTGTCACCTTTGCAATGAGTCAGTATGTGATATTTCATCCCGGCTAGATATTGCCCGGTCAACTGTATGTGGTATTATTGTAAAGTGGAAGCATTTTGGAACAAAAGAAACTCAGCCACCAAGTGACAAACCACATAAAGCAACAGGGCGGGGTCACCGCTGGGGTGCATGGCATGGTGCGTAAAAGTCGCCAACGCTCTGTTGACTCGGTAACGGCCTATGGATTTAGAATAGGATGTCATAAAAGTTCCTGTAGAAGTAATAGCCAAGTGTCCCTATACGTATATCCATTTATTGTACCACCCTTAGCATATGGTTAGCTTGACTGTCAGAAAAATCTATAAATGTACTACAATTATCAACAATGCATAACTCCCCAGATTATTTCCTTTGTGAAAGTAACTCTCGCTGTATGTAAGGTTGCAGAGTTGTGATTCACTGGCATGATGTCAACAACAGTGTCAATGCACGAGGCCGTGATACTTGAGGAATTCTTGGTTCTGTACTGTTGACAGTGGAGTTCCAGTGGCAGTACAGGTCAAGGCACTTTGCTCATAAAGGGAGAAGAGAACATGGATGTAGTCTACATTTTAAGACATTAGCTGGTTCACTGTCAGAATACCAAATCAGTCCACATCAGGATCTCGGATCCAGTCTGGGTCATCGACAGGACCTGCAAGTCTTCCCCATTAGTCCCCATCAGTTTATTGAAACAGTCCCTGTTCTTTCACTTAAATAGTGATTGTTCTCTTTCGGTCCTTGTCAAGTATGTGATTGACGTCATGCTGTTCTGAGCATGTATCCATTTTCTTTTGATTGTCAGTTTACATTCTGTTCACTGTCCCACTGCCTGTTCCTCATTTCTGTGATTTTTAGATTCAGATTCTGCTATTATTCTGCTCTGTCCTGGTTTTTTGGATGATTACCCAATCATGATGTTAAGTTTTCAAGTTCTGGTTTGACTATGATTAATAAATAGCCATAGACTGCACCACACATGGACGCCCGCCTATTCCGTCATATGTACAGCCCGCACCTCCGGAAGCTGAAGGACTAGAGGGCAGGCTTAATGGAAAACAGAAAGGGGCTTTATTAAATAATACAAAAGCAGGGAAACAATCAGGACCGTGAGGGGTCAAAAATGGGAAGGCTCAGCGCAGGAAAGGGCAAAGGCAACAGGAGGAGCGACATTAATGACCAGACTGGGGATGATGAGACAAACGGGTGCTTAAGTCCAAATGACTAACGAGAGGCAGCGGGTGTGATTTCCACACGAGGGTTAGGAACAAGAGGCAAGACGAGAGAAGTGAACGACTAACAGGCGTGGCTTGGTAGGGAGGAAATGGACAGGTATATGATGGCACCTACGTATCTGTGATATCAAAGGACACAATATGTATGAGGTGACACAGAGAGGATGCTATGGAACTAAGTAATTGCAAAAATAAAATCTAGCCTTTTAGACCAACATCACTGCAACAGTTAACTGTGCCTCTAAATTATATCGAAGTTTGCAGTGTCTGTGGTATTTTGACACCCAAGACAACTAAAAGGTGGGGGGAATATGTACGTCCCCCTCAGTATCTGTACCCATACAGTCAACTTGCATGCTTATATATTTGAAAATAAATAAATAAGTAAATAAATCATTGAGTAGTAACATCACTGAATCGTGTACTGTACAGCTCTGGGAAAAATTAAGAGACCACTCTATGGTTTTCTTTAACAATCTGCATTGTTAATTCCTGGTTTAATCCTGGTCCTGCTGGCAGAAGGCTACACTGTGAGAAGACTGCAAACAGGCACAAAGACGACAGCAAGAATGTGTAGCAGGAGACACTGACAATCACTGAAAACCAGCCAGGTAGAGGGCAGTAGTAACTATCTAATGCCAGAGATGACCATCAACTTATCCAGCAGTGCCTCATAAATCAGAGAATGACCACAAGTGACCTTCAAAAGGAATGGGAAACATTAAGTTTCATAACATAATTCATAACAGGCTCCTAGTAGCAGGACTGAAGTCCCATAAAGCAAGGCAGAAGCCCTTCATTAATGAGAAACAGGGCAAAGCCAGCCTGGAGTTTGCAAAAAATGTATGTTTTACAGGGGTGCATACTCATAAACTGAGAAATGAGTGAAACTGAAAACTTTGATGTGTTCTCTTAATTTCTCCCAGAGCTGTTTATTTAATTTATCTTAATTTGCCAGATTGTCATATGAATAAAATAGGGTGATTTTTGAGGCATTATTACTACTTTTATTTATAGCCTTGTGTACAAATACTTGTTTTTTGTTTGTTTTTAGTGGAGAAATCCAGCTCTGAATTTGATTCTGGAAACCCTTTGATTTCCATGGGGTGGGACAGTGATGAAGTCACTATATTTTTGGATACGCAGCTCTGCCAGAGCAACTTTCTATTACTGGAATTGTGTGACCTTGGGGATTAGGACTCTGTGATCGGAAGGTCGCTGGTTCATATCCCATGGCCAGCAGAGTGATTGCACTATTGGGACCTTGATTGTGGTCCCTCACGCCAATTGTTCTAGGGGTACTGGACGTTGGCCAGTCCTGTGACCATGAAAAACTCACCTGTATAAAAGTCTATTTGTTTTAGGAAGAGCAAGACTGACATGCTGAAAAAATACCTAGAAACCAGCTTGTGCTGATAGCTGGTCTAAGATGGTCATGTCCTCTTACTGCTCTTTGATGGTTTAACTGGGTGGGTGTGACCAGCTAAACTCTCAAATCACCATGCCAAAATAAACTTTAAGCTGTTAAACTATCATAAATTGGTCAACCAGCTTAACCAGTTGTTTTTTTCAGTGTTTGTGATGGGCGGAGGGTAGGTGAGAAGACAATTCCCTCATGTGGACGACTAAAGTATAACTATTCCATTTATTTTTTTGCTAGAATCGGCAGGATTGCCACGGTGAAAATACATTTAATAGTTTGGGTCCTGAACAAGCATGACTTCAGTAATTCAAAATCTGCTATAGTGACAAGACAGCTTACATGTGTCACTAATTCCTCTTATCTTTTTCTTGTTATTTAGTTGTCACTCAATTATTAGGTACATGGGAGCGCAGATATATGTCACGTGATAGTGTTGCATGCAGGTTACTGCTTTCTTACGTTTGTCGCATATAACCGGAACGTCATGGCATCGCTCAAGGGGATCTTCAAATAAACTTTTCTATTCTAATGTTACAAAAGTTTTATAATAATTAATGGCTCGAACTTTCCGTTCATTAAGTTACTGCGTTTCGCATTTCGGAATTAGATAATGTACGTAATCGGTACCCACAGCAGTGTCTAATCCGTACGTGTGGGAACATTATTTATTTCTGGTTCTTCAAAATTTTTGCGACCAAAGTGATACTTCAAGCTGACAACATCTAATGACTAAAATAATTCATTTTGATTTATATAAAAAGTTATACTTTAATACACAAAACACTAGAGGGCGTGATGAAGACAATCCGGAGCGTCAAAGAGGTGCGAACTGAAGGCGCCGTTTAACGCCAGATCGCTTATCGGCTGCGTTGCGTTTTCCCACTGACCATTTTTGGTAAAACGGTTCAGGTGATAATCTGGTAATGCCTGAAGGAAATTTTCATTTGTATTGCAATGGCTTTGAAATCCTAATTTCTTTTCAAACCACTGGACGCTTTCGGCGCCTCTTGCGTGGGCTACCGCCTGCGTACCATTTATCACTGACTTTATTGGTAGCCTATTGCCTGAAGCTCTTTCTCTCCAGAAGTAGAAGCGAAATAAACACAAAGCAGAGAGAAAACACATTATAAATGAGAAAAATACTTGATGAAAAATGCATACATTACCCTGTACATAATTTTAAAATAATTAATAATAAAAGCCTATGCATAGGCCTATATAACATTCTGCTATCTCGATACTGTCCACAGAGAATCGTTTAAAACATAAACTGAAATGGATAGGTATGATCCGCTAATAAACACTGATTTTATGTCAAATAAATCATTATTATTATTTTTTATCTTTAAAATCGAGGATTTAAAGAGCACATTTGTGAAGATTCTTTGAATTCATAATTTCGTACGACTTGGGTTATCTGCATGGGAGTTCATCTTGCCAGAACTTAGATAATTTCGCGGAACACGACTGACATTAATATTTTGATATCCAGCCAACTGCGTGGCTTTGACGTCGATAGAGCTGTCGGGTTTTTATAAGGAATCAAAGGAGACGGAGAGCGGCAAAGCCTTCCTGTTTTACTGCGCACTAGTCGCACCACCACCTTCCTACATTTCGGAGTATTTCACACTCGGATTCCCTGCTACAGCTGCGCCGTCCGCTCACAACACTAGAAACATTTTGAGAAGGTTTGACGTTAATTCCTCCTCCCTCCATTCAGGGTTGGGGAAAAACACCGAGGAAGATATCATTTCAGCATGACTACTAGATGAGATCGGGCTTTTACCAGCGGACCGCTACTAAGAACAATCGAAACAGCCTCTCTGTGAAGTTGGGAGATCGGGACTGCCCAGCCTTTGCTGGCCACTGCTGACTTTGCCTTAAAGTTGCCGAGGAGAGGAGCGAGCACGCCAAGCACCCGAAGAGCGATGGAGCTCTCCACCGTGCCCGGTTCTGAATTCGCCGACCTTTACTCAGTGATCCCGTTCAATGTCACGTTTCAGGAAGACCCGATGGGGTTCATGCCTAACGGGAGCAACTACACGGAGCAAAGCCCGGTAAAAAGCGCTACGAGTATAATAATCGCCATATCAATAACGGCTCTGTACTCCGTGATCTGTGTGGTGGGACTGCTCGGAAACATTCTGGTGATGTACGGAGTGGTGAGGTAAGAGATGTGGCATTTAACGTCTCCCTTTTTCCGACCCTAGGCTCCTCTGTCCGAATTGCCATTAAAATGGTTCCCCATGCTTTCAGACCTCACTCCCCCGAAGTGTGATAGATTAAGGACAACCTTACATTAATGCAATATAATGTACGGTGGAGGAATTTTATTTGCCGTAGGGGGAAATGTCGTTTGCATCTGCACTTCAAGCAACTGCTTTGCACTTATAAACAGCAGAAACTTTTGTAAAGGGCAACTGTCTTTCCTTGGGCATAGTAGAATTCGATTTTTTTCTTATTACAAAGATTAGATTAGCAAATATGATAGGATGTTATAGTCTGTGGTTTGTGATTCGAAACCTCGTTAAATATTGATAAGTGGAAATGACTCTCAGGGGACTTAGCGGGCGCAGAATCGGCAGCATGCGCAATATTTATATCGGAGGCGGCTATAGTCCGTAGGGGCTGAGGAGCACTGCCGCCTATATCATTCGTTTTAAAATATGAAACAACTACTCGTTACTAAAACATATCGTCGTTTAAAATCACATATTCATTCTTCTTTGGAAAAATTAACGAATGGTTTGTAATTATTTATGTGAAATACACTCCCAACTGGACGTAAACCACGCAGAATCCACACGAGTCATTTTCCCAAATGACGGGATTTGACATTTTCTAGCTTGAATGTAAGCATCACATGGCCATTTGTCCAGTGAATAAGCAAGTAAACCTACTTCTATTTTTCGTTATCTTATGTATTGGAATTGGAGTTATGCAAAATTCCGAAAAGATAGTTGCAGCTTTCAGCTAGCATGGCTACTAAATTGAGATTTCCTTTACATTGTATCAGCTGAAAGTGACGTATTTATTTACCATCACTAAATATTCAGCTCTGCTGGCTGCCAGTGCGGTGCATTTTCAAGGTCTGGTATATACGATGAATCTTATTGATCCCACAAAAACATTGCTTAAATTCTCCTGGCTATTAATTCTACATTGGTAACATTTGACTTTATTTAATCACTTTGAAATGGGACGCTTACACTGGGCTTCTTTTCCTGGTATTCCAGTAATACTGCGTGTGTGCAGGTCTGTGAGAGGTCTAGATGTTCCCTGTTCTTGATGAGAGCACATCAAACTTTTAGTGATGTGAGTACAAACAACAAACTGACAGGGCTGGCCTGACTGTTTACTCACCATTAACGTTCTCAGTTCAACACCAACAGTTAGTCTTCTTGTCATTTTTTCACTCATCAATTCAACTGATTTGGAAAAAAAATAGGGCCACTAGCAGCTGGCGGAGAATCATATTTAACAGTAGAATGTGACACCTCCTTTTACTGATATAACAGCAAAAAAGAAGCTGAGAAGAAAATAATCAATACCTCACTACCCAGTATAATTCCAAATTGATTGCAAAACTTAACATTCAATTGTAGCCTGAAAGACACAATGCTGAGGGAATTATTAGGCTGGCGTGAAGAATGAACTCCGTCGGGGAAACTTTGTCAGAATATTGACAACAGCAATAGGAACAAGCATCTGACTTGCTTCTAATTAGACATCTGTGGTTAAAAGCTTTGAGAAAGTGACAGAAAGATCCCATATGCCAGCAAGCACCATTTCCCGCGCATCCATGAAGACAGAAGCTGTGGAATTATCATGCAGATCTTGTCACCAGGTGCTGTCCCTGTGTCCCTGGCGTAGGGGCAGGAGGGGCGATGAAGAGGGATTTGAGGCTGGGATAATTGCTCTGCTGGTCAAGGGGGTGTAAATTTCCAGGCAGGAGTGTGGCTCTGCTTTGACTGAGCTCTGTGCGCATCCCTGTGCTGCATCTCTCTCAATTGTGTCGCAGTAGGACTCAGTCAGGTGGGAATTAGAGGGAAGGAATTGCATTTCTGTTGCAGTTACATTCAGTACCCGCTCACTCATATACAAAAATGATATTTATTTGATTTTCTATTCAAACCCCGAACATTTTTATTGGCCTCCTTTATTCGTGATATTTTAACTTGAATGTCATTTAACTTCTCTAGTGTTAAGCCCCAGTGTTAAAAATTGTTTAACTTGATTTAATCATTTGCAGTGATTTTTAATACTTTGCAGCAGTTTATCATGCTTATTGGGCTCTATGTGGTTGTGAAAGCAAGCATTGGCAAGTCACCTACCCAGGCTATCTGTCAGTAGTGGCAGCCACCCACTGAGACCAAAGTCACAGACGAACCACATGTGAGCTAATTGGCTTTAAGAGAAAACACTGGAATCAGCCACAGTTACTTTTCTTACGTCCATTATCGCATCCATTAGAGGCTGTGCTTTATTGTACAGGACGACATCATTCTGAAATTGATCAATCTTTTTTGCCACAGCACCTTTAATAAGGTTATTTCCAAATACCACATTATTCCATTATTACCACCAGAAAAACACTGTTACAAATAACCTGGATTTCATATTCTTCTATCTGGAAGACCATTGAAAAATAAATGACAAGTGACCACATAAAAAAACGGATGCACTTGGCCCTGTTTAATAATCAGCAGTGGGTTCATTATTCAACATTAATTACCTTGTTGGATTACTCAAAACACATGTAACACAAACCAAAAAACTGCCCCATTATTTTTTTTTTAATTCTCTTGTGTAGAATAAAGAAGCAAATCATCTAAAGGAAATGGAAAACCAGCTTATAGGAAATGAACCTTTTTGAAAAACCTGCTGAAAAACAAATGCAGCGAGGTTTTGTGGGAAGGTAATGGAAGAGCATTTGTTTTTCCTATTCGAGTGCAAAGGCTCAGCCAGATCAGGACATTGACGGTCCCTGGATAGTCTGTAAAAATGCTTGGCTAGACTAATACAGTATTTATCATATCAGCAAGGAGTAACTCCCCCCCCCCCCCCCCACACACACACACACACACACACACACACACACACACACACACACTTTTGGGACGGTCTGTAAATTTAGGCTCATAGGTTGTTTATTTATGCTTTTCATCATAACACTACTACTACATCATCACCATAGAAATATACTCAATTTAGTTGTCAATATGAGGTTATACTCCAGTGGCAACGTCTCTGTACAGAGCATGAGATCCCAAATCTGACCAAAACAAGGAAGCAGTGGCACATCAAAAGAAATTGTAAACACTGACGTTACCTAGCAGGCAGGCGCGTCAGGGGAGCGTACCTATGTTCTCACACTCTCATTATCAAGAAGCAGAGGAAAATAAGTCCAAAGAATAAGTTCTAAAAAATTGAGCAGATATTGTGGGAGTGGGTGTAAACTGTTCCAGCCTACTTTGACTAATTTCTCCATGAGGGAACATAAACGACATATTTAAACTGAAGAATCACATAAAACCTTGTGAAGAGAAGCTCAGACCTATTGTGAGATCATCCCTAATGCGTTTATACCCACAAAAGGAAAACCAGCCACACAAGCATCGTTAAAAGTTTCTTATCGAACGTTTTCACTTGGCATCATTTTGATTCCATTTCTCCCTGTTTGTTGTTACATTTGAAAAGTAATTACATTTAGGATTGGGTTATCATATTATGAAGCTACAAAGATCACAGCCAATCATTACTGCCAGATTGGAGCTTCTCTTTATTCCACTGTAAAGGTTGTTTATAGCAATATAGCAAATCATAACAAAGAGGTGAGACACTGATACAGATAGATGTGTTTATGTGAAATGACTAATTTAAGTTTCATTATTTTTCTATTTGGCAGAAAAAGTCCTTTTGGTGTAATAAATTATGTGTGCAGATTTGCGTTAACAGGACAATGAAGTTTTAACTTCATGGAGTCCCCAGTTGTGCCACTGCACCCCAGGAGATGGAGTGAACCGTAGCGTAATTATGGCGCTGTGCTCTGTCTCTTGCGGCAAATGGCAAACATTTCCCCACAGGAGGAAACGGAAGCAGTTTGCTGCCCGCTGCTGGTGCAGATCAGGGGGTGGATGATTCTCTCCTCGGAGGACCAGCTTCTCACGAACTTTTCACCTTCACGGAGTAAAGCTTAGAGATGAAATGTTTGGAATCAAACTTGGTCTCAGTGTGCTGGGCAGACAGTGTCTGTGTCCTGCAGCAGTCCAGCTCAGTTTCACAGTGGAAGACATGCTGATATTATCATAACGCCAAAGAGTATCATAGAGTATCGCATAACCACCCTAGGTTATGTTAAATTTAAATTTAATTTTCAGGATGGTCTAAATGCCAGTTAAGGCATTTATATTAAGATATACGATTAAATTTTGTACAATAACCCCTTTTTTTGATCCCTTGAAACCTAGAGGCAGGAAATCCCGCTATGGTTGGGCCACGCCTTCAAACGCACGCGATAATTACTTGGCAAATTAGTACAAACACAAGTGCTTAATTAACCGGTCTCAGTTGTTTGAGGCCTTCTTAGCCCATAGATTCACAATGTTCTTTGGGAAAGTCTCTCTCATTTGTCTGGAGCTAAAAATAAAGTGATCGCTGGCCAGTATACAGATGCTTTTCTAAGCCATTAACTGCATGGGTCAGATTTTCTGAGTGCTGTTTACGCTCCTTGCGGTTCAGAATACTGCCCAGAACTGTGATCTGAAACGATTAAAAGTCGGAGAGGGTATAGGTGCTCAAAATATTGAAGCAAAGTTACGTTACTGGTGACAGTGTGTAGCTGGTGACACACTGTAATGGCTTGTAATGGTAACAGTGGGTCCGCAGAACTACTGATTTACATGCCGGCATTTTCCCCTCAGTAGAATTCCTTAATATTGAGAAATATTACAAACCAGTACTTAAAGTTAGACTTAGCCATAATCCAGATATAAAAGAATATGAGACAAGATGTGCATAATATACCTATGAGTATGAATATGAATTACTATAATGACATAATCATAACCCGAGGACTTTTAGAGAAATGTAGATCCTTTGAACCTTCCGCTCTCCATCAAAGCCCAGCCATTAGCTACAATTCTGAATTTTCATGAACCAGAAGAATATGCAGTTCGCCCCTAGAGGTATGATGCAACAATAATATGTCTCGGGTATAAAAGTCGTGCTCTGTTTTCAAGGAGTACCATTGGAGGAAAAAAATTTGTAATACTTAAAACGAGGAATGAAAGGCTGAGGAAATTCCAAAATATCCAGGTTGAGCTCTTCACTACAAAGTATCAGAACACCTAAAAAAAACCATCTAAACTGAAAGTATAATGTAGGCCTTGCTGATTAACAAAGAATATGGCAGTTGTGACAAACTGAAATGGATCCAGTAAATGAATAAATGAAGGACTGTTACATTATCATCATCAGGCTGATTGCATGGATTTTTCCAGTATTAATTCTTTAACTCAAACCATTGTTTATCAGAACTTCTCGCTTGAAAATTGCCTACCGATTGGAGAATTACTGAAGGTGACCCAACCATGACCAAGCTTAGCCATCCTGCATGGATAGTAGCCATGGCAAGTTTATTGGTCAGTTTGAATACCAGTCAGGGTGTGATATTGCAGGACACAATATTCATTATGACTCACAGACACAATTGAGTGAAACTACATAACTAAGTATAATAAAACCATAATCCAACACACATACTTATCAGATGGATTCAAGCATAAAGTGACAATTCAAAAATTTTCCAAGATAAGTCAACACAGCTACATGAGTTGGAACAATTTGTGTGGCAAAACTGAAAACGGCTTATTTTTATTCTATGGAGACCCTAAAATGCAGTTTTCTAGAGAATAGCAGTATCTTGTATGTACTTATACATTCATTTACCACATTTGCAAAACCCTTCGTTTAAGAATCTGTTTCTAGTGAACAGGCTGTACTTCCGTGGTCCAAAATGCTTCCACACCTACAGCGGTTCACACATTACGATGAAGGCAGCTTCTATAGCTCATGGCCTGATTCGCTTCTCAGAGCACAGAAAGCAAAGGATCTCCTGAGCAAACCCCAGTAAACAAACACGGATAGTGCTTCTCCCTGTACCAGACTGTGAAAAATTAGTATTTTACAGCTCAAAGGATGGAGATTCACTTTGCAAACAGCGGAACGGCTCACAGCATAATAAGAGGTCCTGATGATATACAGAGATCGCAGAAAAGGTAACAAAACCTGATATGAAAATACACATAGCTTCAAATGTGAGGGTTTGTAGATTATGCAAGTCTAAAATTAATGCACTGGATTGCTATATACACTATATTAGATACCCCTACATTCTGCAACATAAAAGCTCTTTCTGTTGCTGGACCACTTCAGTTAACAAATTATGTGTTTCGAGGTGCTTTAACAAACCTGGTCATTCTCCTCTGCCCCCCCCTCATTATCAAGGCAGCATGATTGCCCTTGACCAGATATTTTTGTTCATCACACCATTCTCTAGACACTTTGTTACATGAAAATCCCGAGTCCGAGATGGTGGAAGGACCATGTGTGACACCAACAATCGCAGCATGCTTAAAATCGCTTCCATCACACAACTCAGCCGTTATACTTAGCCTCATCGTAACAGAACGTTTTGACCCCCCTGCATGTTTTACATATTCAGCTACAGCTGCGTGATTTGCTGTTTAGAGGAACAGGCTGTTTGCATTAATGAACAGATGTAATTACTAAAATGTCCACTGTGTATATTTACGTAGCTAATCAAAATAAAAACAATTGTGTAAATTATTTACAATATTGATCAACATTAGTGACACTCTACTGACAAAAAAGTGTACAGTGAAACAGCTTTGGCATAAATGCAGTCAATTGTTTGATACACAGCAGTGCCAGATCAAATATTAAGAATTACATTAAAATTACTGTGGAAAATTCTTTAGGCAGTCAAAGAAAATGATGGTTAAATGATCTTCATATTGATGCAAAACTATGATAGTATGTCTGTCAAAGTGTTTCAGCTTAGACATTTCAAAACCTCTCCTACTGTATATGCACACACACCGACATTCATGAAAATCAAAACGTTTCCAGTGCAAATACACTCATTTGCAGTCCAATGAGACTCACCTGTGATAGGTGAACTAACTAATGATTGGTGTCAAATTTGTTTTTCTAAATCCATTTTTAACAATTGTGCTGTGCAAATCAATCAGGAAAAATACTGTAATAACAAAACAAAAATTCTACACATTTTAGATTTTTCCGCTGGGTGTCCCCGGAGACTTTGCGCTTTTACGGTTCTTTGTCATTAATCAAGTTTGCTGCTTATGGAACTGTGAGGACGTTTCCAGAATGTGGGAGGAAGAGAGAAATTGTCCGAACAATCTTTAAAAGGTTGGTGCAAACATCCAAATGTACATCATACAAAGAGTGTAAGGCTGACCTGGAGGTTTGAAACCATCCTATATGCCACTCATTAAACTGAGAAGGAAATTATGGATGAAGAAGCAGTATGGAAAAGCACAGCTGATCTTTACCCAAACACACGTAAACCAAAATCCTGGCAGGAAAATGATGAAACCAAAATGGAGCCATTTAGTATCAAGTAACAAAATGAGGCTTTTGGGGGAAAGGGACCCTGTGCTGCCGGCTCTGTAATATGGGGCTGCTTTGGTGCTGGGGGTCTTGAATTTATTAAGGGGATCATACAATGGGAGGACTGACAGGGCAGTGAAGAGTGAAATATGGTGCCGGAATCAGGAAACTAGGTGTGAATTGAAGGTCCTTTAGCAAGAAACACAAACAAAAGGATCGACAGGAAACCGACCAGCAACAAGTCCAGATCAGAAATGAAAACCTTTGGAGAGACCTGAATGTTGTCATTGGTGATAGGAGTCCTGAAAAATGAGCTGCAACACACTGCAGTTTATGATTGAGAGACACTAGCAGAGGAAAAGTGCCAGAAGCATTTAGAAATGTTTGGAAAACCAAGTTTACAGGAGGGTATGTTTGATCCTGCCCACGTGTACTTTCTTGTTCTTAAGTAAGAAAAACATGTGATTTGAAACAGACTTCTTTTTAATTTTTAAATTTGAACATCCATTATAGATCTTTTGGTGATTGAAAGTTGTTGAATATGCAATCATTTCTGAGGACATTATGCATGACGGGATGCCAGTGATATTGTCCTGCACTGTATCACTGTACAGTAAAACAAATTCAGCTTCTTAAATCAAATATGGCAAAACAAAGTTTTTAGCAAAATGACATTTCAGTCATGTTAAGCATTTGATATTTTTAATGTGTTCAAATTAATCTCTTAGCAGTCTTGTAATGGATTCGGTGATTATGTAGCTATTACAGAAAATCTTTTTTTACATGAATCAAATAAATTAGCATTCAATGTGTTATGTAAATACAAGTGATCAGTATAGATCTCTATAAACAACTTATATATATTTCCAGTTAATTCTATTGCTAATATAAGGTACTCTTGCTAAGACCTCTAATAGCTTAAATGTTCAGTATACAAGGTGGGATTGTTCACTTTAATTTACCTCATAACAAATTATCAATTATTATACCACACCTGCTATGACCAGGCTCCCTAACAGTCTGTACCAAATACAAAATTATATATAGACTCATAATAGCCAGTAATTCAGTTTGCACACATATGAATTTTACACAGAAAAGACTGGGAGACACATCTCAGCAAGAAAAGGTGATGGGAAACGGTCCGTAAGGGTGGCACTGTGCCAGTCAGTTTAGGTAGGCACATGGTTAAACCTGCAGTTAGGGTAATCTGGCCAATGAGCGAGCTTCCTCCGTCAGATCACATGTCTTAGTCCCAGCTTCTACTAAGAACCCCCACATCAACAAGAAGTTGCCATGTCGTGACATTCACAAGTCACATCTCAGCGGCAGTAAATAAAGTTAGCTGGACATGTTTGAATGTGTAATAGTTACAGAAATTTTCAAGTGTGTGTGTGTGTGTGTGTGTGTGAGCGGGTATACCTTACCTTACGGGGACACAATGTCCTCGTAACGTGATAAATTTCCGTGTTTTTCACTTGGGGACTAGTTTATAAGAATTTGTGACTGCAGACTAAAAATGCAAAGACTTGTATTTTGCTTGGTTACTTATGGTTATGGTTAAGACTGGGTAGGGGTTAAGGTTGTCATAGTTAGTGTTAGCATTTTTCCCATAGAAATGAATGAGTGGTCCCCATAAGGATATGTGTGTGTGTGTATGTGTGTGTGTATTTGTTCTGTTTTGAGTGTGACTTTGAAATAGTGCCTAACCACAAATTTGGTTTGCGCAGCTCCCCACCCATAAAACAGGCTTTAGAAAGGCCGGTTCTAATCGCCATTATTGCCCGTACTTCACATCAAACCAGGACTGTCAGTAAGTCATTTGCATTGATTTTTCTGCCATAGTGCAAGTTTAATTTCAATATTGAGTTCCATGACAGTCAATGCATTGCAGTTCTTTTTGTTCCTCATGGTAAAATAAATTAGCAAATGAAAATAATCATTTTATGACATTTAGAATTTATCATTGGTCAGTCTGGTGTTTTAAATACCAGTAAATTACAACATACAGTATTTATTTGAATCAATGGCTATTTATATAAATTTTATTTAAGAAAAACCTTTCTGCAGTGCATTAATTACAGCTGCTTTCATCATATTTCAATAAAGATTCAATGAGGCTCCATGCAAGCAAAATAAAAACTATTTAACAAACGCTGTGTACAGTATAATGCTAAAAATATAACAAGCATCACCAGACCAGGCCAAAGCCAGGATGTGTAAAAGCAGACCATCTTCTAGGTCTGTGCGCAACAGTCTCTTGTGGATGTTGACACTTTGGGTTATAATGCATCCCAGCCAATGCCCACGTAGATGCAGGACACCTGCTGACCTTTTCATCCAATGACAGCTTGCTGTCCTGATCACATGTACAGCCAAGAACTGGGAGAATGTTTATTTCACGTTAGTCTAATGCATCTTTGAATTATTTTCTTTGCTGTGTAACATGGCTACACGAGCACCCCGATTTTAATGGGTTCCCAGTGATTTCAGTCAATGGACATAGATTGCAATTTTTCCAAATGTATGCATGTGAAATAATTAATTGTTGCGGTTCCCAGAACTGCGTAAATGTGTACACAAAATCACAGCCATGATTATTGTGTGATTTTTGAAAATACGATGATGTGCACTTAATGGAAAAAAAGCCTACATTTTTCCACCTCATAACCCCACCCACTTACTGTTGCCCCACCCTCAAGCCCCTCCCAGGAAATTAATCTGGAGCCGCTACTGCTTTGTCACGTTTTTTTGTAATTTCGTGCAGTGAAATGCTTCATGTGGTATTCTGTCTGCGCATCTGCTCGTGCTAGCGGCTCGAGATTCATTCACAATGAAAGAACGACCTGCAACAGTGTGGAGATAATCGAGGGTGTACATTCTGTCCAGACCGGGAAAAAGGGGGGACACACAACCGTCCCCCCACCTCTGGCATCACCACACGGCCGTTGGGGGGGGCGGAGGTCGGCTCTTTCTGTTTTTGCTCTATCGTTCCTGGTTCCTGAAAGGAAAAGCACGGATCCCTACCAGGTGCAATCTGTACACCAGCCTGGTAGCACCTGGAAAAGAGCCACCTCTCTGTGTGACATAAAAATTACATTGTATCCTGTTTGTGTAATAAATAGTCCAAAACAGGATATATATGGATCTTACTGTACAAAACGCCCATTTAGGAAATTAATGGAAAATAATATATACAGTATAAATATATAAGGAGTATTATATACACTTCAGTTGACCCCCTCAATGACCAGTAACACTTGGCGGGGCACAAATACTTTGAAATAACTCATTTACTGCTGAAGTACAAATTATGAACAAATCATGAACAAAAATCGTTGCTACTTGATGAATCACGATTCATTAATGATGAACAAACATGAGATCAGTATTTCACTTGTGTTGTTTATTAATTGTTCCTTCAGTAGTTACTTCAGTAGTTCACAAAGGTTTGCACGATTAACAGATATAGTAACAAACACAGTAACTGCTTGAGATAAAGTCACTAATTTCATTAATTTCATTAATGATGAATTAACACAAGATCCCTATGTAACTAAGACTTAGCTTGTGGTTAATTAATGCAGAAGTAATGGTATACTATATTATCTGCTCTGTCAAGTGAAGTGTTACCGGATGGCATTTTTCCAGGCCATTGACCTTCATGTGACCTGTGTCACAATTCCACCTTAAGGACCCTTCACTATGAGTCTGTACTTTTGGTGATGAAAGGCGTGGGGGGGGGGGGGGGGGGGGGGGGGGGGGGGGGGGGGGGGGGGGGGGGGGGGGGGGG
>JAODKF010000147.1:26117669-26128492 GCA_026779585.1 Mormyrus proboscirostris
TTTTTGTCTTTACTTTTGGTTTTGAACGGCACCCCCCCCCCCCCCCCCCCGAGTGAGGCAAGCCAGAGAGCCTCTTCCACAATAAGAGCATCTCCAGCTGCCCTCTGAGGAAGGTGCTATTTATGAAAAGCTTCTCTAGGTCCTCCATGGGCAGCTCAAAAGCGGGGCAGATCCTCAGGAAAATGGAGGAAGTCGGGGAGATCAAGGCATGATCTGTTTTTAGTCTCCTCTCCAAAACCTACAGCATGTCATAGCGAACAATAATGAAAAGCCAATGTGAACCACCAACCACCTGGTGAAGTTCCAGTTTCAGAGATTAAACGTGTCTCCAGTATTCTATTGTAATAAATTGTTACTGTTTCGACTGCAAAAACAATCCAATGCAGGCTGCACCCCAGCCTTGTGTGCCCTGTGCCAGACCCCCTCAGCCCTGAGCAGGGTAAGTGGCTTTAAATGGGTGGGTGGATCGATGGTGTCATCAGTGTGAGCATACACCCCTCCCAGCAAAAGATCCAAGGGTATCCTTTCTGCTCTCTTCTGTGACAGTCCACCTAGCAGGAACTTGCTGTTCCGTGCTGGAATTGGTTCCACGTGGAACATTCGGCCAATCAGAAGCATAGCTCTACATGAGCAGTATTATAACGCCTGTCTGCCTGAAAGCCATCATTTTACACATAGACATTCGGGTTAAAAAATCACAAATTCCCACAGGTGCCATGCTGATGTGCTATTAGAAAAAGTCGATGGTATCCATTTTTACGTAACCCGCAGAAAGTCATGCTGCTGGTCTACTACCTTGTCAATCTGTATTTTAAAGTATTTTAGGGTTAATCGCAGTTCATTCACCGTGATTTTGCCTTTGAATAATTCATAAACCCATTTGTGCTCACTGCAGGACAGATCTCAGCATTCTGCTTCCGGTCACACCAAGGACAGAGGTATAATGATGGGTTTAACCTCAACTAGTTCAAAATCATAAAATCCATCCGATTTGCATATCAAAACAACATGATAAATTGGCAGAGAGTTAGTAGACTGTGCTCCCCCCCCCTCCCCGCCCTACATGCATAAGCAAACGTATCTTTCTCCCTGAAAGAATTCACACAGAATGCATAAATAACGGAGGAATATAATTTCATCACCATCTTACCAGAGAATCGAGGCATGGATCAGTCACTTGAAAATGAGCCAAACCCAGACGGATGTCGTGGGCAGCTTCTCATCAATGATGCAGAACGGTGGAAATGCACTGGCGTGGCCAAAGTCACGCGCGCTGCCATTTCCACCCACTGGAAATTGTAGTGAACTTAAACTTAGCTAGACTGCTTGTTTATGAGCTTCAGTGACCCTCAAAGACGTGGCGTTGTGAGGCTTGCGGCCAACTCTTAAAAGGTTTTTCAGTCTTCATCTTATGAGTCCTTTTCCTGTTATCTTTTTGTCAAGTATACTATGGCCTAGCATATTACATTTTGATGAACAGCAAGGGAATCAGAATAATTTAACATCCACATTGTAGCTCTTGGTCAAAAGTCTAGAGACACAGTGAATGTACCAGGGACTAACTAATTAGAGACATGCAGGCTGTACAAATTGTAATCTGTTTTGTGAGGATAACACTTGTAATGAAGCCAGTGTGTAAGGCTTTGTTGGGGCTAACATATTTATTAAGGAGGATTACTCAGAAATGGAGGTAGGTCCTCCTAATGTCATTAAATGTAACAGAAAAGTCAAGTATTCATTTAAAGATCTGATTCTTTAGTGTCATTGTACACATCAGTACAACAGTATTGGGCTAGCAACTCCCCAAGTGGTGAAAACACGGCACAAAACAAACTGTAAAGGTACAAAATAACTGATTATTATTGCCTGGGGTGCAACACCAATGTGTGTAAACTGTTCAGAAGGCAGAACAAGTGATTTACGATGTATCCCAATACCAAACACCAATACTGGGTACTTCTATTTTATTGGTAAGTCAACAGCATTGAAACTGGGCAACAAAATCAATATTTGAAACATTTGAAATGCAGATCTGCAGGATACAACAACAACGCATTCAAAAAAAGATGGAGGTGATGCAGTGGACAGCAATTAACATAATCACAGGGCCATTATTGTACTATTGAATCACCTACAACATTATTTCAAAATAAAAACATTCATAAAATGTATATTTAAATATTCACCCTGCTGCAAAATTGTAACTCTGCAGGGGTGTTTGTTGGGATGTGATTTCTTTCTTTTAATAATGAGCTGTTAAATATTAATCTTTTTCATGGACTTCACTTGATCTCATGGGTCACCGTGTTTCACTCTATTATTGCCATGAATGCCCTTGATATTTAGCTAGCTTCACTGTAACAGTGTTTGCCTTCGTAAAACAAAAAGTTCTCCCATGACTTCCACATATTACTTGAAGCTGAAGGCACATTTTATTGCTCAGGCGTTCCGTTTGGAGTGGGGTTATCCGCATGATGGAGAGCCGCTGAATTTAGGGTAGGTGTTGACATAGCCGTAAGACCACAGGAAACACTCTGCACTAAGCAGATTGCACCCCACGCAATTAATTACACCTCAGGTTGTCTAATCTGCTATGAAACGTTTGGTGCTTAAAGTTCAGGAAGACATGCTGCTGCGTTTTAAGCGACCCACCTCTCCTCTTAGGATAATCGACATCACACTGAACTTGTGACCCCTGTCACATCTGCCATTCCTCCTGTGTTTCACAACAAGCTAAGGCACTCTCTCGTATTACAGACTCGTTTGTTCTCTTAGATTAGTGGTTTAGTTTTATATTTTCATGATGTTAACTGAACTTCTAACTATCTATCCAAACTGATCAGAGCAATTATTGTATTTGTCACTAATAACGAACATAGAGATTTATGTATATTTGCCCTGACTAATATGACTGTCATAAGGTGACAGTTCATGAAATATTCATATTTCTGTAGTGACAATAGTAAGAGGACATAAAATGAAACTTACATGGAATAGCCAATAATAACTGAAACCTTGTAATTTTTTCTGATAGAAATGTATTTTGTAGATTGAACAAGCAAAACAGATATTTGCTATTTAGATTTTTCAGACACTGTAAATAAAGAATCCTACCACTGTTATCTCAACCTAAACAGGTACACCAAAATGAAAACTGCCACCAACATCTATATCTTCAACCTGGCCCTGGCAGATGCCTTGGCCACCAGTACGCTGCCCTTCCAGAGTGCCAAGTACCTGATGAACACCTGGCCCTTTGGAAAGTTCCTCTGCAAGGTGGTCATCGCCATCGACTACTATAACATGTTCACCAGCATCTTCACCCTAACCATGATGAGCGTGGATCGCTACATCGCAGTCTGCCACCCCGTGAGGGCTCTCGACTTCCGCACACCCATCAAGGCCAAGATTATCAACGTCTGTGTCTGGATACTGTCTTCTGCTGTTGGCGTCCCCGTTATGATAATGGCAGTCACCAAAGTAACCGACAAAGGTATGTCCAGACATGAATCAGAACAACTGTCACAGATTCAGAACTTTGGAATCTTTATATACCTCAGATACCTCATTTTCATAGATTTAGTGAGATGGCACAGGAAGGAGCTTGCTGTTGATCTATTTGAAACCAGAAATATCCTGCTACACATGATAAATTGCTGCATGCTTCTTTTTCAGGTAAAACTGTCTGTATGTTGAAGTTCCCATATCCAGACTGGTACTGGGACACGGTGACCAAGATTTGTGTGTTCATCTTCGCCTTCTTGGTGCCCGTGCTGGTCATCACCATCTGCTATGGGCTGATGATCCTGCGCTTGAAAAGTGTGCGACTGCTCTCGGGATCTAAGGAGAAGGACAAGAACCTACGTCGCATTACCCGCATGGTGCTGGTGGTGGTGGCTGCCTTCATAATTTGCTGGACACCCATCCACATTTTCATCATTGTCAAGACCCTAGTGGAGATCGACTCGAAAAACCCCTTTGTGGTCGCCAGCTGGCACCTCTGCATTGCCTTGGGCTACACTAACAGTAGCCTCAACCCAGTCCTCTATGCCTTCCTGGATGAGAACTTCAAGAGGTGCTTCCGGGACTTCTGCCTTCCCTTCCGCTCCCGCATTGAGCAGAACAGCTTCTCCAGGGCCCGGAACACCACCCGCGAACCTGTTTCCGTTTGCGCCCCGTCGGAGGCTGGGAAGAAGCCAGTATGACTAGACATGGACCAGATGCCCCATGGTTCCCGCTCTAGGAGGGTTCAGCAAGACCTGCAGTCTGAGATCACCCAGATCTCAACCACAGAGTTCTGATTCTCCTTAATGGAGAGTCAAAGCACTTGACAGGACTTTGCTGAAAGATTATTTACCCCCACCATCTGCCTATGACTGCCATCCCTGCCTCTGACAACAGGGCAGGTTGCAAAGTACAGCAGCATCTATTATTTACGCAAGTGTGAGAAAAAAAAGAGAAGCATACCACACAAAGAATATGCTAAATATGGCTGCCTTGACATCAACATTCTTTACAGACATGGTGATGGTGGGGGTTTGAGCGGGTTATCGGGGGCAAATGGTCCAAGCATAAATGGACAGTTGCGTCCCTAAGATGGGTACCTTGCAGAAAATGTGCCCATACATACAGATTTCACTCCAAGACAAGTAAGAGCTAGACTGAGATCCGGTAATAACTCACTAAGGTTAACAGGGTATACATGAATTCAGATATCGCTATAAACAAGCAAGAGTACACACATTATGATAGCACACCATATATCCTAAATATTTATGTTTTGGGGAAAAAAATCTAAGAAAACCATCATAACATTATTTGTGGTTTTAATAATTAGCTCCAATCCTTTTTTATTGGCTCAATAATTGCTTACAGCTTTTTAAATTCAGATCTTAAATAGAGTCAAAGAGTCTCATTCACCTGATACAAGATACTCCCAAGGCTGAGTGTTGCATGGTCCATGTTTCTTAGGCTAAGTGATTGGTATGACTGGAAAACTCTTTCCAAGACATTAAGACCAACGTGTTTCAAATTGTTGCTGTACCATTAGACGATGTTTGTGAAGTGATATGAAGGTCATGAAGAGGCCAGACGAGCCCCAGACACCAGTCACTGCCAGTTTAGCGCTGCAGTAATTTGGTATGGGATTCTTCATCAGAATTTCTAGAACCTACTTTCCTAATTTCTAAATGACACTACAAGACAGTGTGTACACTTTTACTCAGAAACCAGATCAGCAGGAAAGAATCAAAGATGTGGAACTACGGAAGCTCAAAAGTAGTTAAACCATGATGTCCAGAAGGTCTGAACCACGCATGATGGAGGACTTAAGATCTTACATGACAAGTTAACTTGCTTCAAGGAGCATCATCTGATGATACAATCTGAAGGACGTCGTTACTTCATCTTCAAGATAAATTTCTGGCAGTCAGACATAGATTGCTTTTCTTGTGAAGCCGATGGTGAGGGAGTTGGTACTGTCCAAGGCAGGAGAAGACAATCCAGTCTATACCGTAATGGATCTTGGAGTCCTGTTTTACATTTGCAAGATGTGCGTTTTTAAATGCGCCTGAGATTTTTCAACTGCTTTTATTACTGTACTATTGGTGTTTTTGCAAGCTGAATAACGACATGCACTGTGAACATTACCCAGTTCTGTTGTCAAGCAGAACAAAATGCCTCATAGACCTCATGCCCAGATCATGCTGTTTATAGGATACAACAAGGCATTGCTATTACTGTTTTATTTAGAGGGAGTGTTTGAACCATTGACTAAAAGTGTTATTATAAAATGATATCTGATGCAGGTTCCATAGTCTACAGTGAATGTCTAAATCCCATGAGGAAGTATATGGAAGACAAACAGCTAATTAATGCTGAGATTACAGCCGTAGAGAGGTGAGGAGATGCATGACTGATACTTCTGTTAACTGACGGCATTTAGTTTCCAGCCTGTTGAGAGTATTGGGGTCATTGGGAAAGCTGATAGGCTGATGCGAATCAACAGAGATCCTCAGTAGTGCAGGAATATAACAGTGAGCACTCAGCCCCTGACCTCAAACTTGTTGTACAGTTACCCTGATACCTTGGAAAACAACACTGGTCACATTTCTGCAGCTGTTCAATAGGAAACTTTAGTACCACATAAATGGTCTCTTATTTGACATGATGTAATCTGGCCATTTAGTTGAGAAAGGGAGTTTAACATACTTTGAAAAGTGGAGTGGAGTGATAGAGGGAAATTATCAAGAATTCACAACAAGCCAACTTATATTCTTTTGTTGAGAATAATACAAAAATGGGTGACAAAATGAATGTAGTATGCTGTCAGTGTTATGTTCAATGAAACTGGGTATGAAATACAGACAATATTACAGGGAGTATAAGTATTATTCATATTTGTTTTAGTATTAAGAATTTGAATATAAAGAATTACTGTCATTATTAGACACATGACTTTCTGATTTTTAATGGGAAAACAATGGCAAACAATCAAAGGACTACAGACTATATACTACAGTGGTATACAGACTACAATGGGGTTCAGACTATAATGGGATTCAGACTTGACTGGGGTACAGATTCCGATGGCGTACAGATTCGAATGGAATTCAGACTATAATGGAGTGCAGACTACAGTGGGGTACAGACTAATGGGATTCAGATTATAATGAGTAACAGACTATGATGGAATTCAGTCTACAATGAGGTACAGGCTCTAATGGGATTTAGACTACAATGGGGTATAGACTACAGTGGGTTTTAGTCTCCAATTAGTAATAAGGCAGAGGTTAACTGAATGAATGTGTTTGACTCCTGATTATGCCCCCCTGTCCCCATCTCACTGTTATAATTCCTGAACTGAGCTATCCTGATATTGCAGTAAACTGTTGCACGTCATCTCTGCACATATGATTGGTCATTTCTGTGCTTAGGAAACATCCAGTTGTTCATCAGGCAGGATAACATTGCCCCCAATTAATAAATTCACATAAACAATAATAATCTGGAAAATACTATCCCTTACCGACCCTTAACTTATATGCTACTATATAAACATGTAGATCCATGAATGAGTGTCAGGAACTATATTTTCACATGAAATCTTAATTGCTGTTAGCAGTATACCCTGAAAAGTTATGCTTTGCTTTATGCTTTTATCTGTGTGGGAAAAAAAACACTGTATAAATACTTTAATTGCCATTATGTTTACAGTCTGGAAGATCACAAACAGAGACATTCCAGGTAAAATGCTCTTGAAATTACTGGCACAAGAAAAAAAAGAAAAAACAAAAGGAACAAACAAAAAGGAAAGAGCCACTTACTGTGACTGAACAGGAAGTCGGCTCCTGCCGCAGATAAACGAGGTGCTTCGGAGGCAGAGAAGGGGAGAAGCCCTGGCCTCTGGTGCACGCTGGCTTTTTCGGCTTAGCAACGAGGCCTTGAGACGTTCGCTGGGACTGGAATTTGCCAGATATGCGATTTGGCTTCAGCAGCCACAGTGAACCAAGCATATGCTGGTTTGAACCAGAGCGCCCCAAGTCTTCTTTTTTCGTGGCTACAGTCTTTTTTGCCTGCTAATTGTTCTAAAGAGACTGTTTATTTTCTGAACATGGCTAAATCTATTTCCGGCAAGGAAATACTGTCTGCTTTTGCCTTATACTCTTTTTATTTTTCTTTTTGCCCGTTGCTGAATATGTTAGCGGTGAAGGTGGTTTTGTGAGCCTCTCTATTTGACTTAGCACATTTGTAGACATTTAATAATCAATTTATTCATTTCCTGCAGAAATGCAACAGTAGTGTAGTTTTGTATCAACATCTTGCTTAGATTTGTTAATGAAAATAACTGTTTTGTCATCAAAGAAAAACCTAAAAATGTTCGGGAGAAAAATATTGATTGAACACTCTCATTGGTTCCTATAAAATCTATATTATGTACGTTTTTATAGAAAAAATAAGTTGTTACTTATGTTACATGCCCGGTGGTCTTGCTGTATATTAATGCGCCGTGATTGTGCTGCGGTGAATTTATGCAGTAGTCCCCTGTTGCTTTTGCTGCAGAATCTCTATAAACATAGTCATTTCTTGAAGGGGAACTCCAGTGGAAAATTGTAATTTTATAGGTCATACAATTGCAATCTGTACTTACATCTGTGATACGTAACTAGATTTAAAAACTGCCCTGGATTCAGAATAGACATCAGTACGTGGCCTGTTCCTGATGATCGTAAACCATGTATGTATTTATTGATGGATGCACTAGTTTTTTGATGTTTATTTGACTGCAAGGTCATATGACGAAATATTGCAAGCAAATTTTTTTTTTTCGCCAGTGGATGTGTCAATGTGTATGAATGTGTATACAAAATGGAGCTAAAATAAAATTACATTTTCTGGAGTCCTCCTTAAATAACAGAACATGATTTAGGCATAAGTAGGAATATATCATGTTGGTTAACAATAAAATGAAACTGAAACACAAGGTTTCTCTGTAGTCTCTCTTTCAGTAATGCCCAATGTAATTCAGAGTGAAGATAACACAGTCTCTCTAGGCAATGAATTAGCTGGTAGAGTTCAGTAGAAACATAAAAATCAAGCCTTACTAGGATGACGGGATATTCCCAGAAGTCATAAGAGGGTTGCCACGTGATTTAGGTTGGTTTTTGAATAACAAATCGGGTGCCTAGATGCCTGACTTTTGACCACAGTTATATTTATATTTTTCTGCATGATTTTTAATTTTCAAATTCATTAATGAAGCATCAGTAATCTACATGGCTTGATTCATCTGTAGAAACATGTCTATGCCACAGAAGATAATAATTGAGAAAACTGTACTATTATTGATATCAAGTACTAATCTTTGCAACCAAACAGTAAACATTATTTAAGAATAGTAAGCCTAATTGCCTTAGATAGAAGATTAAGCCTAATTCCCATCTCTTATTATCATAAATAACTCATTATCATCATTACTATCTGCACTGGATAGAGGATAAATTAATGCAGTTTCATACTATGCCTTTCATTGCTTAACATTTTTGCATCTAAATAATAATATTCTTACGTTTCTTGCACTTTTTAAATACGGCACTGGCACATGATAAATTGATTATATGTTGCTTATTCCTTTCAAAGGCGTTGGCTCCGGAATGGTCAGTGTGTTTCAGACCGGGCCGCATGATGAAGGGAAGCAGCAGGGGATTCTGTGTGTTGTTACCGTGACAGCGTACTCTGGCTACTCAGCCTCCTCCCCTGTGCCGCTGTGGGAAGACGGACGGCGGGATCGCATGGCCGCAGGAAGGTCCGAGGCGTGCCGCCCGTCCTCGATACTGACCCCAAGTTGGTGTCACCTTGTGCTCGGTGATAATGGTTTTCATTGGCTCTTTGGAATATCAAAAAAATACACATCAACACAAAAAAAAACACCAGGGTAAAAAAAAACAAAAAAAAAAATCTTGCCGTTATGCTGAATGCCGTGTGACATGATGACAGCAAGACAAGCCAGCGTGGGAACTCTGCCCAGACCCGGCCCGCTTCCTCATTGGCTGCCCTGTCACATGGATGTATAGGGTGCTACTGCAGGAGATCCCAGCAGCAGCAATAGCTTCCTGCTAGATGTTCCATCGGAAACACATTTAATCTCTGCCAGCGTATGGTGGGAGAACCGAAAGGAGCTGCTCAGAATTTAAACAGGCAATGAAGATAATGACAGTGCTTGCTTTTCACACTAATTATAACTGATTTTCTTAAATTTTATTTTGGTTTTTAGCTGTTAAAACGGTTACAGCATCTTATGCTCTTTTATTACTTAACAGGCGGGAAACATGAACGTATGTATGTAATACATAAAATTATAGCTGCATGCAATATTTTGGACCACTTTGTAATTTAGTGCCAGGTGCATTAACCTGATTTCAGTTAATTATTCATATATGTATCCAGTCTGTTAATTATGGTCAGGATTGTAGGGTTAAGTTATTTATCATGTATTTATTTAATTATTCCATATGTCTTTGCTGTAGTATAAATCAATCTTCCTTGCCATTTAGTGTTTATTGATACAAAGAATGTTCACCTCTTGATTTATCACCTACTGCCAGGCATAAAATGTTTAGTTGCACCATATTGCTAATTAATTAGAAAGTGTATAACTATTACAATTATCTAACACCGGCTGCTTTGGTTAAAAGACAACATTTATTTATCCTGTCAAAATCTGATTATGAATATGCTAGATATTAATTAAACGCAACCATAAGGGGAAAGGTGTTTTGGCATCTCGGATAATAAGAAGGCAACGTGGTTTTGCATTTTTTAGATGCGTGATTTTAACATACTTCACAAGGGCTACAGACTGTAGCAGAAAATATAGATAGTTTATTACAGAAAGATGGAACCTAACAGCAAGCCCTGCTGCTAATGATCAACAATCTATCTGGCCACAGTATTCAGTAAATTTCATTTGCCGATACGAAAAACGGTTACTGCTGGTGAATAGTCAGGTGGGAAATAATTGTTTATCATTCAGCAATCTGAGACCAGAATTGCTTGTGGGTAGTCTACAATTTGATGGGATACCAGACTAACTTTGTTAGCATAGTGATAAATATTTCTGGTAGAAAATATACATCAAAGAAGTACAGTGTCCTTTTTAGTTGGTTAGCTTTAAATTTTGTGCTTTTCACAGGTGCTTTCCTATCGCCGCCTTACTCCAGACTCCCAGATCAGTAACTAGAGTCATCAGTCAGCCTGTAATAAGTAACAGGTGCTTTCCTATCGCCGCCTTACTCCACACTCCCAGATCAGTAACTAGAGTCATC
>JAODKF010000147.1:26128592-26139300 GCA_026779585.1 Mormyrus proboscirostris
ACTCCCAGATCAGTAACTAGAGTCATCAGTCAGCCTGTAATAAGTAACAGGTGCTTTCCTATCGCCGCCTTACTCCAGACTCCCAGATCAGTAACTAGAGTCATCCTGTAATAAGTAACAGGTACTTTCCTATCGCTGCCTTACTCCAGACTCCCAGATCAGTAACTATAGTCATCAGTCAGCCTGTAATAAGTAACAGGTACTTTCCTATCGCCAACTTACTCCAGACTCTCAAATCAGTGTCCAGAGTCATCAGTCACAACCTCAAATCAGTGACCAGCTTCATTAGTCAGTGTGTAATCACTAACAGGTGCTTTATTGTCACTGTCTTACTTAACTAAATGGAAGATACTTATTTCTAAATGGAAGACAGCTGTTTGGCAATACGTTACAGGTTTACATGTATTGAGGCCCAATAGCCTCATAATGCCAAACAGCACATACTCTGTGGATGTGTATAGCTGGGCAGTGGTGGCTTGCTGGATTGAGAAGCGCACTCGTAATTGAAAGATTATGGGTTTGAATCCCAGACGACTGAGGTACCCTGAGCAAGGTACCGCCCCCAAGCACTGCTCCCCGGGTGCAGAATTAGCTGCCCCCTGCTATGTCACAATGACAATTAATCACTAAATTGTAGCTTTTTCGTTGCCTTGATCTGTGTGTTTGCAGAATGCAAAATACTGCTATAAGGACATCTGTCCTCTGTATAAATTAACATAGATTCTTTGGTTTTTGAGAATCTCATGTAGTTACAGGTCATTTTTCTTCCCACCTAAAGTTTACTTCAAACTTACAATGTATCCAGGTGGGTATGTCAGTAAGGTATGGATCCCATCATTGCAATGACCATCTTGTCTGGCAGGTTCTTCAAACTATCAGCATACTTTGCATATCTGGGTCATGCCAAACCAAGCTGAGGAGGAACCTTCAAGGAGAGAAGCTTTCTGTGGTTTGATTCCAGTCCAAAGTGGGGCGATCTGCTTAGTGCACTAAACCCTGATTTAGCTGCCATGGACTCTCCTCCTTTGGGAAATATGGTTTTGCCCAGTCGCAGTAGAGCACAGCAATGCCACGGCTGCCCAGAAGGCCGAAACACACTAGCAGGGTGTTTCTTCTACAAGATGCCTTAAAAAATATCATATACAGGGACAGAAATCATTTTTGGACAATTTGCCCTATATGTCTCCTTATATATATAAATATATATCCATTTTTTTATTCAAACAACAGCTATTTTTAGCCTTGTTTTAATTATGCAGGGATGTGGTGTCAGGAAGCAGGGGCTGGTCCAGCTGCCTCGCTCTCATGTGGGAGGGCTTCCAGAAAAACCTCAAGGTTACTGCAGCCCTTTTGGTCATGGTTCACCCCAGGGTCCCGAGCAGAGGATTACTTGTCATCAATTCTGAAATTTGCAGTTTGTGAAGGAAAGAGAGAGAGACACCAATGCCTGAAGGAGCTATAGGTTAGCAGAGAAAAGGGGGAAACATTATTTCAGCAACTGTATATTTTAAGCTTATTTCATCTTGATTTATTTGGAGCGACAAGAGAGCCGCCCGAGGTGGTGAAAGAGTGACCATGACAGCTGCCACAAACAGGGGGTGGCGCACAACATCACCCCAATGCAAAGAAAACCAGGAAACCAGTAAAACAAAACTGAGTTCACATGTGAGCAAAAACATGAGCTTCAAGAGGGTTGACTCATCCAGACATATCTGTATTTAGCTTGCTAACTGCCTCTTCAAAGCCTGACGTGAAGTGTCAGTGCATCTCAATAGAAATACTGGTAACAGCTCTTTATTTGTAATTATTAGTTTCTATAGTTTTCTGTCATTGTTATAGTGTGTCTTCAACCATTACTGGATAAATGTCCTTCATGACTTTTAAATAAATCGCCTAAATAACAGGTTTGGGGAAATTGTTGATTTAATCATTGTAATATAGTTTTCTACATAATAGACAGAATTTTTTTGTTTTGCTAAGAAGCTTCACTAAATTCAGACGCTCACTGAAGTATCAGCTACAGAGCAGTGACTTACATAAACTGCCGGTCTAAAGTCCACATCCGTGGCTGCTGCGGTACCTCCTGCCTGCTCACAGATTGTGCCAAGTTCACAAGCACATTGTACCAAACTGTGTTTAAGACCTTGCTGAAGTCTTTGTGCATTGCAGGTATTCGACATCCGAACATGCATTTTGAGCAAAATGTGAGTGATCTGTGACATTATTGGATTAATAAGGCCTCGGAAATGGATTAGATTGTCTCTGTTGATTCCAATTTAACCAGGTGCCCGTCACATTTTTTCTCATTATTTTCACAAAACACTGGCCGTCACAATCTTTTACTACGGAATATCACACACCCTGTGAACTCAATTTAGACGTTCACAAAGGGTCACAATCAGACAGTCTATAGGTGTATTTTGGCTCAGATCAAAGAATAGGAAGGTGAAAAATACCTCAAAAGGTTTGCTACTGTGTGTCACAAATATTGCATGAAACATGTTCTAACCCACAACGCTAACTGTGAGTGCTCTGCCGTGTATAATTGTTACATTGAGATGCTGGAAGGACTTAATGAGCAAATGTAAGTAACTGCAACTCTATCTTAAATAAGCTTGACAAAAATGATTAAGCAGGAACTGAAGTGTAACAAAAATCAAATGGGAAGGACGACTCCATCATACTGCCAAAAAGCAAACGCCTGGCTGACTGCTTGTCCTTGCATGTAACTGCAATTACATTTTAAGAAATGGGTCCTGCTTTTCTTCATGTGAGACTTAACAACTATTTGCACAAGTTATCCAGTCTCAGGCAGGGTCAGGGCTGGACCAGCCATCTGGCAAACCGAGTATTTTCACAGTGGGCTGATAGATAGATGGGCTGACAAAATTCATCATGGGTGACCCCGCCCCAGGCCTGCATAATTAACCATGGTAGGGGTCTCATAAACCTGGCTGATAAATTGTTTTGCTCAGCATATTAATAATGGTGACCCCACCCTCCTCTGACTTGACAAAATTAATCATGACACCCCCTCCCCCCAGTAATATGTACCATGGGCCCTTGCAGAACCACAATGTTCAGGGACGAATTGTCCAGCCCTGGACAGGGTGAGGAGGCATCTGGGGTTATACAGCAGACTGAAAGCTCCCGAACGAAAAGCCTGAACCCAGAGACACGTGGCATGGAGAAGGTGGATCATGGAGAAGGTGGATCATGGAGAAGGTGGATCACGGAGAAGGTGGATCACGGAGAAGGTGGATCATGGAGAAGGTGGATCACAGGGAGGTGGATCACGGAGAAGGTGGATCATGGAGAAGGTGGATCACGGAGAAGGTGGATCACAGGGAGGTGGATCACGGAGAAGGTGGATCACGGAGAAGGTGGATCACGGAGAAGGTGGATCATGGAGAAGGTGGATGAGGATGGCCTGATGTAAGAGAAGAGAAGCGGCACAGGAAGCCAGCGTCGTGGAGAATCCAGAGTCCAGCCTCCTCACCTATTTTCCCACACCCACATCACACCCAGCCCAGCTGTGGTAGGTGTTTTGGGGAGGTGGGGGCACAGAAATGATGGTGCTGGTAAATGCCCCCCCATCCATCCATCCATCTGATAGCAACTAAAGCAGTAACACCAGACTAGAGAATAGCTTGTGGCCATTTGACATATAGGAGCTAATTCAATATAAAACGCTTACGATTTCAAAGCCAAATGTCAAACCAGAGGAGGTAATTCTGACAAATAGTTGCTCTGAATTTGGCAGAAGTGGAATAAAATACAACTGCACCTGAAACTGATAGCACAGGAAGAGTCTGTTACAGCTCGTGTACGGCTTTACAGTCATGCAAAAAATAAGGAAAATTTAGTTTTGTCAATGGACATGTTTTATAAATGATAAAATGAATTCTGATTTTGCATATTTGGAACATTTTAAACATGACTGTTTTGTCACATGTTATTTGGGTTGTGTATTGCTGTGTGTACAAGGAAGCATTTGGGTGACTCACCTCAATGGCACTTAGAAATCCAGGAAACAGATAATTAAGCCCCAGGACAAACTGTCTCATGTTATGAATTAAGCAGAACAGAGACAATCGGTTTATGGCCGGGATTATCTTGTTAAAAATTATCAATAATTCATGATTACTAAGTTAACAAGTCATAATTTTTAATCATTATGGTGACAATACATATTTTTTTGTCGTCTTTTTGGGACATGAAAATGCATTTGTGGGACCTGTAGATATCTGGGACGTTACATTTTTTATTGTTACACACTGACACTTGTTTTCCACAGGATAGTATCTATGTGCGTATTTGCCACGCCTATCTATAACTCTAACCAAAACATGGTCATCCCATACATTTCCAAAAAACATTTCCCTTTGAGCCCTATCCATTTTTGAGTGTTTTTCCCTTTGATTTTAAACTAATTACATTTTATGTGCATGAGTTAGCCATACTGTATATGTTTTATGGTTTTTTTTTCAGGACATTCTGGGTTACTCAAATTTGCCATAATCTGACGTGTAAATGCTGACACATATTGATATCATCCTTTTTATAAGGAAAAACTACTTGCACCTATTGAAATTTCTCAATTTTTAGTAATTAAAAATTTGCAAGCACTACAAATATAATCTTGCACATGTTGAGATTAGAGTTTCCATTTGGTAACTTATTGAAGTTATCTGATAGACAGCAATGCATGCTTTCATGTACATTTTTTTATTTATTATTTTACATCTGAATGACATTGAAGCAGAAATGCATTGCTTAGTTTATGATCCAGTGAAGTGAAGAAATATTGAAACAAATACACAAACGCACAAAAACAAACAATGCGCACCAAATACTAAAATAATCTTACTTTTCAGAGTAACATACATTCATTTTGTTTACTGCCGTTTTATTTACTGTTCTGACAATAGTTGGTAGTGGTGGATCACTGAGAAGCGAATATGCGCTTTGTTTTCCATGGTGCGTTTGGGTGGAAAATGTTTAAATTATATGTCTCATTGCATGCAGGATTACTCCAGAATACTTTAGTGCTTAACATTGCAAAAATCGAAAATCGCATTTCGCGTTTGTCGAGTTCAAAGGGTTAACAAAATTCTGCAAATGTTGGGGGACTGAGCAGACCAGTTGCTGGAGTTTTGAAAGTGAATTGTTGTCCCATTCTTGCCTGATATAGGATGTCAACTGCTCAACAGTACGTGGTCTCCTCTGCCAGGATCCATGCTATTGTGAAACGCACAAACTGCAGATTGGCATTGTCTTACAAGGCCTTCTCTGAAAAAGTGAAATTATCAGTATGGCAGCATATGTTGCTCCAAAACCTGTACACATCTTTCAGCATCAATGGTGTCTTCCCAGATGTGCAAGCTACCTACGCCACGGGCACTAATGCAGCCCCACACCATCACAAACTGTCCGCTGATAAGCTAGATGGTCCCTCTCATCTTTAGCTTGGGGCGTCCTTGATTTCCAAAAATAATTTAAAATTTTGATTCGTCAGACCACGGGACAGTGTTCCATTCTGCCTCATTCCATCTTAAATGAGCTTGGGATCAGAGAATATGCCACCGTTTCTGGATCATGTTTATATGACATACATGTTTTTTCTTTGCATGGCAGAGATTCATCACGCATTTGTGGATGCAGCCAAGAAAATGTGTTCAGAAACAATGGTTTTCAGAAGTGTTCCTCAGCCCATACAGTGATTTCCACTATAGAATTGTGTCTGTTTTTAACGCAGTGCCGCCTGAGGACTTGAAGATAATGGCTATTCAGTATTGATTTTTGGCTTCGTCCCATGTCCCACAGAGATTTCTCCAGACTCCCTGAATCTTTTAACGATATTATGTCTCAGAGATGATGAAATTCTTAAATTCTTTGTAATATTACATTGAGGAACATTATTCCTAAATTGTTGCACTCTTTGCCCACGCAGTCTTTGTGCTGAACCTCTCCCCATCTTCACTGCACAGTGCTGAACCTCTCCCCATCTTCACTGCACAGTGCTGAAACTCTCCCCATCTTCACTGCACAGTGCTGAACCTCTCCCCATCTTCACTGCACTCTGCCTCTCTGGGAGGCTCTTTTTATACCCAATCATCTTACTGATCTGTTGCCAATTAACCTAATTCGTTGTGAGTTTTATTTTATCATTTCACAACTTTTGCAGTCTTTTGTTGCCCCCGTCCCAACTTTTTTGAAACATGTTGATGGCCTCAAATTAAAATACAGCATATATTTGTCATAAAGCGATAGCATTTCTTCAGTTCCAACATTCAGTATGTTGCCTTTGTTCTTTTTTAAATATAATTTGCAAATCATGGCATTTGGTTTTTATTTATATGTTACACAATGTCCCAGCTTTTGTGGAAAATGGTCATAGTGATGAAGTCTTTAGGACCCGCTTTGTGAGCAGCACAGTGACTCAGAGGACACCACTGGTACCTGACCCCTCCAGGCCGGCATTTCCTGCCTGTGTCTTTGTGCTGCTGAGTTTGCATGTCCTCCTGTGGCTGTTATAAGTTCTAGTTTCCTCTTGCAGGCCACAGACATGCAGTCGGGCTCATTGGCACCTCGGCGTTCCCTGTGTGTGTAGGTGTGCGCTACCTTTGAAGGACTGGTTTTTCATCTAGGATATACTTGCTTCCTATTCTTCCTGGGACAGGCTGCCTCACCACCATTCTGCAGTGGATAAGGGTTTATGAGAGATGGTTAGAGACCCTGTTTGACTTGGTGTGTCAGACAATCAAGACTGTGTCTTTCCTAAAGGACGTTATACCACTTTGGTCCATATAGATGTTACGATCTCCAGTCTGGGGTTGAGGATCGACAGAAAGGTAAGGGAGATGGAGAGGGGAAGATGAGACAACCAGGGAACGGGAAAAGGGAACACGGGAAACAAAGGGATCTTTTTTTATATTTATTCAC
Source organism: Mormyrus proboscirostris (assembly GCA_026779585.1). Taxonomy (NCBI): domain Eukaryota; kingdom Metazoa; phylum Chordata; class Actinopteri; order Osteoglossiformes; family Mormyridae; genus Mormyrus; species Mormyrus proboscirostris. The sequence goes on from JAODKF010000147.1 coordinate 26,135,538, forward strand.
AGACACATTTACAAACACGAGGTGCAACAAACTTCAGGAGTGACCCAGACCAAAACAACAAGCAAAACGTACACGTCCCAAACTAAACTAACTCTAAAGGTAACGAAAACAAGAGAAAACGAAATGACAAAGACTAAATCTACCTCCCTAAACAAAACCACAGTAAACAAACACGTTACGCACCTAACAGACATGTACAGCAGACACACAGGCCAAAACACGGTATCCGAAGGGGCGAGGCAAACAGAGAAGTCAGTAGCTGAGCGAGAGTTCAAAAAAAAAAAAAAAACAGAAGACAAACAAACCAAGAGCAAAGGTACAAAAAGGGGAGAAGCAGAAAATCAGAAACCGGGAAAGCAAACAGTCAAACACAAGAGCCAATCAGAAAACAGCAAACCAACACAGCAAGAGCAGAAGACAGAGCTTGAGCAAGAGCTCGAGCTAGATGTGATCAGCAGGAACACAGGGCCAGGGTCAAAGGGCGGAAGGGGCGTGGCAGGACCAGGGTCAGAGGGCAGAAGGGGCGTGGCCGGGCCACGGTCAGAGGGCGGAAGGGGCGTGGCAGGGTCAGGGTCAGAGGGTGGAAGGGGCGTGGCTGGGAATCGGGAGGCGGGCAGATACAGCAGCAGGCGAGTGGAGCGAGTGGAAGATGGGGCAGAAGACTAAAGTGTCCTGCACACCTTCCCAAAGTACTTATGGCACGTAAGTTAGATCAAACTATTTCCCACATTATCCAACACTTCTTGCATCAAAAGAAAATAAATATAGACTGATATCCAGAATGTAACAGATATACTGAAAACTCCCCATATGAAGAAAACACACGGTTCATATAAAGCTATTAAGCATTTTTCTTATTTCAATTATATATGACAACACATGCTGTTTTTTAAATGTTCACTACAATCAGTATTTTTTCTTGTACGATAATGGCCACATTCATACCAAAAACACACTTCAGCGGAGTCACTCAATGGAAAAGCCTTTTTTTACATTTTAGCTTATTGATAAAATCTGGCTTTAGTCGGAAATTCTTGTTTATTGCTTGCTGTTTATTAATAAAGAATTATATTGCTTTTATATTATTCTAATGAAAGACAATTATGATCTCTCCACATTCAGTTGGTTTAATTAGACATGAGAAAATTAATGTTATATTCTCAGAACACAAAATGCATCAACTGAAATAGGTTGTTTCCTTTTCAAAATACTCATTCTACTTGTGTTGAACTCAGTGTTAATTTTGACAGCAAATTTTTATTTAGTTTTAGTTATAGTCATTTGACTGAAATGTAATTTAGTTTCAGTCATAATTTAGTCATCTAAATTATTTTAGTTTTAGTCTAGTTTTAGACTAAATATCATAAGATTGATTTTGCCAACTAAAATTAAAAGTGCAAAGTGTAATGTTTAAAGTTACCCTTCGATTTCTGAAAGTCATTTTGTTCAACAAGATGAAATGAAACCAATGTTAAAGGATGGTATTAAGGTCTGACTGTGCAGTACACAAAGACACAGATTTCACTCTTACTTAAAACACAAACTTGTTTCTTTACCTGGGAACTCAGTACTGTATAATCAGTGGTGATATTAGTCAAAAATAAAAAGACTTCAAAGAAAAAGTGCAAAGGCTATAATGGCACCAGGCCTGCTCTCTCTGAGTATTAAAACAGAAATATTAAAATATTGGTGATTTCATGTTCGTTTAAGTTTTCGCTTTTTAACAACTGCATAAAGTAATGTTATTTGTTATATAAATCAACTCAGGTGAAACAAAAAAATGTACAAATTTCAAGCATCTGGCATGACACTCACGCTTACAGATTCACGCAGGAACTCTTACGGCAAATCTATATTATACCAATATAAAGCTAAAATTAGCTACGTCAAAAGTGCATTTACATGGTTAAACACAGAAATAGACTATTTACATGCAAGTTACATTTTTGCAGACATCTCGAATTGAAAATCTCACTCCAACCCCGCGTTTTATTTGAAATAAAAAGTAAAATACCCCTTTTTCGCCTGAAACGGCTCGTTATTCCGTTTGCGTTGTTACTTCAACAAATATAAAACTAATATGAGAAAAACACAGCATGTCACGTTTATATCTTTCGAAATAATAAGACCATCCATATCTTACTCTAACAGCGAATAAAGTGATAAGTAATTCGTAAGTATTTATATTAAAACGAGACATTAATTTTATTACCGGTACGTGTGGGATTAACGAAACTAATATATGACATAAACACGACTGTATTGGGGTTTTACGGCTTAAGTTATGCACTTTATTTAAACATGCACAATTTTCGCATTTTATTTATTTTTTTTTATTTTGAAATGCAGCCCTAATTTTATTTAGTAGATGATAAAATATTATACATATCGGCAGTCATACATATATCTTCAGCTCTATGTCACGTGACTAAATATTGCCAAAATGTTTTTGAATTGTACTGAATTAATTTGATTTGATAGTGAGGTATTGATTACATGCAATGTTGATACAACTAATAAGCTACTTAAGTATACATCACACTAAATAGTTAGACATTACGATCTTCCGGACCTTTGCTTCTAGAAATTTTCTCTAACTGGATTTCTTTAAATTTTAGTTGAATACCCCTGCATTACGTGGACTACAATAGTTCTGATTGTACCTCGTCTCTGGCAAACATGTTGTTCTCATTTTTATTTGTTGACGATATTGTCAATACACTTCGTTATAGTCTTAGGCCTCGCAAAATCATTTTTATTTAGGTATCGTCTCGTTTTAGTTAAAGGTTGTTGATGATAACTATGATGAAAATTTTTCGTCAATAAAATTAACACTGGTGGAACATGATTCAGTTGCATGATTCAGTTGAGTTCATTAAAAGAATTATGCATCTAATACAGAAAAAAAAATCATTTAATTCGCATGTACATATATGTAGAACTTATATGCTTGACAAACCATTAATTTTACATGTTTTTTTATATGAATAAAGAACATAAATGACTAATATACATGCATTAAATATGGATTGTACATGAATTGTAGGACATATGTTTGGTGGTACAATAATTTCACAAGTATTTTACATCAATGAAGGACATACATGTCTAATGACACATTAAGTTAATATGGATTGTATGTTTGTTTTGAGTGTCATATGAAGAGTTACATGACTTGTGTAAAACCCTTTAGAGTCACATGTTATTTTTTGAAGAACTTTTTCATATGGGTCTAGGTGCTTTCCTATGTGCTCACAAGTTGCTTGTTATGAACCGCCGCTGAGATAAAATTAGACACACAAACATTAGGCCACGTTTTCGCTTTAGATGCCCTCATACATGACCGGGGTTTTAAAGCGCAATCCTAGTGTGGGAACAGGATAAATGACTCCTGAATTAGCGAAAGTGTTGCTGATCAAAACAAAATGTACTAACGATATAAACGATGTGTGAAGTACACGGTGGCCCTCAGAGGAGCCTTTTAAGCAGCTATTTTAACAGAATGTATCCACCTGTTTATATATACATATATATATATATACATATACAGTAAACCCGGTCTAAGTCGATACTCGCGGGACCAGCTTAAAAGTGACGACTTAGAGAATTGACGAGATACACCTAAATCGACACTTTGGCAACTTATGTCTATCTCGCCGTTTTGCCGAATAGTAAATATAACACCGTACCTCTACTCATCACGGCCTCGGCATCCTTCCTTGACCAGTCAGTACATGCAGTATGGGTTCCTATAAAGCCATCC